>JANAVB010015600.1:13598785-14133785 GCA_029216955.1 Iris pallida
TCTTCTTGCATTACAAGTGACCAAAATTCATCATTAAAAGTGTCATGAATATTTTTAGGCTCTATTTAAAAGATAAAAGGCACATTTGCACAATGATCGTGAATTGAAGATCGAGCGCTCACCCATGAGGAGGGATCACCAATGATATGTTCTTTAGGATGATGAAAGACAAACTTCCACTCTTTGGGGAGACTATTTTGAAGAGTTTCTTTGGTTAAGGAGTTTTCTGGTGGAGTAATCTTAACTTCATAACTAGGTGAAGGAGCATTTGTATCTCCAAGAGAAGAGATTTCTAAACCACAAGAGATGTCATCAACATCGGTGAAAGAACTAGATGTAGATGTGTTAAGTCATAACACCCCAGAATTTTTGAAATATTTTTTATTATTAATTTAACTTAAACTGGGATTTATGGAATTTTGTAAATATTTTTAATTAATTTATAGACAACCTTAGTCGTGGTTACGTTTTAGAGTACAAGATGACCAAGAATTGTGGCACAGATAGTGTACTCGTGTGCTTTGACTAGTATTTTAGCCATGGTAGGGAAGGCCGAGCCAAAGGTGGGTTCTAACTAGAAAAACTAGGCCAAGTTGCGACTTAAACCCCACAGACGATTTATTTATTTATTAATTAGATTATTGACTTTTAGGAGACCCGGTTGTACCAATTTTGCCCGGACTTGACCCGAACCTAACATAAGCCCATGTAGACATTTAGTGTACACCATGTAGACGTATCTTATGTGTGTACAAATATTTTGTATTTATTTTTAGGTATAGATAAATATTTTCTAAGTAATTGTTTGAAGTATAATATAAGGTATTATTAGTATTATATGGCATTTTAGATTATTGTACTATTTTTTTAGACTAGTTAAAATAAGAGGAATAATGTGTCACCCAATGCTTTACCTTTGCTAGTTTATATTTATAATTATTATTAGCATTATTGTTGTTATTAAATAATATTGATTAGCTATTTGTTAAATCCTTGTCAAATCAATATATATATATATATAAATATTTATATATATATATATATATATATATATATATATATATATATATATATATATATATATATATATAATGCTAATATAAATATATATATTAGCAAAAAAAAATATATATATATATATATAAATATAAATATATATATATATAATAGAAGATGAAGCGCATGGTTTGTCCAGGCCCCCCCCCCTCCCCTCCCCCTCCCCTTGCCTCCTCCACTTCCGATGCCTCAGCCCCCATCTAGGCCGGCGTCCGCCTCCCATGGCCTGTCCCCCCGCCGATCTTATTGCCGTGTTGGGCGCTCAGTCCCCCCCCTCCCTGCCTTTTCCTCTTCCTCCGCTCTCAGTGTCTCCCCGTACCCGCCTCTCCGACCCCCTCCGCCTCGCTCGCCAGCCTCCGCCACCCCTCGCTTTCGGCGAGTCGGCCGCGCTTAGCTCTTCTTCCGCTGTCCAGGGAGGTCTCTCCTCCTCCTCCGGGAGCTACGCCCATCCTCTTCAGCCTCCTCCTCCCTCCTCCGATCCTTCGGCGGTCGCTCTCTTCGGAGCCGCGCGCTCTACGGCTGCAGATTCCCGCCCTTCTATTCCTTTGGATTTTCAAATTTCAAACCATCGTGCCTACCCACCTGCTGTGCAGGCCTCGGGTCTCACAATTGACTCGTCTTTGGGTCGGGAGCCCACCTGCCACGCAGGTTTCGGGTACCCCAACCCATTCGAGTACTATGCAAGGAGCAGCGCTCCCGTGGCTCCTACCCCCCTTTACGCACCTTTTGGTCAGCGTTATCTCCCCCATTCTTCTTTTGGCTATGGTGGGCCCCATCCTCTTGCCCATTTCTACCAGCGTAATCCCACAATCCCCCCTCTTGCCCAGCGTACAGAGGACCGGTCCCTTTCCAATGGTGGGACCCCCACTCCCTATCACCCCTCCTTTCTCTCAGGATCTACTCCCCCCTTTCCTTATGCCCAGCGGTTCGGGGACATCCTCCCATCCTTCGGTGGGTCCCCCCCACTCCTTTCCTCCCCCTTTTACGCTGGGTCTCCTGCGGAGCTTCCCGCCCTCCATGCGCCCAACTCCTCTTTTTACGCCCTCTCTCATCCTTCTCCTTTTTACGCTGGCGCAGCCGCTCCCTCTCATCACTACTCTCACCCAGGAGCGCACGTGACTCGCTCTCCTCCCATTTGCCCCACACCCTCTCTAACCTCCAACGTTCCTCCTGTCCCATCCCTGTCCTCTCCCGCCTGTACCTCGCCCCCCTTCGCCTCTCTCAGGTTGGCCGCTGCGGCCCCGCCCGATCCATCGCTTCCCGTGTCGGCCCAAATCCTCCCGAGCGCAGCTGATCCTAGGGACCCTTCCCTCTCGGTTAGGCCAACTGGCCTCCCACAGACATCCCCCCACTCTCAACCAGAGTCTTCACTCCAGAGCGTCGGTGCTCCCTCCACCACGCTTCCCGCCAGAGTCCCCGCTGTGGCTCCCAATTCCTCCCCTTCCCCAGTCAGCAACTCCCCACTTTCTCCAGCGTCCCTGATTTCATTGCCCGATCAGAACGCCCCTCCCTTGCCGACCCCGCTTCCGCCCTCCGCAGTTGGCCAGTGTTCCTATGCCGCCAAGCTTAGACCGGACCTGGCATCCTCGAAGGGCCTCCAATTCCCTGACGTCCCTCTCCCCGACATCGAGTACCCTCGGGACTCACCGGTGCCCCTGGTCCCCTTCTCAGACTCGGAATTGTCCACTCTGTCATCTTCATTCTCCCACACTTTTATTCTAAAATTTTCAACTGGTTGCCCCAAGCTCTCCAGAATGCAGGAGACGATCGCCATGCGGAAACTCACAGCGGATTACCGAGTGGCCCCCCTAGATCCCAAATATATCCTTCTTCACCTCTCTTCTGACCTCGACCACAGGACAGTTTGGTCCAATGGTACCTGCAAAGTTGACTCACACCAGATGAAAATAATCAAGTGGTCCACAAACTTTAGTACCAAAGAAGACTCAGCCCAGGTCGCGGCATGGGTGACACTACCAAATTTACCCCTCATTTGCTTTGTTCCGGCAGCTCTCAGGCGGATCGCTAACTCGTTCGGTACTTATGTGGCGACAGCGCCAGAAACCAGCAACCTTACCAAGGCACACTATGCCAAAATGTGCGTCGAACTCGACCTTTCCTCTGAACCTCCCAATTTTATTACCATCGAGCTCGGGAAATCGACCCACACCCAACAAATCCTTTATGATAACCATATCATGTTTTGCAATCATTGTCATTTGAGAGGGCATCTTCCGAAGCACTGCCACCGTCTTCACCCAGAGCTCAAGCAGAACAAAAACCGGAAAGAAAGCGCGCTGGCGGAGGACAGATCTCTACAGTCACCTATCCTCCCACTTCCAAACTCGCACACCAGATTTGACTCAGACGAAGACTCATCAGACAAGAGCGAGAATACCACCAAAGCTATGATCCCCTTCGACCCCCATCCTCTAACGCTCGCCAACCAATTTGCAGCCCTTGAGTCGAGCAAACCGGAAGACCAGTTGGAGTCAGCACATTCCCCACAAGACCTCGCCCACACCAAGATAGCCCACAGCTCCCCGATCTTGATGGAGGTAGACGCTACCACCGACACCAGCGGGGCTGAGCCGCCACGCACCATCGAAGACCGTGTCGAAGAAGCTCTAGCCATTCTAGGGCCCGATCAGGTTCAGAGAGCCCTTCAGATCCAAGCTGCAGGATGCCCTCTTCAGCACTCCCTTCTTGAGACAGAGAGCACCAACGACTCCATAGCAATTCCCCCCGAGGAGCACAACCGGGACTCCGTCGGGGAATTAATTAACACAGAGGATGACCAGATCCCGATCGCAGCCATGGAACCAATCAGCATTCTACTGAACCGCCAGAAGCAACCCCATCAAATCCACCCCACCTCGACAAAAACAGAAGCATCAACCTCAGGCGGGATCAAGGTCAAGCCTGGGACCGCGGAGAGCACAACCATCCTAACTAGATCCGCTACCAAGCGGAACAAAAAAACAACCACCCCAAACCTTTAAAAGATAAACATCCTATCCTGGAATGTCCGCGGGCTTGGAAACAAACCTACATTAAGGAGAGTTTCTACGCTGCGTAAAATCCATAAGATAGACATCCTTATTATCCTCGAACCCAAAATCCTCACCAAAAGACTCAAATCCATCCAACTGAAGCTGAACCTCCCCACTACCATAGCTGGCAGACACGACATTTGGTTCCTTGCCACTCAGGACGTCAACCTCGACATTATCCAGGAAACCCGACAGGCCCTCTCCTGTTGGGTTGATCACCCCATGCCCCCCGAGCGCGTTATCCTATCGGCGGTCCACGACAGCTGCGACATCACCGAGCGGAAACATCTGTGGAATTATCTCCTTGACACCCATCTCCACCACGTCAATTCCCCCTGGCTTTGCATCGGCGACTTCAACGCCATCACCTGCAGGGAAGAGAAAATCGGCGGTCGTCTCCCTCCTCTTCCGGCCATGCAAGACTTCAACAACTTCATCTTCAACGCTCACCTCACCTCTCTCCAGTTTTCGGGCAATACCTTCACCTGGTGTAACATACAAGAAGGCGACCGACGCCAATATTTCTGCCTCGACAGAGCTCTTACGAACGACCATTGGCTCGGTATGGGGATCACCACCAAGCTTTCCCATCTCAACTCATCCGAATCCGACCACACACCGCTGCTAGTAGAGATTAAAAAGAATACTGACACCCACAAAAAGAATTTCCAATTTCTCAATTTCTGGACCAACCATCCCCAATTTTTGGGTACCGTCGCAGCTGCATGGAATAGCGTCGATTCTCCCGACCCCTTACCAGGGTGAGCAAGAAGCTCAAGGCGACGAGGTCAGCCCTGTCCATCTGGAGAAACGGTCCTATGGGGACATCTTCCAAGCTGTGAGGATAGCGAAAGACGACGTAACCAGCGCTGAAGCCAGGTTCGTTTCAGATCGCTCCCCGGCGGCCAGGATTGCCCTGAACCTCACGAAAGCTATGCTTAAATTCAGGCTCAAAGTGGAGTCCGACTTCTGGAAACAGAAAGCGAGGTTGAAATGGGATAGTGACGGGGACAAAAACTCGAAATACTTTTATGGTTGCGTCAACGGCCGCAGACGGAAGCTAACGATTCACCATACTACGGACGAAGACGGGAACATCATCACCGACCAAGAGGGGGCTCGAACTTGGGACCTCCCCCAAGTGAGCCATATATATATATATATATATATATATATATATATATATAGGGGTCGAGCCTCCCCTCCGGCTCCCCCGGGTCGAGCACCCCTCTCCACAGCCGCGGCTCTCCGCCCCCTCCCCGGGGTCGAACCTCTCCCCTCCGGATCCCCCGGGTCGAGCCCCCTCCGCCGTGGCTCCGCGACTCCCTCCCAGGATTAGCCCCCTCTGTCGGCTCCCTCCCAGGTCGAGCCCCCCCGGTCGGGCCCCCTCCTTCCCTCTCTTCCCCCCCCGGGTCGAGGCCCCACTCCCCTCCGCCGTGGATCCCCGCCCCTCACAGCCCCGTGGTGAGGCCTCTGCTCCCCCCCTCGGGGTCAAGCCCCCTCCCTGGGGTCGAGCCTCCCCTCCGGCTCCCCCGGGTCGAGCACACCTCTCCACAGCCGCGGCTCCCCGCCCCCTCCCCGGGGTCGAGCCTCTCCCCTTCGGCTCCCCCGGGTCAAGCCCCCTCCGCCGTGGCTCCGCAGCTCCCTCCCAGGTCGAGCCCACTCGGCCGGCTCCCTTCCAGGTCGAGCCCCCCCCGGTCGGGCCCCCTCCTTCCCTCTCCCTCCCTCCGGGTCGAGACCCCCCTCCCCTCCGTCGTGGATCCCCGCCCCTCACAGCGCCGTGGAGAGGCCTCTGCTCCCCCCCTCGGGGTCGAGCCCCCTCCCTGGGGTCGAGCCTCCCCTCCGGCTCCCCCGGGTCGAGCACCCATCTCCTCAGCCGCGGCTCCCCGCCCCCTCCCCGGGGTCGAGCCTCTACCCTCCGGCTCTCCCGGGTCGAGCTCCCTCCGCCGTGGCTCCGCGGTTCCCTCCCAGGTCGAGCCCCCCCCCCCCGGTCGGGCCCCCCCTCCTTCCCTCTCCCCCCCGGGTCGAGACCCCCCTCCTCTGCCGTTGATCCCCGCCCCTCCCAGTGCCGTGGTGAGGCCTCTACTTCCCCCCTCCCTTAGGCTTCCCCTTCCCCCCTCGCCGGTGGTCCCCTCCTCTTCGCGTTGGCCGGAGCAAGGCGCTCCCTCTCCTCCCTGGCGGACCTGTGCTCCGCCCCGCCGGCCCGCCCCCTCCGGCCCGCCCCCTCCGGCTCGCCACCTCGACCCCTCCCGTAGCTCCCCGCCGCCCCCGGTGACGCTCCCGCGGCCCTCCTCGCCGTGACGAGGCCCCCGCCCGCCGTGGCTCCCGTCGCCCACCGGTGGCGCTCCCCCTCCCCTTCTTTCCCTGGCACGTGTTGGGGGTTTCGAGGCCCTCCCCCCCTCGGGCCCCCTCGGCCGGCGGGCTGCCCGTTCCCCCGCCGTCGTCCGTCTCCAGCGTCCCCCCGCCTCCCTCTTCCTTCGTCTTCCCTCCGTCGTCGGAGACGAGGCCTGTCGGCTCCCCAGCAGTCAGACCCCCCACCCCCTCCGCCGGTGTCCCCGCCGCGGTCGGCGCGCCGCATCCTCGGGCAGTGGCCCCCCTCGTGCAGTGCGCCGTGTGGGACGCGTGGCCCCCCTCGGGTCTTGTGACGTGCGTGACAGTCTCGGGCCACGCGCTGTGCGGTGAGACCCCCTTCGAGTCCCGCGCGTGGCCTTTTTCCCCCCCCCGGGGCTTCGAGCCCCCCGCTCGTTTAGGAAATTTCGAATTTTCGAAATTTCGTTTTGTGGGCTTCTCTCGTTTGTTTGTTTGGGCTGGGCCCTTTTGTGTATTGGTCCCGGTTTGCTTGTTTGCTCGGCAGAGCTTTCTGTCCGTTTTAATAAATTGTCTTAAATATATATATATATATATATATATATATATATATATATATATATATATATATATATATATATATATATATATATATATATATCTGTGTGTGTGTGTGTGTAAAAAAAATATATGTATATTTTTTTTTTGTATAAAAAAAATATATATATAAATATATATATATATATATATATATATATATATATATATATATATATATATATATAAATATATGTATATATATATATATATATATATATATATATATATTTTGTATATATATATATATGTATATATATATATATATATATAAAATATATATGTATATATATATATAATATAAAAATAAAAATAAATTAAAAAATATATATAATATAATATAATATTGTAGAAGCATGGAAAATATCATAATAATGGTCTATGCGGCTCGGAGTAGGATAACTCCATGCGGCTCATACAGGAGCAGTCCCATGCGGTCAAAGAGACTCTCAGTCTCATGCGGGTCGGGGCCAGAGAAGCCATACGGCTTACATAGGAGCAGTCCCATGCGGTTCAGAAAGTCTCCCAGCCTCATGCGGTTCGGAAGTATATGCGGCTCACAAGTGGCCAACAGAAATATGCGGCTCTATCAACACCACGTGTCCCTTCACACAGCTGGCCTCATTTAATGATCTGCCATGATTTGACAGCTGACAGCTCTGACATAAAGTGCCATGATGGTCCGGTCATAATGACAGACTCTTCGGGAACAGAAGAAAATCTCTGACACGATCCGAGAACGCCACGTGGCTACTCCCATGCGGCTCAATCGAAGAACAACTTCATGCGGCTGGCAGGATATACCTTCCTGCGGCTCACCAAGAAACCATCCCGTGCGGCTCGCAAATACTATACCCATGCGGCTCACTGAGACGATGTCTTATGCGGTTCGCGGATATCATGCGGCTCTGGCAGGGTCCACCATTAAGACACGTGGCAGAGATTCAATTGCCCCCACAACTTGACAGCTGGTAGCATGGCGATTATGGGACGCGTGGGATTAAATCAATCAGAGATTTACCCGATTCCAATAACCATATTTAACGATATCCTCACAATTTATGAGATCAGGTCGTATCATTCCTGATCAAGCCAATAGGACACGTGGAGAGAGATCCGAGCTTGATACAACCAATCATGAAGATTTAAAGCAATCAGCATTAATCATTCGCAGGATTCAATATTATCCACATTAATGGCCTAGATCCTTCACGGCCGCCGCCACTTTGAGGATGGGTAATCATCCAAACCCTAATGATGCCCTCACTCTTATAAATAGCAAGGTGCCATTCCCTTGCGAGATATAGAAAAGAACATATAGAGGAAAAAAGAGAGCTTTCCCCCCGATAATCAGAGAGAAAATACACAGAGAGAGAGAGAGAGAAGCCAGAAGAGCCACACGAGGAGAGCAAAATAGGCATTTCTTCGTCAACGCCAAGCAGATCTTTCCCGAGCCAAGGCTGCATACCGATCGTCCAAGGAGTAAGGCAGAGCGGCCGTCGCTTTCCCGAGCCTCTATCGTCACCCCCAGAATCTAAAATAAATAATTGTACTTAGACTGCTGTACCTAGGTTTTCGTCCCTAGGCTTTCTTTGTACAAGCGAGTTTGTAACGTGAAGTAAAACTCCAGTCCTTCGATAATTGTTCTGCTCTTTTATATTTCATGGCAAACACGATGGCGACTCTGCTGGGGACAAACTTCTACACGGCTGAGGAGTTGGCGACGCAATCGGATGCAGCCAAACTTGGCTCCACACAACAGAAGATGGTCGTCCGCTTCGACCAACAGGCATTCGAAGAGATGCTCTCCGAAGGCAGCGCTGGCCCGGTCCAGAAGCGTACCCACACCACGAAGGCTCGCAAAAAGTGGAGGCCAAAATCATTTGCTCCTCTCCAAGCCCTCGATGGGATACCCTCGGTTGCTCAAGACGGCGAGAAAGACTCTCCTGCGGACCCACTTCAGATCGTAGACAACTCTGCTGTCCCCAAGTCCGGCAGAAGAAAATACTATGATGCTGGACTTGCAGGGGCAAAGAGGAACTCTATGCGATCCGAGCCGCATAAGGGTATTAGCCGCATGGAGAGAGCTTACGCGGCTACATCCGCCAGTTGTATGAAGAAAACTCATGCGGCCAAATCTGTCAGCCGCATAACTTATGCGGCTACAATTGCCAACCACATGGATGAAACTCATGCGGCTATGGAAGTCAATCGCTTGCAGAAAACCCATGCGGCCATAGTTGCCAACAGCATGCGGCCAGCCTGCACGGTCGTGACTCCTAGCCGCAAAAGAACAACTCATCCGACAGCAGAAGACAACCGCATGCAGACAGCCTGCACGGTTTCCAATCCTAGCCGCATAGCGTCTGTTCCACGCTCCTCTCGATCAGTCTTCGACCGTCTCTCGTGCGGTCCTGGCCCTGATGGTTCTCTGGATGATAAGCCAGACTCTGTGTTATTCAATTTGGACTCTTCCTATTACGCACCCACGAGTGCTAAAAAGAAGAAGTCTAAGGCAGCGCGGGCTCGTCAAGCCCAGTCAGCTGCCCCAACCTCTGACTATCGGGGCGTCCCGCTGATTATCACGCGGGCCTCTGATGGGAAGTTGTACAGAACCGCTCGAGTCCAGCCCCCGACGGCAAACGGACAAAGTGGTTCCTCTGACCTGCGTGAGGTTATCCTCCACAAACGCAAGGAAAGAGAAGGGGCCTCAGTGTGCAAAGAATCCTCACACGGACGTCACTGCACCCAAATCATCGTCAACTGCTGTTACAACAACACGACAGTGACAGAAGACCGGTCCTCCGTCTTTCAAAGACTACAGCATCCGAGCTCGGAGGACGAGGCACCTCCTGTTGTCTCCTGCAATTCCACTCAGAAAGTCCTCGCAGAGGGGAGAGGGAAGAAGACAAGCATCTCCAGCCCGAAGATATCAACCACTACAGCTAAGAAATTGTCGTCTAAACGGTTGTCCTCCATCGGAGTATTCAAACACACCCGTTCAAAGACAAAATCTGCTGCAATAGAAGATTCATCGTCCACATCGCTGGGAGTCGTGGGAACTGGGGGTAGCACTCCTCCGAACGTCCACAACAATCCGATATTTCAAGGAAATGAGCCCGGAGAAACAACTCTTCCATCAGGTACAACAGATGCTGATGTCCCCGAGGACATCCATGACTCTCAAGACGAGGCAAGCTCCGAGGCTGGGGGTACTGTTCCCTCCGAGTCCGGACCCGAAGAGAACATTCCCACCTACCCCGATGACTTCTCGGGGCATGGGTATGACTCGGAGGGCACATCCTCCACCGCTCCTTCTATCACTCCTCATGTAAGGACGGTGTTCATGACAGACAGCAATCAAGGTGGTTCCAGGGATCGCCAACGCATCGACACTTTGGAGGCCATACTACACGCCTTGGTCAAGTCTGTAGACGAGATCAAAGCGGCTCTTCCTACTATACAGGAAGTGACACCTGGCCAAACAAGCGTGGGTCCCGCAATCAATGTAGATTCAAATTCAGCGGCACCAAACCCGGGCAATAATCCTCCCAAAATAACGGCCCCTACCGCGACAGATGAGGCCCGAGAAGTAAGAAGAGAGGTTCAGAAGCTTCCAGCCATGTTCCACGCCCGAGAAAACTCTCAAGATCTCAGAATACGGCAACCATATCCTGCTAAATGGAGGGATGTTTCGTTCCCACCAAGATATAAGCCGTTCAATATCAACCCATATGATGGCAAGACCTCAGCAAGTGGTACATCACTTACTTCGAGGTCACCACCGACCATCTGCCCCATGATGATGCTATCCTCACGCAATTATTCATCGGAGCATTGGAAGGAGTCGCCTTCGACTGGTACCGCAACCTGCCAGACAACTGCATCCACTCCTTCGCTGGCTTCAAACGCTTGTTCTTGGAGAGATTCTATGAGGTAGGGTAGGACGTCACAATGTCTACCCTCATGGACGTCGTCCAAGGAGAGAAAGAGCTGACGAGAAATTATATTGAGCGGTTTTGTCAAACCGCAATGAAGTTACCATCTGGTAATCCGGATTTCTCCTTGATTGAAATTTGCCAAAAGAGACTGCTCCCAACAATTAGTCTCTGGATGGGCGAAAGTCAATTCAAAGACTTGAAGGCTTTTATCATCAGTGCTACAAGTGCCGAAGAACGGTTGAGAAAGGCTCGCCAACTGGGGTTGCACATCTCGGAGGGAGAGAACAAGGGCAAGCGTCCCAACACCAACAACGACAATGGGGGTAGCCCCTCCAACAATCGGGACAACAGAGGCAAGCAGGCTATGGTGGCCGACACAGCCCAGAAGCCCGAGTCACAACCAGCAGACAAACAATGGCCTCAAATCACTTACTCTTTCGAAGACGGCCACGTCAAGCCTATCTTCGACATGCTCATACAAGGAGATAGAATTCAGCTTCCTCCACCAAGACAGGAGCCTCGGCCGGTAGATCTGGAGAACCCAAAGTTCTGCCATTACCACCGCTATGTACACCATGCTACACACGACTGCTACCAACTGAAACGATACATCCAAAACCTCATCGATTCGAACGCTCTGGCCATCGATTTCAAGGAGGTAACTGTAGCAGCCAATATGGTATCCGTACAATTTGGCAGCTTCCCTCCAACGGAGACTCAAGACGGTGTCATACCCATTCCTCTGGCAACGATAGAAATTACTAATCTTCCGCCTGCTCGTGATCAAACAACTGGTCTAGTACCCCTCACCACATTGCGAGGAGAAATCATGTGGGTCCATCCGGACCTAGTCCACGAGGTAACTCAGTCCACTCCGCCTTCTACTCATAAGAAGAGAAGTGGAAAAGTCAGATCCTGCCGCACCATCTTGGCGGATGTGGAAGAAGTCACGGCCGTTGTTACTCGATCTGGAGCACAATCTCAACCTGTGGCTGAGAACTCGACTGATGAACATCCTCCAGCTACCACTGACGCTCCGGGACCGGCTCAGCCTCCGACGACCGACAAGCCTAGGCCGAAGGAGACTCGCATCGACAAATCCCTCCGGAAAGAGACACCTCAGGGGTTGGAGAGGCCCTATAACTTCGATATACTAGCACAATTGGCCAAGACACCGGCCAAGTTGTCCTTATATGAACTCCTGAGGCTCTTGAAGAATGTCCGCGTAGCCTTGAGCGACGCACTCCAAAACGCCGACGCATACTTGGCTCAGGTCAACCTCACGGGAGATAATCAACCTGCAGATCTCCAAGACAGTGCGTGTACAAGAGCGATGCCTAATATCATCTTTTCTCCGCAGGACATGCTCATCAAAACCAACCTGCACGATCACCTATTATGCTACACCGGATACATCGGTGACGTAAAAGTGGACCGGATGCACATTGATCCTGGGTCGTCCATAAGCATCATTCCGAAGGGTCTGCTACATCATCTTCGCATTCCGATGCATCGCCTGACGCCTACAAGCACCGCTATCAGCGGTTTCAATTCGGGCAGGAGCTACCCAATTGGAAAAATTTGCCTGAAGTGTCAGATTGGCGATCTCCAATCAGAGGTCACCTGCTACGTCATAGATGTCGACACTTATTACAACATTCTCCTGGGGCACCCTTGGATACACGATTACATGATCGTGCCCTCCACGCTGCACCAATGCTTCAAGTATGTCGATAAGCATGGCTTCGTAAGGACAGAATTTGCCGATATCGATCCCTTCAAGGGAGTCGAATCTTATTACTCAGACTCCTGCCTGTACGAAAAATCAAAGAAGCACCTGGGTGAAGAAGATGTGCAAGCTCATACCAAGATAAGCACAGAATCAGAAGAACCTCTGACGATCCACCTCCAGGATCGCAAACCAGGCAAGTCCGCACCCCTTACGGCCACGCTGCGTAAGGACACGATCAGTCTCTCGGCACAAGAGGAATAGATGATAATCCGACTGCCGAGGTTGGGCCAAGTGCCGAGACCTACAACGGAACCATTGACAATCAGGCTGCCAAAAATTGGCCAACCGTAAAAGGGAAAGCTCAATCCCTCTTACAAGCCAATGACGATACGTCTTCCCAAGAAGAGTCGTCACCCTGATGCAAGGCCCGGGACTTGTAGCGAACCAACCACTCCCCGCCCAGCATCGAGTACCAAGCTGGGGGTTGCTAGTCTACCGACAACTCCACGCTCTGCTCCACCAGTTGAACCTTTGAAGATCAAGCTGCCCAGGTCGTCCTCTCAGTCGTCGTTTATACAGAGGGTAGCCGAAGAAGAGCCAGAGCTAGCCAAGTATGTGGCTGCCCACACTGATGTTCCCTCTGCGGATGATGTAATCCCCCTAGAAAAGATACCTTATTTCATCAATAAAGGGCTATCTTTGAACTACATCGAGCTTAATAAGCTTTGTACAATGTACGCTATGGAACATGGTATAGGCACCCACTTACACACACGAGTGACAAATGTGTACACCATAATCCAGCTTATTCCAGCAGAAGACGCGTACCGCATAATCGAGAGAGGAGATCATCCAATCATCTTCGGCCGAAAAGACGATCCGCGTCCCTTCACCATAAAAGAGGTCGATCTCGGGTCAGACGCAGGGAGACTGCCTCTGTATCTTTATAGTCCCCAGGCCAAATATCTCATGCAAAAACAGGGATATGATCTGGAGACTACACCAGGCTTGAACTACGGCACCGGACGTTGACTACCTTTAAAGCCTCCAGTCCCGGCTGGCAAGCCATGGGACTACTATAGCAAAACTCGATGTGGACTAGGGTATGTAACTCCCACGATGACACCTGAGAGTTCGGATGAAGAGTGTGACTGGCAGTCACATTCAACCGGGTCACCAACTTCCGACTCGGATACCAGCATCGGAGACATATTTAGACAAGTCTTGTCAGTCAATATGACATTCGCCGACGCTTACGAAGAAGACGAAGACATTCCTGAAATCCTCGAGCTAGAGCCGTGGGCCCAACAGCTGGATGCATAATGGGAAAAGCGGTTCGAGCAGAGAGAACCTCCTACCGAAGATGAGGTTAGGCAGGTCAACCTCGACAGCGAATCCTCTCCAAAGCCAATCTTCGTCAGTAAAAGCCTAACAGACGAAGAGCGAGAATCGCTACTGGAACTTGTCAGAGAATATATTGATGTGTTCGCATGGAGTTATGAAGACATACCGGGGTTAGATACCCATGTTGCTCTTCACAAGCTCAATATACGGCCAGATGCAAAGCCAGTCAAGCAGCAACAACGACGCTTCCGCCCAGGTGTCATGGATGCGATCGAAGCCGAAGTCAACAAACTAATAGCCAGCGGCTTCATTCGTGAGGAGCAACATCCCGACTGGGTCGCCAACATAGTTCCGGTCCTCAAGAAGAATAGGAAGATCCAAATCAGCATCGACTTCCACAATCTGAATGAGGCATGCCCGAAAGACGAATTCCCCCTCCCTATCACAGATATCATGATTGACAACACATGCGGCTTCGAACGTATGTCGTTCATGGATGGATTCTCGGGGTACAACCAAATCAAGATGTCTCCTGACGACGAAAAGCACACATCATTCCGAAGACCGATTGACACATACTGTTACACAGTCATGCCTTTCGGTTTAAAAAATGCTGGTGCCACGTATCAACGAGCCATGAGTATCATCTTCAGAGAATATCTGCGTAAGACGGTGGAGTGCTATGTCGATGACATCGTCGTCAAGAGTCGCTGTAAGGGAGATCATCTGCAGGACCTGAGGACGGTATTCGACCTGATGCGAGTCCACAATCTGAAAATGAACCCTACAAAATCTTTTTTGGGCATATCCAGCGGAAAGTTCTTGGGATTCATTATCACCGCTCAGGGCATTCATGTAGACCCAGAGAAAACGAAGGCAATCATGGAGATGAGTCCCCCGAAGAATCTCCGCGAGCTCAGAGGCCTTCAAGGGAGGCTAGCTTACATCAGGAGGTTCATTTCTAACCTCTCCGGGCGATACCGACCATTCACACACCTCATGAAGAAAGGAGTCTCATTCGTATGGAACGAGGAATGTCAGCGTGCCTTCGACAGCATCAAAGAATATTTGTCGAACCCTCCAGTCCTGGTGGCCCCGGTCGCCGGAAAACCATTTCTGCTATACGTACGAGAAATGGAACACTCTCTCGGTGCTCTGTTGGCACAAAACAACGATGCAGGTCACGAACAAGCTATATACTATCTCAGCCGAATGATGGTTGGACCCGAGCACCGATACACCGCAGTAGAGAAGGAATGCCTCGCCTTGTTGTTCGCCATTCAGAAGACGCGGCACTATGTCACGGGACAAACCATACATGTGATCTCACGAGTCTGTTGACACAAAGTCACAGTCAACCAAATATTGATAACATTGACTAAATAAAACTTGTAATAATTCAATACGACACAAGACGTCTACATCAAGCTCAAGTCAGAAGTCAGCTCAGTCTTTGCAATTCAGTTATATATGAGTCTGTATTTTACACTTTCTTTGAGTCTAGACTGATTGTAAACTGTGTCATGCTGAGCTCTTGAGACTTGACATATAGCCTACCAAAAATCCTAAACTCCACCATCCAGAAAATGTCCATTGGTCCCCAAGAACTAGTTCTGTGCTCTGGAGACAGAGTTCGGGCCGAACTCTGCCTCCACACAGAGTTCGGGCCGAACTCTGTCCCCTAAAAATCAGCAACCTTAATTTTAGGGTTAGCTGGTTGCTGGTTGTCCAACGGCCAAATATTTGAAATTTTCTACCCGAATTCTGGCCGAACTCTGCCTACAAAAATCCTATAAATAGGCCTAGAATTCTCTCATTTCAAATCATCCAATCTTCTCTTCTCTTCTCTCTTAAAGCTCAGATAAGCCATATCCTTCCCATCTACTAGCCACAAGCTTCCTAAGTCTCGAGTGCTCAGCATCTCTCAGTTAGGAGTCTTGTGCAAGAGTTAAAGAAGTCGCTTGGAAAATTCCAAGCAAATCGCCACTGCGATCCTCTGTAAGAAGTTGACGTGCTCTTCTGAAGAAAAGGCACGGGTTGTAAACTACTATTTCATAAATAGTGGATTTAATCCTTAGCTAGAGTTCTCAGGCCTGGACTAGTCCTCCACGAGGGAAACCAGGTTAAAATTGGCTGTGTTTGCGTATGCTCTCTTGATTCTCACTTTAAATTCCGCGTTTACTCTGATTGATTTTACTTGTGATAGAGTTGATTTTTTAATTGGATATTATCTCTATATACTCTATTCACCCCCCTCTAGAGTTGCCATCTGTTCTTCAATTGGTATCAGAGCTTTGTTCTCTTTACAAGGACTTACATCCTAGAGCTGATCCATGGCAACTACACAATCCTTGATTTCCAATCATGGTGAAGGGCAGTCCACTCATAGGCCTCCCCTATTTGATGGAATTAACTACACATATTGGAAAACAAGGATGAGTTTTTATCTCAAGTCTCTAGACTTTGACCTGTGGACTATCGTCACTGACGGTTACAAAAAGCCCGCCAGGATAGTTGTCAACGGTGATCTTGTTGAGAAATCACATGCCAAATATTCTGACGAGGAGAAGAAACAGGCAAGTCTAGATGCGAGAGCTATTAATGCTTTATTCTGTGCTATAGACAGGAATGAGTTCAACAGGGTATCTACATGCACCACATCTCATGAAGTATGGAGACTTCTAGAAGTGACGCATGAAGGAACTACCCAAGTCAAGGAATCAAAGATAAGCCGTCTCACGCAAGAATACGAGGCTTTCAAGATGAAACCAAATGAGACAATCATGCAAATGTTCATAAGATTCCTCAACATCATCAACCCCCTATCTTCGCTCGGCAAGCAATACTCAAATCATGAGAAGATTCGCAAGCTACTTAGGGGGCTACCAAAGATTTGGAACCCTAAGGTGACGGCCATCATAGAAGGAAATGATCTCACAACCATGTCCATGGAGACCTTGATGGGAAAGCTAATGACTCATGAGCTTGACCTCAAGGACTTCGAAGAGCCTGCTCCTAAGGCTAAGGAGATCGCACTCAAAGCTAACCGGCGAAGGGCTGAACCCGAAGAGACAGATGCTGATGACTCGGAAGATGATCAAGCCCTTATGGTCCGCAACTTCAAGAAATTCCTTCACTTCAATCGAAGGAAGAAGAAACCACAAGAAGATGGCGAAGAAGAGCCAACTTGCTATGGTTGCAAGAAGACTGGACACGTTCGAAAAGACTGTCTATTCTTGAAGAAGAGCAACCGCTATGAGAAGCCTTACAAGACGACCTCCTCAAAGAAATATGCCAACACAAGCATTTGGCATGAAAGCGAAGCTAGTGACTCCGAGGAAGAAAAGGACTCTCCTCAAGATACGGCTAATGTGTGCCTAATGGCAACATCCGATAAGGTATCAAACGAAACTCTTGACGACTTCTCTTTTGATGAACTTGGCGATGCTTTCACCGATTTACTCGATGATCACAAAAAGATCATTGGTAAATACAAACACGCCAAGGACAAAATCAAAAGTCATAAAGTCGAAATTCAAAGACTTTCTCTATTGCTTGATAACAATAGAGACACTTCACCCACGGAAGTCACAGATGAGGTATTGAAGCTTAAACTAAGCCTTCATGATGCTGAAACACGTATTGAGCAACAAACACAAGAAATCACAACACTCAACACGATGCTTGCTAAAGAAAAGAGTAGACACAAGATTTCTATGACTAAGATATATAGCTTAAATACTAAGGTTACTGAACTGCAGGCTGTCTCTAAGAGATTAGAGACTAGATTGGGAAAACAGGTTGCTCAACCTCAAACCCAATCTCATGAGACACCCACAAAGCATAATACTTCTCATGCTAGTCATCCACATCATCCATCTACAACACGCAATCATGCTTTCGTATACCCACAATTCCACAAAAGACACAAACCACATGCACGTAGAAATAATTATCATATGTCACAAAATCATCATAGATACAATCATCATATTGCACAAAGACACAATCAACATCACTCTACTTATAGACAACATCACCATGTCATACCATATAGACAACATCACCATGCTCCATATAGACAATATCACCATGCCACTCCACAACACTCTATGCATAATCATCATCACCATGCTAATGATCATACTTCTGCTCATTATACTGCTTATAGACATCATCAGCATGCTCCTAATATAAATAGGAATGCTACATGTACTTATTGTGGTTTACATGGACATATATAACCACAATGTAGAATTAGAAGATTAGTTGATAGAAAAATATATGCATGGTTTCCACAAACTAACTTTTCAGGACCCTCAAGAAATTGGGTACCAAAGGTCACATCTACTCTTGATGTAGGTGGACCTTTCCTCCTCAACTAAGAGTAAGTGGATTCTCGATAGTGGATGCTCGCGGCATATGACAGAAGACGCAAATCTTTTCGCATCACTATCGATGAAGAGAGAAGGATATGTATCCTTCGGCAACAACCTTAAATGTTATATTATAGGTAATGGCAATATTGGTTATCCTCCCTCTCCCGTAATAAAGGATGTCTGCCTAGTGACCGAGTTAAAGCATAACCTGCTCAGCATTAGTCATCTTGCTGACCATGGGTATGACATTAACTTTGGACAAAACAAATGCCTTATTTATGATAGGTCAACGGGAAGACATCGCTTTTGAAGGGGTAAGAGAGGATAATATTTATACTTTCTATTTGTCTGGAAATACTAACAATGCAGGTAGATGCCTATATGCTCATAAAGATGAACGGCTACTATGGCACCAGCGTCTTGGTCATGCCAATATGGATAATATATCCAGGCTATCAACCAAGAAACTAGTTAGAGGCTTGCCCGACATCACATTCAAAAAGGACACCATATGTGCCGAATGTGAGTTGAACAAGGCAACCAAGTCATCTTTTCATTCCATAAACTCTGTAAGCACTTCTAGACCCTTGCAACTACTCCATATGGATTTATTTAGGCCTAGTAGAGTAGCCAGTCTTGGCGGAAAACTCTATGGCTTTGTTATTGTTGTTGATTTTTCAAGATTTACTTGGGTTTTCTTTCTTGCAAATAAAAGTGATGCTATTTCGGTTTTCAAAATTTTTGTTAAGAAAGTTCAAAACGAAAAAGGCTACATGATTACTCGAATCCGAAGTGATCATGGAGGCGAATTCGAAAATTCTGATTTTGAAAGATTTTGTGATTCTAATGGTTTTGATCATGAGTTTTCTTGCCCAAGAACTCCTCAACAAAATGGTGTTGTGGAGCGGAAGAATAGGACTCTTGGCGATATGGCTAGAGTTATGTTGAACAAGTTTTCACTTCCGAAATATTTTTGGGCTGAAGCTGTCAGTACAGCATGCCATATTTTAAATAGGGTGCTTATTCGTCCTATTACGAAGAAAACACCCTATGAGCTTTGGTTTGGGAGAACCCCAAATGTTTCTTATTTTAGAGTTTTTGGATGTAGATGCATTATCCTTAACACCAAAGACAACTTAGGCAAATTTGATGCCAAAGCTGACGATGGTATTTTCCTTGGCTATGCTGCCAAGAGTAAGGGATATAGAGTTTTTAACAAACGCTCTTTAATTGTGGAAGAGTCTACAAATGTGACTTTTGATGATGATAACAGTGCAGCAGCTACTCTTGATAATGATGTTGAGCCATCAACGTCTACTCCAATGAACACCACAACCGAAACAAATTCTCTGGAAAGCTTGCCTAAGAAATTCTCTTTCAAGCCATCACATCCAGAAAATTTGGTAATCAGTGAGGTTTCACGAGGAGTAACTACTAGATCATCATTAAGAGACTCTATTGCTAGCACTGCCTTTATTTCACAAATTGAGCCTAAAAACATTTCTGATGCTTTCAATGATGAATTTTGGATTTCTGCTATGCAAGAAGAACTCAACCAATTCGAGAGAAGCCAAGTATGGGAACTCGTTCCTAGACCGGCTAATCACTCGATTATTGGTACTAAATGGGTTTTTAGAAACAAAGTAAATGAAGATGGTTCAGTCACACGCAACAAAGCTCGTCTAGTAGCTCAAGGATACAACCAAGAGGAAGGTATCGACTACGATGAGACGTATGCTCCCGTTGCTAGATTAGAATCCATTCGGATGCTTTGTGCATTTGCAAATTTTCAAAATTTCAAATTATTTCAAATGGATGTTAAAAGTGCTTTCTTGAATGGTTTTATTAAGGAGGAAGTTTATGTAAAACAACCCCCTGGCTTTGAAAATCACAAATTTCCTGACCACGTGTTCAAGCTAAAGAAAGCGTTGTACGGCCTCAAACAAGCCCCTAGAGCTTGATATGAACGGCTAAGCAACTTCTTGCTTGAGAAAGGTTTTTCAAATGGGAAAATTGACACTACACTTTTCATAAAGTCTTTGAAGGACACTATTCTTTTAGTACAGATATATGTAGATGATATTATTTTTGGTTCTACTGATGAAACCCTTTGTCAAGATTTTGCCAAGTGTATGCAGACCGAGTTTGAGATGAGCATGATGGGGGAGCTCAACTACTTTCTTGGGCTGCAAGTCAAACAAATGTCAAAGGGAACCTTCATCTGTCAGTCGAAGTATACAAAGGACATGCTGAAGAAATTCGAACTTGATAATGTCAAACCTATCAGCACTCCTATGGCTACTTCAACCAAACTGGAACCAGATGAGAGCGGCAAACCCGTAGATCAACGTAAGTATCGAGGTATGATAGGCAGTCTACTTTATCTTACTGCTAGTCGCCCTGATATAATGTTTAGCGTTTGTCTGTGTGCTAGATATCAAGCAAATCCTAAGGAATCGCACATGAGCGCAGTTAAGCGTATCTTTGATACCTTAAGGGTACGGTTACAGTGGGTCTATGGTATCCCAAGTCAACATCATTTGACCTCATTGGTTATTCTGATGCTGATTTTGTTGGATGCAAGGTCGACCGTAAAAGTACGAGCGGTACGTGCCATTTATTAGGAAAGGTTTTAGTCTCTTGGTTTAGCAAGAAGCAGAATTCTGTCGCACTATCTACAACAGAAGCTGAATACATAGCAGCTGGGCGTTGTTGTGCACAAATTCTGTAGATGAAGCAAACCCTTGAAGACTATAATTTATCTTTCATGCATATTCCTATCTTTTGTGACAACACTAGTGCAATAAATCTTACTAAGAACCCCATTTGTCACTCACGCACGAAGCACATTGAGATACGACACCACTTTTTGCGTGATCATCAGCAAAATGGCACGATTAACTTAGAATTTATTGACACTGATCACCAGTTAGCAGACTTCTTCACAAAGCCATTATCCGAAGAGCGCTTCAATTTCCTTTGTCGTGAACTTGGAATTTTAGATGAAGCTGTTATAAATTAAAATACACCTGCGTAAATATCGATTATATTAAGATTCTCTTAAAATGAACTTGCTATGGGTACAAGCCGAAAGGGTCCTTCTGACAACAAGACGTAAAAGCCTAAGCGACACGGTGCACTAGTCCTCAGGACTACCACTAGCTGTGATCCGGCCCCTGCAGCTAACCCATGGCAGCTTCAAATTATTGAATCATGATATATTTCCTTGTTTATTATACGGTACATTTTGATTTATAATCTGCTGACATGCTATTTTTCAATTTCATATTGCTATCCTTCTACTTGTACTATCTGGTTTATTGAATCCTTTAAGCTTTATCTTTATATCTTATATTGGTTTTCCATACTTAAACCAATATTTTCTAGCCTGATTTCTGTTCTGGGACAAGGACCCAGAATTCGGGCCGAACTCTGCCCTTACCAGAGTTCGGGCCGAGTTCGGTCGCCCTGTTCTAAAATCGGGGACTGCTTCAGCCGTTTGATCAAACTTGATCCAATGGTCCAGATTCACCCCGACCAAGAGAAACCCTTCCCTTATATTCGGTTTCTCTTCCCTCTTCTTCATTCTTACCACCTCTTCCACCTCTCTACCACTATTTTCTCAAACCCTAACCCTAGTTTTCTCTCCATAGTGCTCTATTTCTCACCAAAATCAAGGAGAAGGGCTAATTTCTCATTCTCTTTCACTGTTCATCATTTATTTGAGGTATAACTCTCTCTCCTTCTCTATCTCAATTTCTTAATTTTGTGCTATGGCTCCTCGCTTGTTCAACCGTTGGAAGAGATCTCGGACCGAGGGTGCATCCTCGTCGAGTGCTCCTCCTCCCGTTGAGCAACCCGTTGAACAACATCAACCACCTCATCCGTTGTTCAACCCTTCACGTCCACGTGATCCAAACACTTACGACGACCGACTTTTTATATCACTAGACGCATCCAATACATGGTTAGTGATTTTCGGACACGTCCGATGTTTGCGGGACACCCCATCAATTTTACTATTTTCTCCCAATATGATGCACTCTTTAATGACCTTTGCCTTGACGACCTTATTACTTCAAATTCGGTCATTTATCGTAGTACCATACAAATGTTTTATTGCAACTTGACTCATGACGATACTCGTATCTATTCACGTGTTGCGGGTATCGATATCTCATTTGATGATTTTGACTTAGCCGAATATCTTGAACTTCAAGAGCCCAATTCTTGGGAAAAGCTTGTTGAAGCTCGGTCGTTCCTATTTCCCGAAGGAACTTCCCTTGAAAGCTTCAAGGACGACTTGTGTACTCCGAACACACGTCCTCGCAAGCTTATGGCTAAATATCTAAATCCATATTTCTATGAACTTCATCGGATCATCTTCAACACAATCTTACCTAAAGCCGGCTCCACCGATGAAGTTACTTATTTTGAAATATCAGCTTTGTATCATCTTCACTATCGCATTCCTTTTAATCTTCCACGTACCATGATGGATTGGATGATTAACTGTAGGAAGAAACCACGAGCCTTGGTTTATCCCTTATATCTTCCTATGGTCCTTCGTACATTTATTGTACCACTTCATGATTATCCTTTCTTGCCTGCTCCTGCTTTCCTTTCTAAGGCACGATGACTTCAGGCAGTCGTAGCCTCTCCTGCCACTTCTGAGCATTCTCATGATGAGGAGCCCGACGCCCCTCCACTTGGACAAGATGCACCTCCTCCTCCTGCTACCCTTGAGTCCATCCAGACCATGCTTCGAGATCGTTTCGCCTTAGAGGACGATCGCTGGACTCAGATGGACTACCGTACTCCTCTGCAGATGAGTGCACTCAGCAACTCGCTGCATGATATTCGGTATTCCATGTCCCGTCATCCTTCTATGCCCATTCCCATGGAGCGGGATCCCGGTCGTGAGGGACATCGCATTGACGATCATTGGGTCATGCGTTACCTGGATCCGGATGCTGCTATTGTGGATCCCAGCCGCTCTTTTCCTTTCGACACTGCTGGGCCTTCTCGTGCTCCATGATGGAGATGGCTTCTACTTGATGATGCTGCTGCTGATCGTAGTTTATGTTTTATGCTTTCTAGTATTTTCAGTTGTTTAGTTGGATTTATGTACTTGGTTTGTCATAGACTCTTTATGTTTTGGTGACTCTAGTTATGAGTTGTGACTCTTATGTTTCTTGTAGTTTTATTATTCTATGACATTTGCTCGTTCTGTTAGTTACTATGCTGTTTCTGTTAGTTAATATGTTGTTTCTTCTCTTTTGGTGTGTTTGCCCATTATTACTTGATTCTTATTATATTGCTAAATGCCAAAAGGGGGAGAGATAAGATATGTATATTCTGTTTGGTATATGTGCTTTTGGTGCTTTTGGGAGATATTCCTTATCAGGCCAACAGGTTCAACGCATCGTTTACGGGGGAGCTATCTTGATTAGCTCGGTACTGATTATGGGGGAGCTATGCTTTTGTCATTGACTGTGTCCAGGTATGAATATTGAATATACATTTATTATTTTGTCAATTATCAATATGGGGGAGATTGTTCACACAAAGTCACAGTCAACCAAATATTGATAACATTGACTAAATAATACTTGTAATAATTCAATACGACACAAGACGTCTACATCAAGCTCAAGTCAGAAGTCAGCTCAGTCTTTGCAATTCAGTTATATATGAGTCTGTATTTTACACTTTCTTTGAGTCTAGACTGATTGAAAACTGTGTCATGCTGAGCTCTTGAGACTTGACATATAGCCTACCCAAAATCCTAAACTCCACCATCCAGAAAATGTCCATTGGTCCTCAAGAACCAGTTCTGTGCTCTGGAGACAGAGTTCGGGCCGAACTCTGCCTCCATACAGAGTTCGGGCCGAACTCTGTCCCCTAAAAATTAGCAACCTTAATTTTAGGGTTAGCTGGTTGCTAGTTGTCCAACGGCCAAATATTTAAAATTTTCTACCCGAATTCTGGCCGAACTCTGCCTACAAAAATCCTATAAATAGGCCTAAAATTCTCTCATTTCAAATCATCCAATCTTCTCTTCTCTTCTCTCTTAAAGCTCAGATAAGCCATATCCTTCCCATCTACTAGCCACAAGCTTTCTAAGTCTCGAGTGCTCAGCATCTCTCAGTTAGGAGTCTTGTGCAAGAGTTGAAGAAGTCGCTTGGAAAATTCCAAGCAAATCGCCACTGCGATCCTCTGTCAGAAGTTGACGTGCTCTTCTGAAGAAAAGGCACGGGTTGTAAACTACTATTTCATAAATAGTGCATTTAATCCTGAGCTAGAGTTCTCAGGCCTGGACTAGTCCTCCACGAGGGAAACCAGGTTAAAATCGGCTGTGTTTGCGTATGCTATCTTGATTCTCACTTTAAATTCTGCGTTTACTCTGATTGATTTTACTTGTGATAGAGTTGATTTTTTAATTGGATATTATCTCTATATACTCTATTCACCCCCCTCTAGAGTTGCCATCTGTTCTTCAGAGTCAACCCTCTCAGAGTCCTCATGACTAAGCCAGGGGCACTCAGCTCTCGCCTCGCTACATGGGCAATATTGCTGTCCCCCTATCATATGGTCTTCATCCCGCAAATGGTTGTCAAAGGTCAAGCCCTGGCAGACTTCTTGGCAGCCCACCCAGGATCGGAGTCATCCAGAATATATGAAGAGATCCCAGATGAGGTCGCTGACTCGCATGTAACTTCTCACGATGCTATATGGCGAATGTTCTTCGATGGCGCTTCAAGAACAGGACCCAAGGGCAACATCATCGTTGGAGTCGGAGTGGTATTGATTTCTCCTACCGGGCTGGTGATCAACCGCACCTATTCTCTCACAGAACCCTGCTCTAACAATGTGGCCGAGTACAATGCTCTGGTCATCGGTCTCCAACTTACAAAGGAGCTGGGGGTAGAATATCTTGAAGCATACGGCGATTCGCAATTAATCGTCAATCAGATTCGGGGGTCATACGAAGTCCGTCACGAAGACATGATCCCCTATCACCAAATAGCGATCAACATCATCTCATCATTCGAGGGATTCTTCATTGAGCACGTCCCCAGACTTCAAAATATCGAAGCCGACGCCTTAGCAGGCCTTACCGCTTCCTTAGCGGTGCCGAACCACGCTTATCATTCGGTTGACGTGATAGGCCATGAACTGGTCTGTCCCAAGAACAACGTTCAATTCGTGGCGAGCTATTCCGCCCAGACGGTCGACGAAGCACCAGACTGGAGACAACCGTTCATCGACTTCGTCGTCTACGACATCCTCCCAGAGAATCCAAAGGAAGCCACTTCCATCAGACGGCGTTCTCTCAGGTTCTTCTACGATGTAGAGACGAAGATGCTGTATCGACGATCTTACAACGGGTTATTGCTCCGGTGCTTGTCGAACGCAGAAGCCAAAGAAGCCGTACGAGAAGCTCATGACGGTGTCTGTAGGGCCCATCTGCCTGGCCCAAAATTGCAAGACCGCCTTCGCCGAATGGGCTACTACTGGCCCACGATGGTGGCAGATACGATAGACTATGCAAAGCTTGCCAAGTCCACGCGGACTTCATTCACCAACCATCTGAGTTTCTACATCCGACAGTGGCGTCCTGGCTGGGGAATGGACATCATTGGGCCAATTGCTCTGCCTTCCTCCCGAGGACACCGATTCATACTAGCCATTACAGATTATTTCTCCAAATGGGCGGAAGCTGTCCCACTTGCGGAAGTAAAGACGTCAAACGTGATCAGCTTCCTCAAGCATCATGTCATATATCGCTTTGGACTGCCACGAAGGATCATACACGACAATGGTCCGCAGTTTGCAAGCCACGCCTTCTATCGGTTCTACGACAAGCACCGCATCCAGAACATTGCTTCAACGCCATACAATCCGGCAGCAAACGGGTTGGCCGAGGCATACAACAAAACAATAATCAAGCTACTCAAGAAATTCGTGTCCTCTAACAAGCGCGACTGGAACGAGAAGCTCGGCGAATGCTTATGGGCGTATCGTACCACAGTTCGAACAGCCACCGGGAATACACCATTTGCCCTGGTGTACGGGAGTGAGACAGTCCTCCTATTGGAGACTCAGATTCCCTTACTCCGCGTCGCCCTCACACATCAGTTGACAACAGACGAAAACCACCATCGCCGACTACAGGAATTGGAGGCCCTAGACGAAAAATGCCTGTTAGCTCAACAGCGAATCGAGCTATATCAGGCCAGAATATCCGGAGCTTTCAACAAGACGGTCAAGGTCAGGACATTCCAAGTGGGCGATCTTGTTCTGGCGGTTCGGAGGCCGATGGTCATGACCCACAAAACCGCTGGCAAGTTCCAACCAATATGGGAAGGCCTATTTATCATTGAGGCAGTATTCTCCAACGGTGCTTACCGCCTCGCAAAACAAAACGGAGACATGCTCATGTTGCCCGTCAACGGCAAGTTCCTGAAGAAATATTATGTCTAAACGACATTTCTCCCAAGATTATCGAGTCATGTACCCGCTGGTACCACTGAACTCACATTCACAACATTCCAGATTATCGAGTCATGTACCCGCTGGTACCACTGAACTCACATCCACAACACTCCAGATTATCGAGTCATGTACCCGTTGGTACCGCTGAATTCACATTCACAAAATCCCAGATTGTTGAGTCATGTACCCTCTCGTACCGCAGAACTCACCTCCTCCTTCCACAAAAAATCCTAAATTATCAAGTCACGTACCCGCTGGTACCTCTGAACTTACACTTTGATTCCAGAATCTATGGATTGTCGAGTTATGTGCCCTCTGGAACCCCTGAACTTACATCCCGGTCACTCCTTTAGAAGAAAGTCATGTATAACCGTACCTCTGAACTTTCCTCCTGAAAGAGATCCTTCCTTATGATCCACTACCCGCACTCCTAGTGCACAAAAAGGGCAACAGATCCACAAATTTCCTGAACAACCATGTCGATGTTACCTCTGAGTTGTTCCACTTCCACCAAAAATAAAATTCCCCCTCGCATAGAACTTCCACGTCCTCCTACCTCTGAGTCGTTCTATGTACCCCCTCTTCATTGAGCCCACTCCTGCCATGTCCTCACTACCTCTGAGTGGGAAGGCTCCATCGAAGAAACCTTCATGCTTGCCATGTCCCCATTACCTCTGAGTAAGTATGTCGGTTCCCTTTCAACCTATTATCTGTACCCACAACCGGAGTACGACAAGGATAATAGGTCCACAAATGTCCTCTGTTGACCACAAATGTCCTATGTTGACCACATGCGTCCTTTATTGACCATAAATGTCCTCTGGTGACCACAAATGTCCTCTGTTGACCACAAACGTCCTTTGTTGAATACAAACGGCCTCTGTTGACCACAAATGTCCTCAGTCGACCACAGATGCTGTACTGGATCTCTAGTACACGCCCATCCCTTCCCCATCATGCCTGAGAGCCTAGTTGCTCCCTGGCATTCTCCTGAATACCAGAAACTTCTATAGCTGTCTTATTGCGAAGTTGTTCCAGGTATTCCTCTCCAAAAAAACTTGTTACTCGTACCTAAAACCAAGGTACGCCTAGGGTGACAGGTTCACAAATAATCCCCCTAGCAGGCCCAAATCCACGAATATCGCAAGTACAAGAAAGAGAAGATGAGTTGAAACATGCTCATTTATTCAAAAATTTAAAGTACTACATCATTTGGGACCTCCTCCCTTACAAAATAAAGACAAAAAGAGAAAAAAAAGGGGGGGAGACAGCAAAAGAAGACAGAAGGCGGATCACTGCTCTGGGGCACATAACACCATGAGACGGTCCGTTAGCAAGGCAACCGACCTCTCAAGCCTCTGTCTGGCTCGACGCTCCGCCTCCTGTCTCAGCACCGCCGCATCCTCCAGATGAACATGGGCTTGCCAGTTGTCCTCGAACTTCTTGAAAGCCCGCTCCAAGTTGACAGAAGATCGGAAAACCTTCTCGGCCTCCCGAGCAATCGACTCCTGTTCTGCACGAGCAGCCTCCAGCTCTGACTCTAAGAAGGCCAACTCCTTCTTGAGTGCGAGAATCTGCTCCTTCGTGTCAGCTATTCCACGAGAAGCAGATTCTTCCCAGGCCCTACAAGCTTGACTTCGACGACCCAGCCTGTCATACGAAGCAGAGAACTTGTCAAGGTCCCCCCGCATAACTGGCCCGGAAGTATCTCGAGCAAGCTTGATCCTATCCCGAGCGGCAATAAGGAAGCCCCGCTCCCGTTCAATCGCAGCAGGCAAGCCAGCCTGCCGTATCGCCAGCAACTGGGTCACAAGCTGATCAGCCTCTGCTAACTTGGGCTCCAGGAGCGCAGCCAACCCCATCCCGCCCGGAAGAGACTTCAAAGTTGCAATCTGACCCCGAGCGCACCGCAGAGACAGAGTAAAAGGAGTCCCCCATTCTACAGCAGCATCTACGCCCCTCTTTAAATGGCAATAGAAGCTGTCAACTACATCCTGCGTCACCTCGTCCAGGGCCTCCGAAGAAGTCGGCGTCAACGGGAGTGTAGCTGGCAGCTCTGAAGAAGACGCAACAGAATCTGCCGCCCCTGCAACAAGGGAAGCAAACTCCGCGCGGAAGGACGCTTGAACAGTAGCCAACTCCTCTTCAGCAGCCCGCAGAACTTGAATACTCGGCAGGGTCGAGAGGTCAATCTCCGGAGCCGTATAAGCAGCAGAGGATGAAGCGGAGACCATCGCCAGCTCCATTCCCATCTGCCCGGAGTTGGCAGGAGGCCCCTCAATATGAGACGGTGAAGGAGAGGAAACGCTCATTTCCCTCAGATCTCGGTAGACCGAGCCTTCCCCAAGAACATCCGCGGTGGGAAGTAAAGGGTCAGGACCTATAGGGCCAAGACAACCATGAATCGATTTGACCCGGAGGATATGTTGATAGAGCAAATAAACCCCCTCGCTAGTCAATATTTGGCATATCTTACCAGCGGAAGAGTGTGGAGGCTGAGGTTCGCCTGCAGCCACCGCAGCATCTTCACCAGCGGCCTCCGAGTCAAATGTGATAGGCTCCTCCGCCCCAACACCTTCGGAAGGAGGTGCGCCGAGATCGGCGTCGCCTTCCGAAAATTCAGCAATCTCGGAGATAGGCCCGAGGGAACATTCATCACCCCGGACTGGGGCCTCAATAACTTGAGAGTTCTCAGCCTTCGCCGAGAGAGCCCCCGCTGAAAGGATCGCGGAAAACATGCCACTAATCAAAGCAGCAAGGGCCGGATCAACCTCAGAGGCAGTAGACGGTTCAGGAGAGGCCGGTTCATCAGACACCTACAAAGAAAAATGATTAAAGTCGGATATTAAGAAAGGAAACCACAATAAAGAGAGGACTCCGACTTGGCCTTACCTCCGGAACATCGTCAACACCTTCACCTTTCTCCGTGATAAATAGCCTATGAGATCTGACCACAGTTCTCTTTATGGAAAAGTTCACTCCTTCGTCAGTAGACTCACGCCTGCCTCGCTTACGCAAGGGACTAGGCACGGCAGGCGGTGGTTCTACCCTCACCACCTCTGGTACAGATGGCAGCTGATCTTCTACCTCGTCAAATACGATTGACGGTTGATCCGTTATCATCTCATCTGTCATGATGGGCGGCTGATCCGCCGCTGCTTCACAACCAGAAGAGAGAGAGTCCTCATTGTCCCACTCGTCCTACTCGTTGCTTCCTTCAGCTGTGTCAGAGGACTCAGAATCAGGCACGGGAACCCTATTCACCCCTTTCTTCTTTGCCTTCGACACTGTAGCCCTCTCCGCCAAACGAGTGCCCATGATGAAGCTAGTTCTCGGGTCAAAATCGACAGTAGGCTGGTTCACTGTAACATGGTAGAAGGCCGCCATATGCAAGATTTCCTCTGGCACATTCGCGGCAGGAACTGAGAAACTAGTTCGAGTATGACAAGTGTCATAATACCTCCATGCCCTAATACCATCAAGGATGCTACCCTCAAACCCCAGGCTAGGACTGGGATGTCCGAGGAATAATTGACAGTACCCAAATTGACGGGCAAACCTACTAGGCAAGTAGGGCTCCAGGTACACAGTGTTACGGTTGCGATAAACTAAATGCGCCGGCCGAATATTACGCAACAAGAAACGCATCTTCTCAGGTAAGAAATGAGGAGGTCCAACGCCATCGATATGGACATTCCTCACTTCTTGGTCAGTAAAACGGGGAACGGATACGAAGAAATTATATCCGTCTGTCCTCGCCAGCATCCTCCGACACGCCGGTATGGTGCTGTATTCCCAAGGCTGATGGCGATATTTGAAAAGAAAAGCGTCATCGTCCGTAACGTTGTCTCTCATCCCAGGCCTCATCAAAGACTGATAATGCAACAACAGCCACCCCAACAGGTAATGATAAGGCAGCTCTATACGTTCAAAGTCCATCACCACGTCACGAGCAATGACTTTGGACGAGAAGGCGCGGAGACCATGATGAATGCTGCACACCATAGCAGGAAGAAGAGCCAACCTGACGCCAAAGGACAACTTCACGGCGGAAAAAATAAAATGACGGCTGATCCTCTCGATAGCACCTGCCCCACCTGAAACTACACAATTGCGCAGCCACACCATCAAAAACTCGGCCAAGAGTGCCTTCTCTGACAGCCGCCGAGTACTATAATAAAAATAGCTGAAGGAGTCAATCTGACTCCCAAACTTGTCGCCCTTGGACTTCGACCTCCTAGCGGTCGACACCAGGCCTTCTACTTCCCTAGGAGTCTGACGATCTCGGGAAGTAACTCGGCCAGCAGCACTGAATTTAAATAGATAAGAGACCCAGGATTTGGTGTGAGGAGAGTCCCCCTCCGAGCTATTATTTTTCTGGATAGCCGTTCGGTGACAGGTACTATGATGACATAACAATTCTTGGTACACAGCGACGAAGCCTGGGAATTGTCGATCTAGATCCTGGAACTCCTCATTCGTTGGAGTGTACGCTTCGAAAGGCTCGTCTCCCCAGGGAAGCTTGGAGACATCATACATCTCATGAAGAGCGAGCCCCAACTCCCCTATAGGTGTGAAGAACGTTCCTGTCCGATGGTTATACATCTCCAGAAGGGCCATGAACAATGGCTTATTAACGGGCAATCCGTGGCTGGTACCCCGAATAGCATCATAAAGATTGACTTCTCTCAAAAACGCCTCGTATTTCCGCAAAATCCATGAGGTCAGGTTAGCCCACGAGGGAATGGGGTGTAGCCAGCCCTGCAGTGCCAACCTGCCAATAGGATAGGACCCTTTTCGTGCAAGTTGGCTCAAGAAGTTATCAGCCTGAGAAAATGAGAAATTAGGACCAGGCGTGTTGATGAAGGAACCTGGAACTAGCCCCATCACAGATCGACTGGCCGGATCCTTGATCGCGCGTACCGATCCGGTAGTTTTATTTTAACGGATCTTACCCACGAACATCCCCGGTCTGGTTGGAGTGAGGGAATCCGTCATCTGCCTGTCCAAAATGATCATGTTGAACCACGCAAAAGGAAAATGACGCTTCATAATGGGGCTATGAATCGGCTTTCCGTCCAGATCAAAATCCCAATTCTCGGAAACATCCAGCACTCGGGAGTTTTTTATGATCAGTGCATCCCCAAAGAGGAAGACCGGCCTCAGATGCTTCCCAGGCTTCCCTGAGCTCATCATATCACGAAGGAATTGGAAGGATTGAACCCTGATAGCATTCAGTCGTTCCAAAGGCTCATTAACAAGGAGCTGCTCTGACACTTGACGAACTAAGTCATCCCGTTGCACGTCCATGGCAAGTTGATTCGAGCCTACCAGCAGTTCCCCCGCATGATTCACTGGCAGATTCACTGGAAAAAGACGAAAGAAACAAGGTTAGAAGATAGTCAAAAAAATAGAAGCATCATTTGAGTCTATACGGCTCGGGTCGTCACAGCCTCATACGGCTCAGCATTGAAGTCCATGCGGTTCTGTGCATCATAGCCTCATGCGGCTCAGGATCAGATAAGTCCACGCGGTTCTGATTCATTATGGCCTCATGCGGCTCCGAATCAACCTAGTCCGTACAAATCAAATTCAGACGAGCTTATAGACTCATGCGGTTCAGGTTAAGTACGCCAATGAGCCAGATTTATATGAGCTGATGCGGCTATAAACAAGTAAGCTTATGCGGTTCAAAAGTGAGCGATGCTTATGCAGTCCAGCTCGAAAACATACATGCGGCTCAGATCGAGTATGACAAACTCATGCGGCCCCATGGGGCGAAGTGCTTATGCGGTCACATCGATGAGTCCCATACATGCGGCTTGTGCATAAAATATGCAACAGAGCCATGGCAGCAGTTAGGGTTTTTCAGGCAACCCCTTACCAGCGATAGGTGGGTGAACGTCGGGATGGACAGAGGGAACGGCAGCCGGCGGAGGAGTGACCACATTCGACGCCGCAGTCGCAGCAGAAGCGACCGCCTTGCCCTTCGCAGCCTTTGACGTAGCAGCCTTCTTGGGAGCCATTGTCGATCGTTGAGGGGAGAAAACGAAGAGAAAGTCGGCAACAAGGAGTTTCGAGCAAAGGGAGAAGGTAAAGAAACCCTCAAATAGTAAATTATTCCTATTTATAGGCGAAGAAGGCTCGTAAATCAACAACCGCCTCGATCCATATGCCGCCCAAAAGAATAAAGGCAAAACGCTTCGGTCAAAACAAAACTGACCCTTGGGATCCTCCCCTAAAAGGCGGCGAATCAAGGGCATTTAATGCAGAAGATTTGCACACGTGGTTGGGACACGTGGCAAAAAGTCTATACGGCCAAACAGCTCATGCGGCCAGACAAGTCCATACGGCTGAACCACCTATGCAGTTAGCCAAGGCCATGCTTCTTATTCAAAGTATTTCAATTTTGCAAATTAAAAACTTTGAAGGGGGTCTTGTAGAAGCATGGAAAATATCAGAATAATGGTCTATGCGGCTCGGAGTAGGATAACTCCATACGGCTCATACAGGAGCAGTCCCATGCAGTCAAAGTGACTCTCAGTCTCATGCGGGTCGGGCCCAGAGAAGCCATGCGGCTTACATAGGAGCAGTCCCATGCGGTTCAGAAAGTCTCCCAGCCTCATGCGGTTCGGAAGTATATGCGGCTCACAAGTGGCCAACAGAAATATGCGGCTCGATCAACACCACGTGTCCCTTCACACAGCTGGCCTCATTTAATGCTCTGCCATGATTTGACAGCTGACGGCTCTGACATAAAGTGCCATGATGGTCCGGTCATAATGACAGACTCTTCGGGAACAGAAAAAAATCTTCGACACGATCCGAGAACGCCACGTGGCTACTCCCATACGGCTCAATCGAAGAACAACTTCATGCGGCTGGCAGGAATTACCTTCCTGCGGCTCACCAAGAAACCATCCCATGCGGCTCGCAAACACTATACCCATGCGGCTCACTGAGACGCTGTCTTATGCGGTTCGTGGATATCATGCGGCTCTGGCAGGGTCCACCATTAAGACACGTGGTAGAGATTCAATTACCCCCACAACTTGACAGCTGGTAGTAGGGCGATTATGGGACGCGTGGGATTAAATCAATCAGAGATTTACCAGATCCCAATAACCTTATTTAACGATATCCTCACAATTTATGAGATCAGGTCGTATCATTCCTGATCAAGCCAATAGGACACGTGGAGAGAGATCCGAGCTTGATACAACCAATCATGGAGATTTAAAGCAATTAACATTAATCATTCGCAGGATTCAATATTATCCACATTAATGGCCTAGATCCTTCACGGCCGCCGCCACTTTGAGGATGGATAATCATCCAAACCCTGATGATGCCCTCACTCTTATAAATAGCAAGGTGCCATTCCCTTACGAGATATAGAAAAAAAACATATAGAGGAAAAAAAGAGCTTTCCTCCTGATAATCAGAGAGAAAATACACAGAGAGAGAGAGAAGCCAGAAGAGCCACACGAGGAGAGCAAGAAGGGCATTTCTTCGTCAACGCCAAGAAGATCTTCCTCGAGCCAAGGCTGCATACCGATCGTCCAAGGAGTAAGGCAGAGCGGTCTTCGCTTTCCTGAGCCTCTATCGTCACCCCCCAGAATCTAAAATAAACAATTGTACTTAGACTGCTGTACCTAGGTTTTCGTCCATAGGCTTTCTTTGTACAAGCGAGTTTGTAACGTGAAGTAAAAGTCCAGTCCTCCGATAATTGTTCTGCTCTTTTATATTTCATGGCAAACAAATATAAATCGAGATGAGCTCCGCAGGTCCCCCATCTCTCCATCTCCGATCCCATGGCTGCTCGTGGAGCCACCCCCTTCCTTCGTCTAGGCCGGCCGCCCAGCGACTTTCCTCCGTGCACTCCTCCCCCACTCTCCTCTCTCCACCCCCATTTCATGGAGCCCTCCTCCCGGGCCTCCCTCCGGCTGGCCCCCCACCCCCCCGACCTTTTAGCGGTCCTCGGCAGAGGCACTCTGCCCACACCCTCCCTCAGGAGTGTGCCCAGCCCGGCGGCTCCCCCAACCACCTCCCTCCTCTGGCCCCCCTCAACTACCGCCCCCCAGATCCACTCCTCCGTAGTCTCCTCCTCCCGACCTCCAGCGTCTGGCCGACCCTTCCGTCACCGCCAGGCCGACCCAACCTCCAGTCGCTCGATCCCCTCCCCCGACGACGCTAGTTAGGAGTCTCAGGGCACCTGCTACCTTGGCTTTTCCCTACCTTCAGCCCCTATTGGGGTCCGTGCCGCTTGACCGGTCAACCAAGATTCAAATTTCAAACCTCAATTCGCCTAGCACTCTAACCTATGGAGCTGCAGGCGCATACGGTGCTTCGTGCGCACCTCTCTTATGCGCCCACCATCCCACCCATGCGCTCCCCTCAGGTGTGCATGTGCCATCTCGGATGGCTCCCTCTGTGGCGCTCTCGGAATAGGCATTGCATGTGCCAATTCCCATGCGCCCTCCCTGGGAGGCGCCTCCACTTCTCCCGTTTGTGGGCCACGCGCCCACATCCCGCTGATCTGTGGAGCTACTGGTGCTCATGGGGATTTGTGTGCGGTTCTCTCATGCGCCCACCCTCCCACCTTTGTGCCCCCCTGGGGTGTGCATGTGCCCATCTCGGATGGCTCCCTCCTTGGTACTCAAGGAGCAAGCCCCTTTCGGGCGCATACGGATTCTCTATCCCCGTGGGCGCCTTCATCGGTTGCCTTGTTGCGGGCGCACATGGGACCTCCCTCCCCGTAGGTGCATACAACGGTTGCCCTGTTCCGGGCGCATATGGTGGCCCCACTGCGGGCACTTGCAGTGGAGCTTCCATGGCCATGCTCGTCGCTGGCGGCGAGTGTGTTGGTCCTTGCGCCCACTGGCAGCCGTACTACACTCCCGCCAACGGTGTACCGGCATCTATCCTCCAATCGTTTGGCCCTACCGGCGCTTTCGCGCAACCGATAGACTCTTCCGCTCTTCCCGGCCTGCGGGTCCCTATCAATTCTTTTATTCCGGTGGGCACGTTGTCCTTGGAGAATAAGACTCCATCCTCCAGTCAACCATCAGGAGCCATGTCTTTCGCGGACAAGCTCAGAGCTCCGAACACACTTGTCTCTCCTCTCTCCGAGGTGACGCTCCAATCGATCGATATCCCCCCTCCGTTTGGAGAAGGCAATATCTCTGTGTAGTTCTCAGACGAAGACATCTCGGCACTGTCCAAGACCTTACCGCGCACCTGGGTCATGCATTTCACCCCCACCTGCCCAAAAAATCCAGCGGATCCAAACCTTGGTCGACACCTGGGACCTTTCTCCGGGATACAATGTTCCCCCACTCAACCCTAATTCTATCCTTCTACACCTCTCATCTGACATAGACGACAGGAAAGCTCTGTACCACAGCTCAGGGTTGATCGGCAAGCACCACTTCATTCTTTCCAAATGGAACACTCACGGAGAAACATCCTCCTCGATCGTGTCCACATGGGTCACTTTCTCTAACCTCCCCCTCATATGCTTTGCCACGACGGCACTGAAAAGGATCGCTAGCTCCTTCGGCAAGTTCGTTGCCGTGGCCGACGAAACCCGAAGCATCGCTAAGGGCAACTACGCCAGAATCTGCATGGAGATAGACATCTCCAGAGAGCTTCCGCGTCCATCCTCATAGCGCTGGGTGACAAGATGCACACTCAGCCAATTATCTTCGAGCAACGGATCAGCTACTGCAAACATTATCGCACTAGGGCCACTCCATGGCACGATGTCGCCGCGCTCACCCGAAGATAATAAAGCCGGACTCTCGCACAGCCCATCAAGCTTCGTCCAACAAAATCCCCTCATTGACCCTCTACCCAATTTCCATCTATATTTCGCTTCAGATGAGGAGACTGCCCCCACCCGACCACATACCGTCTTCAAAGGCACTCATCCAATCGCTGTTCCAAAGCCTAGCGCACCCCTGGAGCCAACCGCTTGTCCAGGGGACACGTACATCGGGTTTCACCCCCACACCTCTCCTACTCCGCTGTTCACCGCCAACCAATTCGACGCCCTCGCTCAGGTCGCCACCGATGATCCTGCGGAGCTCTCCATCCCTGACTGCTCAGCACACCCCCAACCAAGGCCAGAAACCTGCAGCCATTGACGCTGCCAATCAGTCAACTAGCCTTGCTCAGGGCATCACTGCAGATTTCTTCGAGAACAACATCATGTCCGCTTTTCAGCCAGTATTTCCTCTGGTCCGTCAGCAGGAGACCTCTGATTTCTCCGAGGCCGCGGATCCACAACATTTCACAGGAGTCCCGATCGCTGCCCCTCAGCACCGGGCACCAACCGAAGACCCCAACTCGATCACCTCACCCCCCACTGGCCCCGTCGATTCTGATCCAGCACCCAACCTAGATAACACCGCTGCTGTCCTAGTATCGTCGCTCAGTGAATCCCCAATCCAATATCATGATTTTTTTGAGCGGATTGCGACTGTTTGCTCCCCGAAAGAGGCACTCAGGAACTCCACGTCTTTCACAACTTGGACGAAAACCTCGATCTAGCTTACGCGATCCTACCCAGAATGCTAGAGGTCGAGCAGGCCCTTGATGCGGCTCTGGCATACATAACAACGAACACATCAACTTGGAGTCCTATTTTGTAGACAAATTCCCGAATCCTAAGTTACCCAACGAATCGTGGGAGTTGCAGCCAAAGCTGGCAGCTATGCAGGTTGCAGCGACGTCTGTCCCACCTAGGGTCCGGCGCTCCTCCAGCTCGGGGAAGAAGCAGATCCCACACTTTAAGTATCCTCCTTAGTTCGGGGTGCGCGGGTACTCCCCGTCCACTTTCCTCCCGCAACCCCTCTTCTTTTGTTCCCCCCTGGGCTCTCCCGGCCGGATTCGCTTCCTCGTTTTGGCTTTGTAGGTAGGCGTCCTCCCGAGTGGAGGTTTTATAGTTGCTTGGGCCATCTCCCGGCACCCCTGTTTCGCTTTGAATAATATTCTCCGTTTCCCAATATATATATGTATATATATATATATATATATATAAATATATATATATATATATATATATATATATATATATATATATATATATATATATATATATAAAGGAAATAGAGAAAAGAAAAAAATCGTAGCAGTACTGTTCTCGCTGGAACAGTACTAGCTGTGCCCCGACCACAAAGAAGAAGAAAGAAAAGAAAAAAGCGCACAACAAAGATTTCAATGAAATCTTCAAATTTTGCCATATATATATAAAAATAAAAAAATAAAAAAATAAAATATATATATATATATAAATATATATATATATATTTTTTTATATATATATATATAAAAAAACAATATATATATATATATATATATATATAAATATATATATATATATATATATATATATATATATATATATATATAAAGAAAATAGATATATATAAAGAAAATAGAGAAAAGAAAAAAAGAAAAAGAAAAAAATCATAGCAGTACTGTTCCCGCTAGAACAGTACTAGCTGTGCCCCGACCACAAAGAAGAAGAAAGAAAAGAAAAAAGTCGCACAACAAAGATTTCAATGAAATCTTCTCCAAATTTTGCCAGATTTTTCCTATAAGATTTAAATTTTGATTCTCTACTAGTTAAACCAAATCTAGTTTAAATCCAGAAATCAATTAGAGTAGGAAATTGATCTTAAACTCTCTATAAGTCTAAACCCATCGGGTTTTTTAGAAAACTTACGAAAGCTCTAACTACCCCGATCCCCCGACTTGGAACCATCCCCTAACAACCCAGGCATCCTCCCCACACCCGACGACCCTACTTGGCCACCTGCACCGCCGTGACGATGCCAGAGCTGGTCGTCGTGCGTGCGACAGTAGGCAGAAAACACAGCAGATACCGCCCTGAACCCCCGATTTCGCATGTTCGATACTTCCTTGTCTTACAGAGTTTCTTCAAACTGATTGATCCTCTGTGTTCACAACTTATATGACTTCAAATACTGAGAATTAGTTTGATTTTAGATAGCCTAAATAAAAAAAATAGATTTATAATCTCAAGAAAATTAGTTTTCTGTTTAAAAACAGAACAGGGAACTCGAGTTCAAACTCGATTTTGGAAGATGGTTATCTTTCAATCTTGTTTGTTAAATTTCAATTTTTCTTCGCTGCCTTATAGCCAACATATACGAGAATAAAACCTATATTGTAGATCATGATTTCATTCAGTATGTGCGATGTTATTTGATTATAAAAATCACAAAATACTTGTTTTCAAAAACTAAAACTTTAGAAAAACTTTCAGATACGGAGTCCGTCCCGACAAACCAGGCGACTTAGTTGCAACCCATAAGCATCGAAAGACACGTATGGATGTTGCGGACATGTGGGCTTTGACGGAACTTGAATTGGTTGCATGTGTACAACAAATTCGATACGTATCCGTCAAAAAATTTCGTATCGGGCACTTTGCAAAGACTCCAATTATTTCGTGCACGTTGGTCATCTCGAGACAAAACTTGTTCCAACAGGACCCTGTCATTTTTCTGGTCCTGTATGCCAAGTTTGGTCCAATTCTAAGAAGATTGAACGGAACACTATTTTGGCGGGCCCGCAATCCGACTCAATGGACGAATTTGTTCAGGCCCACCGGAATCCAACTTTGGAGATACAGTTGGGTTCGTGTCGTCAAACCGGACCCGTAGACATATAGTTTATTGACTTTAGAGATCATAGACTCTGGCACGCTTTTCGGTGTAAAGCAGATCCAACGGCGGATAAAATTTTGATCCAAAATTACTATTTTGCCCCTATGTCTAGAATTGGACTTATAGGTAGCCTATCCTAGCTATTTGGCTTATTCTAGGAATATTGGCAATGACTTTTTCAACATCCGGAGGCAGTTGCGGGAGTTCAGGTTTTGAGGCTCTTTGATTTGATGAGTTGTGTGCAGGACTTTTGCTACCACCAGGCAAGTACACCTTGCCAAACTTTACTGTATTTACATGCTTTTCTATAGTTCCATTCTTTCTTGCTTGGTTACATATTTCTCTTGCTTTATGCCATGGTCACTTTCTAATTTTACGTGCTCGTACACTGTTACTCATTTTCCATATTTTTATTTCTATCTTTCTTATCTTGTTCATGTCTAGTGATAATACTGTTATGCCTATACCATGTTTCCCTGACCTGTTTGACCCGTACTTGACTTGGACATGACTAGATAAACTTGAGTTCCTAGTACCTTAGGAGAGAATATTTTATTAGTCGTGGCTATACCTCTATTGTTAGTGCATCCCCGGGCAACGATAGAGCACCTGTTATAGTACCCTCTAGTGCCTCACCGGGCTGCAGTTTTTATCACATGCACCTATAGCCATGATTAATATTATATTCTCATGACATGTCACCATCTATAGAGTTCTTTTATGTTTTATTCTTTCCTCTACTGGTTATTCCTATTTTGTTACATGAGATTTACTATACAGTAGGCATGTATATTATATGTCTTGCTAGTCCCCTAGGGACCTAGTTATCTCTCCAGGCTTAGTTAGAGAGGAGGGCTATCCGGAGATATATGGTTCTGGAGTCGATGTAGGTGACGTACCTTCGCAGGAGGACGAGATAGTGGCTAAGGACTTTTCTTGAGACATGTCTCTTTTAGACTTAATACCTTATTTTCTCTCTTTTCAGTAGACATGTAGTTGATTACTTATTTCTTTATACTATAGTTTCGGGATGTCTTACCCGCACAGTTATTATTTCTATTTCACGTTAGACAGATCTTTCTTATTTGTATTATTTTATTGGTATTGATATCTCGCATCTTATTTTTTGTGTGGATGAGATTAGCTGTGACCTGTGACTTATATTGTATTGCTGGGTTATTATCATGATTTATAGCTTAAGCATTTCGTTAATGGGCTTACTTTGAGATTTGGCCCATTGGTGAAGTGTTGCTGGCATGTACCGTATCCTAGTCCTATACATATTTTTTGCACTGAGGCGTTACATGGTTTTGTGGTGTCCTATGCAGGTCGACGTTAATTACCTCGATTACGTTACTGTACTGACGTGAGCCTAAGAATATGATAGGAATGACCTTTAGGATCTCATCTACATATTTATATTGTGTCACGTCCTTGAACTCTATATATCGACTTCGAAATTATTTCCTTGACATGTATTCTGCTTGATATCATTTTCCCTTAGATTATAAGTTGCGTTTAAGTGTAGTGAAATGGACCCGCAAGCCAGTGACGAGAACCCTGCGGTTACCCCGCAGAAAGCTATATTGACTAATGTCGACACAACCCCGCTACCGGTTGGAGGTTCTTCTACCCAACTAGACGACCCAGCGGCTTCGTACCCACCGAGGTTCAGGAGAGAAGATATCCCATCGATGCCATTACTGCCCCAGATGCCGCCAATTATGTTCCTCCAGTTTGGACTCGCGACGGATCTCTAGCAACTATTCCAGACCTTCTACGTAATGATGTATGCGCAACAGCAAATCCAGCCGGAGGCCCAGCAGAGACAAAAAGAGCACCTCGAGTATCGTATCGTGACAGCACTAGAGCGGGTGACTCTACCACTTTCCCGGACGATGATGGGAACTATCACAAACTTCCACCAATTAAAGCCAGCTAAGTTCTCTGGCAAGGAGGATCCTACTGAAGTTCATAAATGGATCACCAAAATTGAGGAGCAGTTGGAGGCAGCCGAGTTACCAAAAGATCGCTGGATGATTGTCGTCAGGATGCAGCTGACCGGCAATGTGCACCACAGGTGGCTTACGGAGGAGTGAAGACTTGGCAGGATAATGTCACTTGGGAGGAGTTCTCCAAACTCTTCCAAGATATGTTTATTCCGTCCACTTTCAAAGCGGAGCTGCGATACAAATTTCTTCACCTTACCCAAGGTAACATAACGGTGGAAGAGTACAATGCTAAGTTTCTACGACTGAGCCGCTTCGCACCAACATTGATCTAGACTGAAGAAGAGAAGGCCGAGAAGTTCTACGATGGGCTAAGCTACAGACTACAGGAGATCATTGGGGCTGTTACACCTACGACTTACTCCGAATTTCTTACTGCGGCACGATGTTTAGAGCGAGTTCATCGAAAGGGAACCAGCGAGAAGCGACCGCAGCCAGCGACACCATCAGCAAAAGCATCGACAGGAGGACCTGAAAGACGCATCATCGTACACCAACAACCAAGAGTCGCCCCATATACAAATTGAGAACTTCTAATCTGCTGTTATTGTCAAAAGAGAGAACATGTCGAAAAAGATTGCCGACAAAGACTGAAGCTGTGTTTACGTTGCGGCTCCGATCAACACCATATCCAAACTTGCCCCAAGAAGTGCATTGAAAGATCAACACCACTAGTACCCGCTCAAAGAGGATATCCACGAGGACCAATTCCTGACCAGTCGATGCAGTTCACATAGGGAAGACAAAGGCGGGAGCACAACGACAAGGACAGGCCTTTGCCACGACAGTTGAAGACGGAGCCTTAATACAATGAGAAACTAAAGGTAACATCTCGAAGTTTTATGATAATAATAGTGAGTAGAAAAATACTTTATGAATGATTACTACTTGTTTGATTAGGAACAACCATAGGGACATAGCACACCTTAGAAACATTTTAGGACAATTGATTCATTTTCCTTTACCACGGTGAGTTATTTTAATTTCGAGGACGAAATTCTTTTAGGGGGTAGAATGTAACACACCAGAATTTTTGAAACATTTTTTGTTCTTTATTTGACTTAAATAGGGATCTATGGAATTTTGTAAATATTTTTAATTAATTTATAGATGACTTTAGCCGTGGTTATGTTTTGGAGTACAAGAAGACCAAGAATTGTGGCACGGATAGTGTGCTCGTGTGCTTTGACTAGTGTTTTAGCCATGAAAGGAAAGGCCGAGCCAAAGGTGAGTTCTAACTAGGAAAACCAGGCCAAGTTACGAATTAACCCCCACAGACGATTTATTTATTTATTAATTAGATTATTGACTTTTATGAGACTCGGTTGTACCAATTTAGCCAAGACTTGGCCCGAACCCAACATAAGCCCATGTAGACATTTAGTGTATGCCATGTTGACATATCTTATGTGCATACAAATATTTTGTATTTATTTCTAGGTATTGATAAATACTTTCTAAATAATTGTTAGAAGTATAATATAAGGTATTATCAGTATTGTATAGCATTTTAGATTATTGTACGATTTTTTAGACTAGTTAAAACAAGAGGAATAATGTGTCACCCAATTCTATACCCTTGTTAGTTTATTTTAGTTTATATTTATAATTATTATTAGCATTATTGTTGTTATTAAATAATATTGATTAGCTATTTGTTAAATCCTTGTCAAATCAATTTAGCTATATATATATATATATATATATATATATATATATATATATATATATATATATATATATATATATATATATATATATATATATGAAAATAGACCCTGCACTAGGAATAGAAAATATTAATACTTTTTTAGAATTTTGGAAGTATTATATCATATATATATGTGTATATATGGTTGCTATATATATATATATATATATATATATATATATATATATATATATATAAATATATAAATATATATATATATATATATATATATATATATAAGAAAATAGAGAAAAGAAAAAAAGAAAAAGAAAAAGAAAAACATCAAAGCAGTACTGTTCTCGCGGGAACAGTACTGGTTGTGCCTCGACCAAAAAGAATAAGTAAGGAAAAAAAAGCGCACAACAAAGATTTCAATGAAATCTTCCCCAAATCTTGCCAAAATTTTTCTATATGATTTAAATTTTGATTCTCTACTAGTTAAACCAAATCTAGTTTAAATCTAGAAATCAATTCGAGTAGGAAATCGATCTTAAACTCTCTATTTATCTAAACCCATCGAGTTTTTTTAGAAAACTTACGAAATCTCTAACCACCTCGATCCCCTACATGGAACCGTCCCCTGACAACCCAGGCATCCTCCCTACACCCCGACGTCCCTACTTGGCTGCCTGCACTACCGTGACGATGCCGGAGCTGGCCGCCGCGCAACGACAGTAGGCAGCAAACACAGCAGAAACTGCCCCGAACCCCCGACTTTGCAGGTTCGATACTTCCTTGTCTTAAAGACTTTTTTCAAACTAATTAATCCTCGGTGTTCACAACTTATATGACTTCAAATCCTGACAATTAGTTTGATTTTTAGATGGCCTAAATCGCAAGAAATACAGATTTAAAATCTCAAGAAAATTAGTTTTCTGTTTAAGAATAGAACAGGGAACTCGAGTTCAAACTCGATTTTGGAAGATGGTTATCTTTCAATCTTGTATGTTAAATTTCAATTTTTCTTTGCTGCCTTATAGAAACTTTAAAAAACTTCCCGATACGGAGTCCGTCCCGAAAAACCGAGCGACTTGGTCGTAACCCATGAGCATCAAAAGACGCGTATAGATGTTACGGACATGTAGTCTTTGACGGAACTCAAATTGGTTGCATGTGCGTGACAAATTTGATGCGTATCCGTCAAAAATTCCAGTATTGGGCACTTTGCAAAGACTCTAATTATTTCGTGCACGTTCGTCATCTCAAGACGAAACTTGTGCCAACAGGACCATGTCATTTTTTTTATCATGAATGCCAAGTTTGGTCTGATTCAGAGAAGGTTGACCGGAACGCTATTTTGGCGGGCCCACGATCCGACTCAATGGGCAAATTTTTGCACGGCCCACCAGAATCCTACTTTCGACATACGGTTGGGTTTGTATCGTCAAATCGGACCCGTAGACTTATAGTTTGTTGACTTTAGAGATCTAGACTCTGGCACACTTTTCGGTACAAAGCAGGTCCAAAAATGGACACTAATTTGACCTAAAATTTTTGTTTTGGTCCTGTGTCCAGAATTGGACTTATGGGTAGCCTATCCTAGCTATTTTGCTTATTCTAGGAATGTTGGCAATGTCTGTTTCAGCATCAGAAGGCGGTTGCGGGAGTTCAAGTTTTGAGGCTCTTTGATTTGACGAGTTGTTTTCAGGACTTTTGCTACCACTAGGCAAGTAGACCTTGCTAAACTTTACAGTATTTATATGCTTTTCTATAGTTCCATTCTTTTTTGATTGGTTACATATTTCTCATACTTTATATCATGGTTACTTTCTACTTTTATGTGCACTTAGACAGTTCCTCATTTTCCATATTATTATTTCTATCTTTCGTATCTTGTTCATGTCTAATGATAGTACTGCTATGCCTATGCCATGTTTTCCTAACCTGTTTGACCCGTACTTGACTTAGACATGACTAGATAGACTTGAGTTCCTAGTAGCTTAGGAGAGAATGTTTTGTTAGTCGTGGCTATACCTCTATTGTTAGTGCCTCCCCGGGCTACAATAGAGCACCTGTTATAGTACTGTTAGTGCCTCACCGGGCTGCAGTTTTTATCACATGCACCTTTAACTATGATTAATATTATATTCTTATGACATGTCACCAATTGTAGATTTCCTTTATGTGTTATTCTTTCCTCTACTGGTTATTTCTATTTTTCTTGCATGAGATTTACTGTACAGTAGGCATGTATATTATGTGCCTTGCTAGTCCCCTGAGGACCTGGTTATCTCTCCAGACTTAGTTAGAGAAAAGGACTACCCAGACGTATACGGTTCTTGAGTCGATGCAGGTGATATACCTTCGCAGGAGGACGAGATAGTGGCTGAGGACTTCTCTTGAGACATGTATCTTTTAGACGTGATACCTTATTTTCCTTCTTTTTAGTGGACATGTAGTTGATTACTTATTTCTTTATATTATGGTTTCGGGATGTCTTACCCGCACAGTTATTATTTCTATTTCATGTTGGACAGATCTTTCTTATTTGTATTATTTTATTGGACTTGATATCTCGCGTCTTATTTTCTGTGTGGATGAGATTAGCTGTGACCTGTGACTTGTATTGTATTGCTAGATTGTTATCATGATTTACAGCTTAAGTATTTCGCTAATGGGCTTACTTTGAGATTTGGCCCATTGGTGAAGTGTTGCTGGCATGTACCGTATCCTAGTCATATATATATTTTGGGATTGGAGCATTACATAAGTTCATCAAAAGAGACATTAAAATATTCTTCGATAACAAGGCTCTTTTTGTTGAAAACATGAAAATGCTTACTATGCATTGAATATACACGGAATATACATTCATAGGTCTTTTCTTCAAATTTGCCTAGGTTATCCTTGGTATTCAAAATAAAAATTTTGTAACCAAAGACTTTAAAAAATTTAATAGAAGGAATTTTGTCAAACCAAAGGCTCATAAGTGACTTTCTTAGAAATAGGTCGAATCAAGACCCTATTTATAACAAAATATGCCAGGTTAACAGCCTCTGCCCAAAACTACTGAGGAAGCTTATTTTGGTCTAACATGACTCTAGCCATATCTCCAAAAGTTCTATTCTTTCTTTCCACAATACCATTTTGTTGTGGGGTTCTAGGACAATTAAAATCATGACCAAAACCATTTTTGACACAAAAGTTTTTAAAATTGGCATTGTCAAATTCACTTTTACGATCACTTCTAATTTTGTTAATTATAATTTCTTTCTCATTTTGAATATGTTTATAAAAAACGACAAAGTCATGAAAGTATCACTCTTATTTGCAAGAAAAATGACCCAAGTAAATCTTGAAAAATCATCCACTAAAACAAAAGCATAAAGTTTACTACTAAGATAATAACGTCCCAGTCCCAAAATCCATACGGAGTAGAACACGTGGCATGCTAGCAGACATATTCCATAGGTATACCCAATTTCATGGACCAATGAAAAGTATCTTAAGTTGTAAAATAATTATAAGGCGGGCACAAAAACTGTGCTCACCCACATAACAAAGAACCACAAAATACTAATAATACATATCATACTGAATAAAGGAATTAGAAAATGTCAAATAAAAATATAATAGTCACATGGAAAACCCATGGATACAAGTCGCAGCAAAATAAATGAACGATATAAGTCCCCGATAAAAAATGTAAAAGTAGTCACTACAAGTCAACATCTTTAACAAAAAGTAAATATAGCAATAAGTGAAAAACTACTCCGGATAAACCTCGACTTCCACAACTGGTACAAAAGAAGAATAGACTCCCGGTCCGTACTCCTCAGAAAAGATTTTGTTAGCTATATCGGAGGAATAACCAGGTCCTCAAGGGACATAGCAAGGCACATAATATACAAGCTAAATTGCAATAAAAGAAAATATTTTGGGGTGACTAAACCAAACTGACATGACGATTTGAGGACAACGTTCGCAAGTGTAGACATCTCCAAAGTAAAAGACATCAGGGTGTGGCGTACATATAGCCATAGCTCTGGTACTGGAGTCTCAATAGTAACTAAGAGAAAAACATGGATCACATGAAACATATATTCTCTCCGAATAAATATAGACACATAATATAAAGTGTAGTGCACAGCATGACCCGCGCAAGTAGTAATTGTCCTCCACTCTCAAGAATTAATAAGTTGCATCCATAACTTACCGTTCTGACCTCTATCTAGACGGCAAATCCTATGACACATCTCAAAGAAAAATAAACTGACAACTACCAATCTTAACCTACATTTCAGGGAATCTAGTAAAACTGGAAATCTAGAACAGGTATCAGGAATCATATATGTCAACCACATGTCGTATTCTACAGGTCTCAATGGAAATAAAATCCATAGATCTTAGGTAGGCTCTATATATCAATATTAGACAACTTTACAGTTGAATGCACCCGAATATCATTCGGAAGCACGTATTGATATAACCACTAAGGTCCAAGACAATAAATAAAATAAAAAGAAATAAGGGAAAAAGATAGAACATGAACTGAACAATAGTAAGGTGCACTTGCCTGATTCCGCGGTGTAAAGATGAAAGGTAGCTCTCATGTCCACGTCTCCGGAATCTAATGTTCCTAAATAATTAATTAACTAGTTTAAGTAATTAATCAAGAAAGTTGTAATATGTCTTAATTAAATATTTTAATATTTTAAGCCATAATAACTATATCCAAATATCTCATGAAACTACTTAAATTTATACACAATAACACATACGTTTTATGAGACATCGGGACCTAATTTTACGATTTTAGACTTCCAAAATTATCGATTATGTCCCTACTTCGAGGGTATGCCTAAAAATCATCTAAAATCATAAAAAAATAATTTTAAATTATTTTACACATAAATAATTTCTGAATTTTATATTTGGAATTCTAAGAAAAATTTATGATTATTTGACTACTATGTCGGCTAGTCTACCCGAAACATGTCCGGAACATCGCCAACTATCCAATATGGCTTAAATATGTTAAATAATATATTCAAAAAAATTAATATATATTGTTTCTCAGACAAAAATTTCATTAATGATCATCCACATAGATCCTAATTTACAGTTATTGTAGGTCAGCATTTTATCCGAAAAACTAGTATATCAACCCCAATTTTTTTCGAACAGATCTAAGATGACAAAATCATGAAAAATTACTTTTAAATGATTTTTTTATTTATAAACCTACATTAGATTCAATTTTGAAAAATACCAAAAATAAAATAGAGTTTTTTTTACAATGGTGCTAAAAATCGACGTTACTCTAACCCAATTTCTCAACAATTCTAGACGCAACTTCTATGGAAAAATATATGATAAAAGGGATCAATATAATTTCTAAGTTTCTCATATATCCTACAAAATTTTATCATATCGTTTGATATGAAAAAAGTTAGAATCTTACCAAAATTCTTTGCTAGAAGGCTTGTGGGTGCTCCTCCTTGCCAAAGATCCAAACTGCCTTGTCTTACTTGCTTGCTAACCCCTTCTTGATGGGTTTTAAGGTGTTGACAATGTCTCTTGAAGTTTGGATGGTGAAGATGCTGTTTCTAGAATTTGTTTGGTGGTGGAGTTTGGATAGAAGAAAGACGAAATGAGGAGTTTTTTTGGAGGAGAAAGAGTTGTATGGTGAAGGGGATAAGGATGATGGGTTTGGAGGAGGGGGTGCTACCGAATATTGGGAGGGGAAGAGATGGGAGTGATCCGCCAAGTGGGAGAGAAAGAGATTAATTAAAGTTATGGTTTGGGTTTTGGGTAGAAGTAGGTTTATATATGGGCTTTATGGGTTGCAAGCATGTAGGATTTGGAATTCTATTCCTAGTAGGATATTCGACCGGGGGGGGGGGTTGCTTGGCCAACTACTACATGGTGGGGTCCATTGATTTGTTTGGGTTGTTGGTGAGTTGGCTAATTGATTGGACAATGATTTAAATAGACATTTTCTAACATAGTATCAATTAGATCTATTTATAAATCTAAATCTAAAAATCTATATATATATATATATATATATATATATGTTGATGTATTTAATGTCCAACATGCCTACATAGATTCGAATTTGGCTTGGAAGATGTTCGAAAAGGTTTGGTGCCACCAGGTCTCCTAAAATGTTATAAAGGCTTATATAACTAATTAATAAATCAAAATATGACTTGGGCCACAAATTGAGTCGTTAACATGCAAGAGACTAAAATATGACTTTGATATCCCTATCATAGCTAGCAAACTAGTCAAAGCACCCGACTACACAAGGCATGCCATAATTTCCTGTCAACTTGTATACTCAAACTCAATCATGACTATAGCCATTCAGTGTTAATGCAACAAATTCTTCATATGGCACGGCCTCTCAAACCAGTCCTAAACAAGCCTAACACATGCACACTCAACTCTAACACCTACACACTTGCACTCTCAACCTATAAATATGTGTACCACTCACATACAAATTGGTATCCAGGATACGCAAAATGCATAAATAGGACACTAATTCCTAGGTAGGATACCAAGCACCAATTGATAAACAAATCCTACACATGATATCCACACAATAATATGTGATACCAAGCTATAAGATATCAATATCAATCCTTTATACACAAATCTCTACACCAACACATCTCATAGAAACACATAGCTCACCTCATGGTACTTCCAAGTTACCAAACACAAAATAGAATACCCATAAATGGTTCATACTCACAAAAATGTTCTTAGTCTAGCGTAAGGAATGTATAACGATAACACAACAGAAATGTTCTCTCTTGCACAAGGAATGTATAACTTCAAATAGTAATTTATTACCTTGAAGGGCTCTCATATGGGATAGGTAATGTAAAAGGACCGGCTCCACTTTTATCTTTTGAAGCTGTGATAACAGGTTACCCATAAATGCTCCAATAAACTTTCAAGCATGTGATCTGCATTTCGGACAAGTGAAAAAAATTCAAATTATCTGACATATTCATAAAAGGACCAAAAGCAAAATCCAGAAAACCAATCTCAGACTCTTACCATGTACAAGGATATAAAACTTTACCTAAAACATTTGCCACCTACCTGTAGTAATTCCTGATTTTTGCCACCCATTTGGGCATATAAAACCATCAGGAGGGCGCTCTCCCCGTTCCTGGCATATGTTCACATCTGCAACAACGAAACCAGGGAAAAAGATCATTTCAGTTAACAAAACATTGAGATCAATATTGCATTCTATATAGGATCGTTTCTAAAATAGCACAACGTAAAAAAAGTTTCGAGTAAGATCTCATTTCTGGTGCTCCAATAGTTTACTAAGTGAAATAATGCATTCTATATAGGATCATTCCTGGAGGGAAGTCTAGGTACAGAAATCTAGTTACAATTTTTTGGACCATTCGTCGAATCCATATTGAAAGATAAAGCCGAACGGCCACAACCATTTGCTTACTTATAATCCTCACAAGTACACGCATGTAAATTAAAAATTACAAATTGATGCAGTAGAAAGTCTAGATTTACCTGACAGGTATTGAGTTTTAATAGCTTGACAAGAGAACATACAAAATATAAGATGATTTATTGAACAGATATCCCATAATTCTTAGTGACAACTGTACTTAATTTACTATACTCCTAGTTTGTTGGCAAAAGATTTTAAAAAAGAGAGAGCTGCATCTCTTCTTATGGACCATAATAGCGCGAAATATCAGCTGGTCATCTATTTTTATGAAATTACAGTCCCCATTGCCTTCATGAATCGGGGTGCAAGGCAATAGTTAAAGAAGTGATACTAGTGTGCTGATCGACCATAACAAAGTATGGAACATATGAAAAGAAAGTGATGATGAATTCATAGTCACTGTTTTTTATACAATTGTATTTTGTTATATTAAATTATATATCATACATTTCATTTTTGAGTAATAAAATTACAAGTTCTAAGAAAAATTATAATCTTTCCAAGCTAGAAAATAACTAAATTCAGCTCCCCCAAAACTCCACAAAACTTAAAAATATATTATCCCCAATCCGCAAATACATAATTCCACTTAAAATGACAAAAAAAACCCACTTTACGCACAAAACCACAAAATGATAAATATCAAATTGCCGTTAGTCAACTTTTTTTATAGATAATAATGTAATTTATATTTTCCACTTATTAGCTAACAAACGAATGAACCACAATGAAAGAAATCAGCGATTACCAATTCTCAAATGGCGATTCTGGCACCGCCGGCGCCGGACTCGCCGGCGCTGCCTCTGGTGACGAGCTGGCTCTGGGTGATGATGGACCGGTACATCTGCACCAGCACCTTCTCGTCGTACTCCTTCATCTGGATCGGGCGCCCCAACCCGCTAACTTTGGGGCCTTCGTACCCGAACCCGCCGCCGGAGTCGGCGATTGCCAGCATCATCCGTACGTACATGTCGCGGATCGCAGTGAGCACCCGCCTCGATGTCAGCCTCCAGATTCGGGAGAGGAGTCGAAGCCGCGGCGAGATCTTGATCCGCCAGAACCTCCTCCCCTCCTCCGTCGACGGCTCCGCCTCCGCCTAGGTCGACCCTGCTCCACCGCGTCCGGCGGCGACGGGCGGACTCTCCGTCCAGCCGCTGGTTCTAGGTATTCGGGGAAGTGCTCGCCAGAGTCGGACGACCTTTTCTGCACGGTTGCCGCCCCCATCGACAAAGTCCTCGAGGAAAGACTTTGATCTAGGGTTAGGGTTTGGGGATAACATCGGATGGATTTGGGGATTAGGGTTATATGAGAGAGAAAGGAGGAGGAAGAGAAAGAAGAGGAGGAAGAGGATGAAGAAGGGCTTTCCTTCTCCATCTCCTGCGAATGAGAGAAGGAAGAGAGGAAGGGAGAGCAGAGAGAAAGAGAGAGAGGGGAAGGGAGAGCAGAGAGTTATTGAGTAGGGAGAGTTTACGAGAGATCGGGAAAAAGTTGTGGTGCTCTCCAATAAAAAAAAGAATATAACCGTCAATAGATGTAAAAATTTAAAATAATTACAATAATGGCAGCAAAAAAAATAGCGGCAATTTTTTCGTAAATGCATTACTTGACGGTTACCAACAAAACGTCAAAATAAAAGATGTGCTTTCTTGACGGATCCCTCGAAACTGTCAACATACATGCTATAAATGAGCTAAAGTAACAAAAAATGGCCATCTCTTGACGTAAACCTAAAATCGTCAAGATAAACCCTATTGTTGACGGTTTTCGACGACCGTCAACTTATAAACCGTCAAGAATCGTCATTTTTCTTGTAGTGTAGTATGAGATGGAGGGTTCACCTACAACATAAGTTGAAGATGAAGATTTTGGTACCCAGAAATGTTTGGATCCTCGAATGTTAGTTTTAGGAACCTATTTTAGCATTTTTCATATAAACATCCCTTCTCATTTGACAGTAACGAGATGTGTATCCAAGCATTCCACAGTAGTGGCATAAGGTTGGTGTCATGGGTCTTGAAGAAGGTAAGTGAGTGTTTTGTGCAAAAGACTTTCTAGCATGATTTCTATGGTGACTATAATAGAAAGCATAGTGTGTTGTGTTTGTGTTATTTTGTGTTTTCTTTATAAAGGATCCTTTTCGTGTGTGTACATTTTGGGGATAGGGCCTATTTGGTGCGTTTGTGTAAGTGTGACTCTTGTAACTAGTATTGTGAGTACTAGTGTGTCTTTGACTATGGTGTCGTGCATTTGGGAAAACATATTTCTACCATCTTGTTTCTTGCATTTGGCAAGAAGTTTATTATATTTGATAGAGATTGCATATTTCCTTTGGTTTGCAACAAGTCTCTCCTTTTAGAAATGTTGTATCCCTCCTTGAGGGTTTGAGATTCAATTTCCTTTTCGTTTATGTCGTGTAGAGCTTCTTGAAGCATCAGTCTAAGTGATTCAATCTCATCTATGTCAGAAACAAGAGTTTTCTCTTTTATATCACAAATGATATTGGAGAGTTATTCTATTTCTTGCTTGAGAGCATCAATCTCCTTTAGAGATTTTCCATGCTTACTTCTCAAGACTGTGTTCATCGTGTAGTTCAAGAATGACATTTTCTAATTCAGTATATGAAAGAGCATTCACAGAGAAGTCATCAAGTACATCATTTGACTCTAATGCCATAAGAAAAACGTTTGCGATGTGTTTACATTCTTTGTCGTTGTTTGAGTCACTTGCATCTCTCGCACCAGATGCTAGTAGGGCATACTTTCGTGAGGATGAGCTATCTCTGCTAGGCTTTTTGTACTTGCTAGATTCTTTTTTATCATTGGACAGTCCCTCTTGATATGCCCGGTACTTTTCTTGCAGTTGTAGCAAACAGGTTCTTCATTGGTGTCCTTTCTTGAACGATTTGCTTTGTTGAACTTGAGAAACTTACTGAAGTGTCTAGAGTTAAGATCGATTTCTTCGTCATCGGAATCGTCGTCATCGGAGTCGTCCTTTGATGAGAACTTGAGGGCCTTCAAGGCAAGAGATTTATCTTTTTCCTTAATCTTTTTTTTCTCCATCCCTTGTATAGAGGCTTCTTCTTGGTCCTTTATGTCTAGCTCGTGAGTCATCAATTTTTCCATGATATTCTTAAGGTTCATGATTATAAGATAATTTTCTTCAATGATACCCGTGGCCTTAGGATTCCATCCTTTTGTGAGTCCTCGAAGAATCTTTTGAATTTTTTCTTGAGTAGGAATATATCCTTATTAAGAGAAGCAAGAGGGTTAATCACATCAAAAAATCTAGTAAACATACAAGTAGTAGACTCATTTGGTTTCATCTGAAAAGCCTCATATTCTTGAGTAAGTCTACTAATTTTAGACTCCTTTACTTGTGATGTGCCTTCGTGCGTAACCTACAAAAGCTTCCATATTTTATTAAAAATATATTAAAAGTTTTACCAGTGGAGATTCTATTGAATCATTGCTATCAAGTGCACAATAGAGACTGTCCATGGCCTTAGCATCATGGCTAAAAATCTTCTTATCATTTTTGAAAAACCTTTCAGTAAATATATACGAAACACCTTCCTCGATCACAATGGAAGATTTAGTGAGATCATTTATAACACAATCCCGTAGATCAAAATATAGGGATTTTAAGTAGATACTCATCCTAATCTTTTAATAATTGTAATTAGTTCTTCAAATAGAGGGGATCTATTTGTGGAGTGTCCCTCATTGTGATGTGAGCTAAAGCTAAGTTTGGCGGCCATTGATCACTCTAAGGAGGTTAATACAAATAAAGAGACCAAGCTCTGATAGCAATTGTTGGAACCCTAGAGGGAGGGTGAATTGGGTAATAAAAAATGTCAACACAATAAGGCAATGTATAAAATATAACAAGATAAAGTGTAAGAAATCAAACACCCGATGTACCATGGTTTCCTCCATGAGGACAGTCCAGTCCCGGAACTCTATCCGGTTTTAATCCACTATTTGAGAAAATAGTACAACATGAACTTTGATCCGAAGACTCGTCAACTTCTTACACAAGAGTTTTTATTCGAAGGCTCGTCAACTTCAAACACATGAGTTTTTATCCGAAGGCTCGTCAAATTCTTATAAGGAAAGGTTTTGAACTTCGAAAGAACTTGAAAGATCGATGTTACATCTCTTGAATAACTTTAACACTTTGGTAGAAGACAAATTAAGCTTTGTAGAGTAAAGGAGGAGCTCTTTGATAGTTGACAAAATATAAGGCTCAAGTGGATAAGAATTTATGAAGAAGATAGAAGTCTATTTATACAAATCTAAGAGCATAAAGTACTTCCTGTAGTCATTCAAAAGATTCGTCGGTTGTCCGCGGACGTCCGATGGAAATTCGAATCCAACAGTAACGGATAGAAATATAGCCGCTAGATGCATTAAATGTTCTGACATCTGTCCGTTGGATTTGTATTAAAAATAGCCAGTAAAGCAATTTAGATTATCAAACGGATTTACGTGGATGTCCGACGGATGATCCGATTGAGACCACAAATACACGTTGTCTCAATTCGGATCTTCCGAAGGTAATCCGCAGACATCCTACGGATAATCCGAATGAGACCACAAAAACTTGCTATCTCAATTCGGATCTTCCGAAGGTGATTCGCGGACGTCCGACGGATCATCCGAATGAGACCACAATACTTGTTGTTTTAATTCGGATTGTCTGTCGATCATCCGCAGAAATTCGACAGATTGTCCGCATCTTCATAGATGTTTATTTGATTTAAAAGAGGGTTTTGATTTTTTTTGGTTTGTCAACCATACACAAGTGTTTACAATAATTTTCTAGTAGAGGACTAGTAAAGCTTTGATTTTGGATTCTTTTGCTTTGAACTTTGATTCCTTGAATGCAATCCATGAGCTTTGTTGGTGATGCAAGTGTTGGAAGCATCTTTCTTTAGCAATATAGCGCTTCCTATCGTTCCTGTAGTGTAATAGAACTAAAACAGTACGGAGGTTAATTATGGTCAATATATCAAAATTATCGATATGACAACAGATCTGCCCCCAGAAACCAACAAGTTCAAGTATGAACCTCTGGAATACTCTTCGTTACCTTTGGAAAGACTTTAAAACTCGAATGGATCTCGTGAAGGCTTTCTTGGCTGTGGCATTTGTGATTTCTGGAAAATTTGAGTGACCTCCCATCAATAAGAAGATAGGAGCTCTATTTATTGAGCAGCTCTACACCATGCACGCATGTGAATGGACCTACATGCATGGCCGCATGCTGAACAAAGCCCACGAGATCTGCGCGCATGAACCCAATGCGCGAAAGCCGCAGCGCGCCAGCGGGATCTACGCGCATGCTCCCACGCGTGTACGCCGTAGTGCGCCATACATAGACAATAGAAACACCGCTGCGCGCTGCACGCTGCACGCTGACAGTGCCGCTAACGCCGCTGTGCGCCGCACACTGACAGCATAGACACCGTTACGTGGTGCACACTGACAGTGCTACCGTTGCGCGCCGAAAGCAACCATGTGTATGCACCTAGCGCATGGCGCATGACCGCATAGCGCATGGCCGCAAATGCGCATGATCACATATGCTCCTATCTCATGCGCCATCAACATGGTCCGAATCCGAGTCCGAGTCACTAATCCCCTACGGGACTTAGCTCCTAAGGATTCCCAATGTGAGTAACAAAACAAAGGTTTGTTCCTTGTGATTTAAACTTTGCTATCTTGAAAAATCAACCCACATGAGCCGCCTCACCTAATATGCATACTATAACACAAGCATAGTTATATATTGAGATATACACTGGTGGTTTTCTAATGTGGAACTAAATTTCCCAAAGCAAAGTAAAATTACCAACACTACCCCATGACATTTCTGATACGTTTCTCACACCGAGTAATATGAAAAAGATATCGATTTTTTTAGACTTTGGCTTTGAAACTTAACAATGTATGACTCGCTCTAATCATTCCTCTCTATACATTATACAGCTAACTTTCTTGTATCAACCTTCTTACGGTTCAATTTGCTTTCAAACTAGTACAAATTTTGCATTTCCTATTTGCTTTCAAACAAGTACAAATTTTGCATTTCCTAGACAACTATTCAAGTTTTGCCTGGCAAGACTTGTATAGAACATGGAAAAAAAAAAACTAGATATATCGAACAATCACCGACCTCCGGAGAGCTCAAACATATGGCTAACTGACGACGAGGACGACATCATATAATCCTTCAAACCTTCCCTCTGTATCAGTGACAAAATGCCGATACTCGCATAAGCCGGTGGGAGATCGGGCATTGTTGAATCCCCATCCAAGAAGTGCATGACTTGTCGCATTGTTGGTCTCCCGTCTGGACCCGGGTGCGAACACAGCAAACCGAGTTTGAGCACAGTCTCCATCTCCTCCACCGGAAAAATATCTCCTGCCAGTCTTGGATCCCCCGTCGCTAGCAGTGTCCCCCTCTTCCAGTTCTCCAGCACCCAGTCAAGAAGCAGCACTTGAGGCTCTTCTGCGCTAGGCTCCACCGGCCTCCTCCCGCAGGCCACTTCAAGTAGGAACGCTCCGAAAGCAAACACGTCGGTCTTGGTGGTCGCCTTTCCGGTCTTCGCTAGCTCCGGTGCGAGATATCCCATCGTCCCCATGATATGCGTGGTGTGGGCATCGGTTCCGTGATCGTACAGTCTTGCCAGGCCGAAATCTCCGAGGCGGCCGTTCAGTTCGCTATCAAGCAATACATTGCTGGCCTTGATGTCGCGGTGGATGACAATTTTCTCCCAGTCCTGGTGCAGGTACAATAGGCCCGACGCCACGCCTTTTATGATTTGAAACCTCTGAGCCCAGCTGAGAGCAGGCCTGGTTTCATCGTACAGGAAGTTGTCGAGGCTGCCATTGGGCATGTAGTCGTAGACCAAGAGGAGCTCCCCCTTGCGGCGGCAATAGCCCAGTAGCTGCACAATGTTCCGATGTCGGAGCTGGCCGATGCTCACGATCTCCGCTACGAACTCCTTCATCCCCTGTCTCGATTCGTGAGAGACTCGTTTGACCGCAACTTCGACGTTGGAGCTCGGCAGCACGCCTTGGTAGACCCTCCCGAAGCCTCCGCTCCCGAGCAGCGTCTTGTCCTTGAATCCCTTGGTAGCTCGGAAGAGCTCTTTGTACGAGAACCGGTGCGGCCCGTACTCCTGCTCCCAGTCTTCGAGTAGCTCTGCGTACTTGTTCCTCCTCTTCACTACCAATACAACAGTAGCAACCACCAGCAGCGCCAACGCGCATGAGGCCAGTGGCAGCCATATCGCAAGTTTCTGCAACTTGTGCTTGCTATCTGACCGAGGGAGTGGTGGGAGCTTGGCGTAGTCGAGAGGCTCAGCTATTCCGTTCATCTTGAAGCTCCATCCGAGCACGCAGTGAGTAGTGAGCGTAAGACCGTTCGTCGAAGAGAACCCGACGTACATTGAGTCCGTCATCACGCTCGAGAGATTGATGGTCGAAGACAACAGAGGCTTGTTCGGTTTAGCCATTGGTACAGGTGCCATAGTAACATTTAATTGCATGTTTACGCCCTCATAATCCACCCATATCTGCATCGCTACGCCGCTCGCAAGGGTCATGTTCTGCAATGCTCCCGTGCTATCATCGTAGTAGCCTGCACCGGTCGAATTGGTCGAGTGGAGGCTGTTGACATCGATACCGACATGGTTGTCATTGATGTCTTGAAACTCTGCGTTTAGAATCGTGTCAAGCTCAATACCGAGAACATGGTTGGATGCATTTCCGTTGTTGCTAAAATTGAATAGTCCCAAGTACTGGGTCGGGAGCGCGGTGGAGAAGTCGGTGGTGTGCGAGACGACAAAAACTAGCCCCAGGCCACGGATGTAACTGTACATGGGGATTATCGCACAAACGAAAGTAGTAGAGAACGATAGAGTTGTACCCGGAGCAGTGTCAGACTTGAACTTGAATGGTTTGGGGTGGAAGGCGTGCCCTACCCCACGACTAGAAGCATTGGTCACCAGGAGGAGGCCGTCGGGCGTGACCGACGCGAAGCCGTCTAGGCTCAAGTTGGCGCCGCGGAATCCGTTGAACACGAAGGAACCATCTTCTCTAGAGGATGCAAAGCTCAGGATGACAAGCATGAACAAAGTCTTGAGCAGCCTAGATGGCATCTTTGCTCCAAAGGGCTTTTTTTTTTTCCCTTATTCTTCTTCTTTCTTCCTAGTTAACATAATTATTGCTCTGCTACTGCATCAATTCAAGATTAAGAAAATGTACAAACAATGTTGTCATGTTGAGAATGACATGTTCAAATTGATAGGTTTGTTCAGAGGCCAATGAATCAATTGTGAAGAAGTCTAGGGCTGCAAACAATTCAAGCCGTTCGCAAGCTACTCGAAGTTCGGCTCGATAAAAGCTCGTTTGAGCTAGGTTCGTTTAGTAAACAAGCTAAGTTCAAGCTTCATTTTTTAGCTCGTTTAATAAACGAGCCAAGCTCAAGCTTAGAAATACTCGGCTCGTTTGAGGTTGCGAGCTATCTCGTTTATGAGCTTGCGAGCTGGCTTGCTTAGAAGCTCGTTTAGGAGCTTGTTTCGAAGCTCGTTTGTTTTTTGTTAAATTTTAATTTTATATATGTATGTATAACAATATAGTTGTGTGCATTATATATTTATATCTTCTTAATAATTGACATTAAGGAAGTTCTTAAATTAAATTTTCTACATAAATTGTTAATATTACATGTATTTGAATTCAAACCTAACTAGCTTGAAATCGAGATTGTTAAGCGTGAAATCAAGCTTAATGAGCTTGAAAGAGAGAGAGAGAGAGAGAGAGAGAGAGAGCGCTTGAAATCAAGTTTAATGAGCTTGATTTTGAGCTTATCGAGCTTGTTTATCAAGCTTGAATCAAGCTTGCTTATCAAGCCAAGCTCAAACTCAAACCAAGCCAAGCTCAAGCTTAATATAAACAAGCTAAAGCCAAGCTCAAGTTCTAAAATAAAAAATTTATCAAGCTCAAGCTCGAGCTTGATTAATCCTAGTCAAGCCAAGCTCAAGCTTACAAAAGCTTGACTCTGCTTGGCTCGTTTGCAGCCCTAAAAGAAGTTTTTGAAAATAGCCAATCTATTTGCTGGGACTCTATGTCATGACTATATGGGTGGAAGCTGTTAAATGAATGACTTCCGTGTTGGAAATGAAACGCGAAACTGATTTCCAAACCAAAAAGACTGCGAAATAATCGAAGAAAGTGCAGAAACTAAATTGCCAAATCACATTAAGTGCCAAATGCAAATACAACCAATGTTTAACATGAAAAATTCTTGTGGGAAAAACCATAATATAGAACCCTAGAGGAGGGGGGGGGGATGAATAGGGTAATAAAATAATTACCAACAATAAATAGCAATTGAAAGGATAATAAATGAGAGAGAGTGAGATTCAAACACTCGATGTATCCTGATATCCTTCCAAGGGGCACTCCAGTTCCGGAACTCTCTCCGACTTTAATCCACTATTTGAGTAAATACTTACACACGACTTTGGATCCGAAAAACTCGTCAACTTCAACACGAGTTTGGATCCGAAGAGCTCGTCCATTTCTTATACACAAGTTTTCTTCTGAAGGCTCGTCAACTTCAACTTTAAGAGAAAAGGAAAAAAAAAACTTTTGATCTTCTTGAACACTTGAAGATCTACAACAATTGAATACACTAGCACTTTTGATTGGATGACAAATGGAAGCTTTGTAGAGTAATGGTGGAGCTCTCTTGATGGTTGAAAAAGTTAAAGCTCAAAAGGATAAGCCTTTATGAAGGGAGAAGATGCATATTTATGCAAATCCAAAGTCATAAAGAGCTTTCAACCGACAACTGGATTATCCGTAAATTTTTGCGAATTTTTTTTTGAATTATCTAGACTACAGTAACGGCTAGAAATAAAGCCGTTGGATGCATTTTATGCAGGATACCGTTGGATTTGAATTTTAAATAAGGCCAGCAAGGTAAACGGATTATCCGTCGGATTTCTACGGAACTCCGGCGGATTATCCGAACTATTTCTCACAAGACTTGTTGTGATTGATCGAGTGATCCGTCGAATTTCTGCAAAACTCCGGTGGATTATCTGAACTTTTGTTCACAAAACTTATTATGATTGATCGGATGATCCATCGGATTTCTGCAGAACTCCGACGGATTATCCAAACTTTTCCACACAAACTTGCTATTTTCGATCGGATGATCCGTCGATTTTCCATAGAAATTCGACGGAATATCCGACTCTTTATATTTACTTAATTTAAAATTTACACCATATTAGCTTGTTATCCTCACTAAAGTGCGTACATAATTTCCTAGACACTTACAGACTCTTAGAAAGACATATGAGCTTTTGATCTGAATTTTTTTTGTTTTGTCATCGTCTCCTTGAGTGCTTTAAGGTGTCTGTCATTTGGAGGTGATTGGAAATAACTTTTCTTCTTTATTCCGAAAAGCTTCATAAGACTTTGTTGAAAAGGTCTTCCTTCTATCCTTGACTGTCTCGTTTGTTCCTATAGATATATTAGAGCTAAAACAGTACAGAGGTTAATTATGGTCAATATATCAAAATCGATGTGCCAAAAATCTCTCCCGTTTTGATTATTGACAAAAATGTACAGATTTAGGAGATAGATCCACCGTAATGTGATATCTCCCCCTCAATACGATTTCTTCCACTTTGACATTTATGCAAAATGACATGATATAATGGAGAAGCACAAATTATAATAGAGACAAGGTATAAGACAAAATCATGATAAAAACAGATTGGATTAGAACATTGGTAGGCATAAAACACTACTACATGAACCAGGCCATAAAGGCCGACATGGCAACCAGTAAATAACATAAGTCTAGTCCCTGAAGGACAGCATACAACAAAAGCTATTTTTAAAAGTCTACGAAGGACTAGGGAAAAGAAACTAAGCAAAAACAAACAAAAAAAGACGCCACTGTTGATCCAAACTAGATCACAGTCAACCTAATTTAGAGAATTAACAAAATGATAACTGATATGATCCAATACGACACATCAAGTACAAGATAGAACATCATTCACGATCCAATACAATGTATCAAGTTAAAGACAGATGTCATCGACAAAGCTGTTACGACAAAGCTGCTACATCGCAAATGTACTTGTACTCAGTCTGTAAATTTTTCAATTTATTGAGTCTAAGAACATGTACATTGAGTCATACTGAGTCATCTCAACCCCTAGACTTACTTCTCCAAGCTCCACCATACAAAAATAGTCCCTAAACCAAACCAATCTAACCCATATAGACTTTCTGGCCCAACGTAGACAGAATTCGGGGCGAACTCTGCCTTAGGCAGAACTCGGGCCGAACTTTGCCTCCTAAATTTTAGGAAGCTAATTTTTAGGAAAGCCATGCTACAAGCTGTCCAACGTTCAAATTTTTGAATATTTGGAACAAAATTCTGGTCGAATTCTATCTCCCATGACTAATATATACAGGGCTTGATTTCTCTCATTTCAAATCATCTCTCGCTCTCAATCTTCTAAGCCTTACTCTTCCAATCCACTAGCCACAAAATTTCCAAGCCCAAAGGTGCTCAGTGCGATTCAGCTAGAAGTTTCTGTACAAGAGTTGAAAAGAAATCACTTGGATACCTCCAAGTTTTGCCTCTGAAGTTGTAAGAAGTTGGCGTGCTCCTTTGAATAAAGGCACGTGTGTACCCTATTTCACAAATAGTGGATTTCAATCCCGAGCGAGAGTTCTCAGGCCTGGACTAGTCCTCCACGAATAAAACCAGATTATATCACTGTGTTTACGTATGCTCTTCTGATCTCTCTTAATTTTTATATTACTCCTCTGATTATATATTATATTGGTAGTTGCTTCGGGACTGGCATAGAGTTAATTTTTTAATTGGTTATTTTTGACACAAAATCTATTCACCCCCTTCTAGAGTTGCCTACACATAACTTCAATTGTTATCAAAGCTCTGTTATCTTGATAAAGGATTAATATCCTCAAGCTGATCTATGCAACCACACAACCTATCTTTACCAACTATAGTGAATGACAGTCCACTAATGGGCCACCCCTATTTGATGGAACCAACTACACCTACTGGAAGACACGAATGAGTTTCTATCTGAAATCTCTAGACTTTGACTTATGGACCATAGTCACAGATGGTTATAAGAAGCCTGCTAGAATTAGTGTTTAGGAGAATCTCATAGAGAAACCCTACGACAAATATACTGATCAAGAAAAAAATAGGCTAGTCTAGATGCTAGGGCTATTAATGCTCTCTTCTGTGCTATAGAAGTGACTCACAAAGGAACCACACAAGTCAAGGAATCGAAATTCAGTCGGCTAACACAGGAGACGAAGCATTCAAGATGAAGCCCAATGAGATGATCAAACAAATGATCACTAGATTCCTCGACATCGTCAACCTCTATCTTTCCACGGTAAGGACTACTCCAACCATGAGAAGATATGCAAGGTGCTAAGGGGACTAACGAAGAACTGGAACCCCAAAGCTACGACAATCATCAAAGGCAATGATCTTACCACCATGTCTCTGGAAACTCTGGTGGGCAAACAAATGACGCATGAGCTCGACCTCAAGAACTTTAAAGAATCAGCTCCAAAGGAAAAAGAAATCGCACTAATAGCGCATCGCCAAAAGACTACTCCAGATGAAGTAGACGATGATGACTCCGATGGTGATGATCAAGCGCTCATGGTTCACAACTTCAAAAAGTTTCTATGTTTCAACTAAAGGAAGAAGGAACAACACAAAGACGATTTTGAAGAGCCTATATGTTTCAGCTGTAAGAAGACGGTACATGTCAAGAAAACTGCCATGCAGCAAAGAAAGGAAGCCGATATAAAAAATCATACAAAAGACCATCCATTCGAAAGTATGCCAACACAAACATCCGACACGAAAGAGAAGCCAATGAATCAGAGGAAGAAGAGGACAATCCCTGTTTGCCATTGATTATAAAAGAATAGAACAATTATATCGGAGGACTGGACTTTTACTTCACAATACAAACTCGCTCGTACAAAGAAAGCCTAGGGACGAAAACCTAGGTACAGCAGTCTAAGTACAATTGTTTAGTTTAGATTCTGGGGGGTGACGATAGAGGCTCGGGAAATCGACGGCCGCTCTGCCTTACTCCTTGGACGATCATACGTAGCCTTGGCTCCGATGAAGAAATGCTCTTGGATGTGTGGGGAGACTCCCTTGTGCCCTCTGTTGGTAGCTCTCTGGATGTCTCTGTAGTGCCCTCTCCTCTCTCTGTCTATCTCTTTGTCCTCTGTAAGGGAATGACACCTTGCTATTTATAGGAGTGGGGTGTGATCATTAGGGCTGGCAAATGATTACCCGTCTTGAAAAGTCGACGGCTTAAGAGTTATCAATCTGGCCCGTACATCTTGAATATAATAAATTTGAACAATTAATGTGATTGCATCAAATCTCTTGTGGGTAATAAATTTTGATTTTCATGAATATTCGTGACTTGTGATAGCCTGCCACGTGTTCAATTTACTTGATTTGATTTGATCTGGGCCATTATGACGATCGTAACAAATCTAATTTTGTTGGGATTTGTTAGTACCCATAATTCTAGGGAAGATAAGACTTCCACGTGTCTCACTTGTCACGAAGAGCACCACGTGTCTCAACTGGACCGTCTTGGCAGAGCCGCATATGGGTGGTCCTCTCAGCCACATGGAGGATACAACCGCATGAGGATGTGCAGCCGTGCGTGGATGGGTAGCCGCATAGGAGTGGGCAGCCGCATAGGGATAGGCAGCCGCATGGGGATTGACAGCCGCATGGGGATAGGCAGCCGCATACAAATGGGCAGTCGCATGGGGATACAGATGGGCAGCCGCATAGATGCAACGGTCGCATAGAGTGGCCTCGGGACTTGGTAGATTTTGCCAGCTTTGTAAGGAGATTTTCTCCTCTTTCCTAGGATCACGCCATTATGTCAGAGCCATTATTACGTCTTTATGTCAGAGCTGTCATAGCTGTCAGCCGTCAGGGCATTAAATGCAGCCGAATGTAGAGAAGAACTGTTGAAGGCCACGTGGCTATTTTTTTCTGAGCCGCATGGAACTATCTGAGCCGCATGGACTTCCGAGACGCATGGGGATCCTGAGCCACATGGATGTCTGAGCCGCATGGGGATCCTGAGCCGCATGGGGATCCTTCTGTTGGAGCCGCATAGGTCTTTCTTTATTCTTTTCCATGCTTCTACAAGACCCCCTTCAAAGTTTTCAATTTGTAAAATTAAAATACTTTAAATAAGAAGCATGGCCATGTAACAACTCTTCGGGCTATATATGATGTTCTGACCGCTTGGATGTCTCAGCCGCATGGCCCCCCTCAACCGTATGGCCATCTGAGCCGCATGGTCGTCTGAGCCGCATGGGCTCCTTGCCACGTCTTTATGCCATGTGTGCAAATCTTTGTATTGATTGCCTTTGATTTGCTGTCAGATTTAAGGCCACTTTTTGGGGCAGGATCCCAAGAGTTTAGCCCTGACCATCTTTTAACTTTGTTTCTTCTTATCTTTGACTCTCGCAGCAACACTGCCGACGACTAAAATCATTGTGAAGGAAGAGTTGCTGCCCCCCATTGCTGTAAAGAAGGAACCCCAGTCTGGCGGCAGTAGTACTGGGAGTTCTGACGTTCCTACTTCGGACAAGGATTTTGCTCAAGTACATCCTTCATATGCCAAATGGTTGAGGGATTGGTATATGCGCCCCAGCAACTAGGACTCATGGGTTCTCACAACGTCCGTCCTTGGTCTTGATATTTCTGTCTGTTTTTAGATGCAGTTCGTGTTTTGCTTCTTTTGGGCATCATTGTAATCTTCTTCATTTTTGTCTAAATGAAATAATAGAGAACTTTTCTAGCTTGCTCATGAATGTAACCGATTTTGAATGACCGGAATACACTTGCTCTATTCTTTGCTTGTAGTAGTTGCACCAATAAGAAATTTTTTTGTGGACCTATTATCCTTTGCGTACCCTGGTTCTGGATACGGATAATAAGACGAGGGAGGGAAGAACCATCATACTTAATCAGAGGTAATGAGGACATGGTAAATATGAGGGTTTCTTCGATGGAGCCTTCCCACTCAGAAGTAATGAGGACATGGCAGGAGTGGGCTCCCTGAAGGGAATATAGAACAACTCAGAGGTAATGAGGACATGGAGGTTCTATGTGAGGGGCGGTATGTTTTTTATGGAAGGGAAACAACTCAGAGGTAGCATCGACGTGGTTGTTTCGGAAAATTTCTGGATCTATTACCCTTTTTGTGCAATGAGAGTGCGGGTATTGGATCGTGAGGAAGGAGCTCTTTTAGGGAGAAAGTTCAGAGGTATAATCATACATGACTTACTACCTAGAAGATGAGATATAGATTCATCTGTAGCGGCCAGGATGTTAGTTCAGCGGTACCTGCGGGTACACAACTCGACAATCTGGGAGATTTAGAGTCGGCCTGTGAGTTCAGTGGTACCAGCGGGTACGTAACTCATCATTTTGGAAGATTTGTAGGCGAGATGTGAGTTCAGCGGTACCAGCGGGTACGTAACTCGTCGTTCTGGAAGATTTGTAGTCGAGATGTGAGTTCAGCGGTACCAGCGGGTACGTAACTCATTATTCTGGAAGATTTGTAGGCGGGATGTGAGTTCAGCGGTACCAGCGGGTACGTAACTCGTTGCCTTGGAGAATGTTATTTCAGACGTAATATTTCTTTAGGAACTTGCCGTTGATGGGCAACATGAGCAAGTCTCTATTTTATTTTGCGAGGCGGTAAGCTCTGTTGGAGAATACAGCATCAATGATGAATGGGCCTTCCCGCTTTGGCTGGAATTTGCCGGCAGTTTTGTGAGTCATAACCATCGGCCTCCGAACTGCCAGAACGAGGTCGCCCACCTGGAATGTTCTGATTTTAACCTTCTTGTTGAAGGCTCCGGAGATACGTGCCTGGTACAGCTCGATTCGTTGTTGAGCTAATAGGCGCTTCTCATCTAAGACCTCTAACTCTTGTAGTCGGCGATGGTGATTATCATCTGTCGTCAACCGATAGGTGAGAGCGACGCGGAGTGAAGGGATTTGAGTCTCCAGTAGGAGAACTGCCTCACTCCCGTATACCAAAGAAATGGGTATGTTTCCGGTGGCAGTCCGTACTGTGGTACGGTACGCCCATAAGCATTCACCGAGCTTTTCATTCCAGTCGCGTTTGTTTGACGACATGAATTTCTTGAGAAGCTTGATGATTGTTTTGTTGAATAGTTCAGCCAGACCATTAGCCGTGGGTTGTATGGCGTTGAAGCAATATTCTGGATGCGATGTTTATCATAAAACCGATAGAAGGCGTGGCTTGCAAACTGCGGAGCATTGTCGTGGATGATCCTTCGGGGCAGTCCAAAGCGGTTGATAACGTGATGCTTGAGGAAGCTGATCACGTTTGAAGTCTTCACTTCTGCCAGCGGAATAGCCTCCGCCCATTTGGAGAAGTAATCTGTGATTACGAGTATGAAGCGATGTCCTCGAGACGAAGGCAGAGTGATCGGACCAATGATATCCATTTCCCATGCTTCGAATGGCCAGGATGCTACCGTTGGGTCTAGAAACTCGGATGGCTGGTGGATGAAATCTGCGTGGACTTGACAGGCTCTGTATTTTCTTGCATAGTCTATCGCGTCTGTAACCATCGTGGGCCAGTAGTAGCCCATTCGGTGAAGGCGATCTTGTAGTTTCGGGCCAGGCTGATGGGCCCCACAGACGCCATCGTGAGCTTCACGCACGGCTTCTCCGGCTTCTATATTTGATAGACATCGAAGCAGTAATCCATCGTAGGACCATCGATATAGTATTTTAGTCTCTGTATCGTAGAAGAATCTGAGGGAACGTCTTCTGATAGAGGTGGCTTCCTTCGGATTCTCCGGCAGGATGCCGTAGACCACGAAGTCAATAAACGGTTATCACCAGTCTGGTGCTTCGTCGACCGTCAGAGCGGAGTAACTCTCCACACACTGGACATTATTCCTGGGACAGACCAGCTCACGGCCTATGATGTCAACCAGATGATGAGCGTGATTGGAAATTGCTAAGGAAGCGGCAAGACCTGCTAGGGCATCGGCTTCAATGTTTTGGAGCCTGGGGACGTGCTCTATGAAGAACCTCTCCAGGGACGAGATGATGTCGATTGCTATTTGGTGGTAGGGGATCATGTCCTCATGGCGAACTTCGTATGAGCCCCGAATCTGGTTGACGATTAACTGCGAATCGCCGTATGCTTCGAGGTGTTCTACCCCCAGCTCTTTTGCAAGCCGGAGACCAATGACCAAGGCGTTGTACTCGGCCACATTGTCTGAACATGGCTCTGTGAGGGAATATGCGCGATTGATCACCAACCCGGTGGGAGAAACCAGTACTATTCCGACTCCAACGACGATGTTGCCCTTGGGTCCGGTTCTAGAAGCGCCATCGAAGAACATTCACCATATGGTATCATGGGAGGCCATATTTGAATTAGTGACCTCGTCTGGAATCTCTTCATCTATTTTGGTTGACTCCGAACCCGGATGAGCTGCTAAAAAGTCTGCCAGAGCTTGACCTTTAACAGCTTTTTATGGTATGAAGATCATGTGGTAGGGGGATAGTAATATCGCCCAAGTAGCGAGGCAAGAGCTGAGTGCACCTGGTTTAGTCATGAGGACCCTGAGGGGGTTGACTCTTGATATGACATAGATGGTCTGTCCCGTGACGTAGTGTTGCGTCTTCTGAATAGCGAAAACTAGAGCAAGGCACTCTTTAGTGTATCGATGCTCCAGCCCCATCATCATTCGGCTGAGGTAATATACGGCTTGTTCATGGCCTGCATCATTGTTTTGTGCAAGCAGAGCACCGAGAGAATGTTCCATCGCTCGTACATAGAGCAAGAATGGTCTTCCAGCAATCGGGGCTACCAGGAATGGAGGGTTCGTCAGATATTCTTTGATGCTGTCGAAGGCGCGCTGGCATTCTTCATCCCATACGAATGAAATGCCTTTCTTCATGAGGTGGGTGAATGGCTGGCATCTTCCAGCGAGGTTAGAGATAAACCTCCTGATGTAGGCTAGCCTCCCTTGAAGGCCTCGGAGTTCTCGGAGATTTCTCGGGGGACCCATCCCTGGCAACGGTGCCATTTTTTTTAAAAATTCAATGATAGCCCTTTATTGATGAAGTAAGGTATCTTTTCCAGTGGGATTACATCATCTGCGGATGGAACATCAGTGTAAGCAGCCACGTACTTGGCCAACTCGGATTTTTCTTCAACCACTCCCTGTGTAAACGAAGACTGAGAGGATGACTTGGACAACTTCATTATCAGGGGCTCCATGGGTGGAGCAGAATGTGGAGTCATTGGCGCACTAGCCACCCCCAGTTTGGTGCTCGGTGCTGGGCGGGGAGTTGTTAGCTGGCTAGCAGTCCCTGGCTTAGTGCTCGGTTGCCGATTCATCCTAGGAAGACGAATTATCATCGGCTTGTCAGAGGGATTGAGCTCTCCTGCTCGTTGTTGGCTAACGTTTGGCCGCCTGATTGTCAGTGGCTCTGTCGTGGGTCTTGGCGCTTGGCCTGACCTTGGCAGTCAGATTATCAACTGTTCTTCTTGTGCCGAGAGGCTAATTGCGTCCTTACGTAGAGTGGCTGTAAGGGGCGCAGTTATGCCAGGCTTGCGGGCTTGTAGGTGGATCATCAGAGGTTCTTTTGAACCAGTTGCTGCCTCAGTTTGAGCTTGAGTGTCTCCTTCGGCAAGATGCTTCTTTGATTTCTCGTATAAGTACGAATCTGAGAAGTAGGATTCGACCCCTTTGAAAGGATCGATGTCGACAAATTCTGTCCTCACAAGGCCGTACTTGTCGACGTACTTGAAGCACTGGTGTAGTGTGGAAGGCACGATCATGTAATCGTGTATCCAAGGACGCCCCAGGAGAATGTTGTAGGAAGTATCCGCATCTATGACCTAACATGTTACTTATGACTAAAGGTCACCGATTTGGCACTTTAGGCAAATCTTCCCGATCGGGTAGCTCCTGCCTAAATTGAAACCGCTGATGGCGGTGCTTGTCGACGTTAGGCGGTGCATTGGGATGCGCAGATGATGTAGCAGGCTCTTCGGGATGATGCTTATGGAGGACCCGGGGTCAATATGCATCCGATCGACTTTGATATCGCTAATATATCCAGTATAATATAGGAAGAGATCGTGCAGGTTGGTCTTGATAAGCATATCCTGCAGAGTGAAGACAATGTTTGGCATTGACCCTGTGCAAGCGCTGTTCTGGAGATCTGTCGGCGAGTTCTCCCCAGTGAGATTGGACTGTGCCAGATATGCGTCGGCATTCTGGAGTGCCTCGCTTAGTGCGACACGAACATCCTTGGAAAGCCTCAAGAGCTCATACAGTGATAATTTGGCCGATGTGTTGGCCAATTGTGCCAAGATGTCAAAGTTGTACGGCCTCTCCAGCCCCTGTGGGGTCTCTTTTTTGAGCGGTTTGTCGAAGTGAGTCTCATTCGGCCTAGGCTTATCGGTCGTCGAAGGCTACGAAGGTCCTGGAGCATCAGCGCCTGTCGGCTGATGGTCTTCAGCTGAGCTACCCGGTGGAGGTTGGGTTTATGCGCCGGAGCGGGTAACAACAACAGTAGCTTCTTCGACTTCTGTCGAGATCGTGCGACATGATTTGACTTTCCCATTCTTCTTCTTGCTGGTGGCGAGAGGTGCTGACTAAGTCATCTCAGGTACCAGGTCCGGATGGACCCACATGATCTTCTCCCGTGATGTGGTGAGGGGCACTAGACCCGCAGCTTGGTCTCGGGGAGGTGGAAGGTTAGAGACCTCCATCTTTGCTCTGGGGACGGGTACTACTCCATCTTGAGTCTTTGTCGGAGGGAAGCTGCCAAATTGTACTGACACCATGTTGGCTGCCACGGTCACTTCTTCGAAATCAATGGCCAGGGCATTAGAATCGATGAGATGTTGGATGTATCGCTTCAGCTGATAGCAGTCATGTGTAGCATGGTGAACATAGCAATGGTAGTGGCAGTACTTGGGACTCTCCATATCTGCAGGACGGGGCTCACGCCTGGGAGGATGGAGCTGAATTCGTCCTCCTTGGATGAGCATGTCTAAGATGGGCTTGACATGGCCGTCTTCGAAGGAATAGGTCATCTGAGGCCACTACTTTTCTGCCAGCTTTGGTTCGGGCTTTGGGGCTGTATCAGCCACCATATCCTGCTTGCCCTTGTTGTCTCGGTTGTTGGAGGAATTACCACCGTTGTTGTTGTTGTTGACGTTAGGGCGTTTGCCCTTGTCTTCCCCATCCGAGATGTGTAATCCAAGTTGCCGGGCTTTTTTCACCTTATCTTCTGCGCTAGTGGCATTGATGATGAACGTCTTCCAATCCCTGAATTGGCTTTCACCCATCCAGAGGCTGATTATAGGAAGTAGTCTCTTTTGGCAAATTTTGATCAAGGAGGAATCAGGGTTGCCGGAAGGCAGCTTCATCGCGGTTTGGCGGAATCGCTCGATATAGTTTCTTGTTAGCTCCTTTTCTTCCTGAACAATGTCCATGAGAGTGGACATTGTCACGTCTTGTCCTACTTTATAGAACCTCTTTAGGAACATGCGTTTGAAGCCAGTGAAGGAGTAGATGCAATTGTCCTACAAGTTGCGGTACCAGTCGAAGGCGACCCCTTCCAAGGCTCCGATGAACAGCCGCGTAAGGATGGCGTCGTCATGGGGCAGATGGTCGGTTGTGACTTCGAAGTAGGTGATGTACCTGCTTGCAGATGTCTTCCCATCATATGGATTGATGTGGAATGGTTTATACTTTGGTGGGAAGGGAACATCTCTCCACGCGGCAGGATACGGTTGTCGTACCCTGAGGTCCTGGCAAGTTTTTCGTACTTGAAACATGGCTCGGAGCTTTTGGACCACTCTTCTTGGTTCCTTGGCCTCGTCTGCAGCGGTAGGGGCCGATATTTCAGGAGGATTATCACCCGGGTTTGGTGCAGCTGAGTTTGAGTCCGCATTGACCGCGGGACCCACGCTTGTTTGGCCAGGTATCCTTCCTTGCAGAGTGGGAATGGCTGCCTTGATCTCATCCACAGACTTGACTAAAGCATGCAGTATGGCCTCCATAGTATCGATGCGTTGGCGATCACTGGGACCCTCTTGGTTGCTGTCCGTCATGAATACCGTCCTTATGTGATGAGAGGTGGAAGGGACGATGGAGGACGTGTCCTCTGAGTCGTACCCTCACACGAAGAAGTCGTCAGGGTATGTGGGAATGTTCTCTTCTGGTTCAGACTCAGAAAGGGTGGTACCCCCAGCTTCAGAGCTTGCCTCGTCTTGAGAGTTGTAGACGTCCTCGGGGACGCCGGGATTTGCTGCGTCCGAATTATCCTCTTGGAATACTGGATTGACGTGGATATTTGGAGGAGTGCTACCCCCAGCTTCAGTATCTCCAAGTGTGGACGACGAATCCCCAAGTGTGGAAGATTTCGTCTTTGAGCGGGTCCCTTGGTAAACTCCTCCTGCAGTGGTGGTAGACAACCGTTTAGAAGAAAGTCTCTTGGTCACGCCGGTTGAAATTTTTGGGCTGGAGGCATTTGTTTTCTTCCCTCTCCCGCTGCCAAGAATCTTCAGGGCAGAATTGTAGGAGGCGACGAGGAGCGCCTCATCTTCTGAGCTCGGGCGTTGCAACCGTTGGAAGATGGACCTTTGGTCTGCTTGTGCTACCAACTTGTTGCAGCAGCAGTTGACAATGACTTGGGTGCAGCGATGTCCGTGGGAGGATTCCTTGCATACCGAGGCCTCTTCTCTTTCCTTGCGCTTGTGGAGGAAAACCTCACGCAAGTCAGATGGGTCAGGAACAACCCTGTTTGCTTCCTGGGTTTTGGGAGACTTTTGGGAACCACGCTGTCCGTTTGCTGCCGGGGGCGGGACTCGAGTGGTTCTGTACAACTTCCCATCAGGGGCCCGCATAACAGTATGTGGAGCGCTCGGATGGTCAGAGGTCGGGACAGCGGACTGAGCTTGCCAAGCTCGCGCTGCCTTGGACTTCTTCACTCTAGTGCATGAGGGCACATAGTAGGAAGAGTCTAAGTGGTGCTGCAGAGAGCCAGACATATTTTCTTGGGCACATGAGAGATCAGGACCATAGGAGAGGCGATCGAAGACTGAGCCTGAGCTGCATGGAGCAGGCAGTATGCGGCTGGAGTCAACAGTCTTCATGCGGCTGGCAGTTGTGGCCGCATAGGCTTTCTTCATGCGGCTGGAAGTCTCAGCCGTATGAGTTTTCTTCAAGCGGCTGGAAGTTCTGGCAGCATGGATATTCTTCATGCGGCTGACAGTTTCGACCGTATGAGCATCATGCATGCGGCTGGCAGTCTTGGCCGCATGAGTGCTCGGCTTCTTCCTGGAGCACATAGAATCACTCTTTGTCCCTGCAAGTCCAGCATCGTAGTGCTTTCCTCTGCCGGACTTGGGGACAGCAGAGTCCTCTATGGCAGCAGAGAGTACTACTTCGGTAGCTTGGGGAGGAGCGAAATTTTTGGGTCTCAACTCCTTGTGGGCCTTCTTCGTGCGGGCTCGCCGCTGGATCGGGCTAGCGCTCCCGTCGGAGAGCATTTCTTCAAATGCCTGCAGGTCGAACCGGACGACCAACATTTGTTGAGTGGAGCCAAGTTTGGCTGCGTCTGATTGCATCACCAACTCCTCAGCCGTGGAGAAGTTAGTCTCCAGCAGAGTCGCCATCGTGTTTGCTATTGATTATAAAAGAACAAAACAATTATATCGGAGGACTGGACTTTTACTTCACAATACAAACTCGTTCGTACAAAGAAAGCCTAGGGAAGAAAACCTAGGTACAGCAGTCTAAGTACAATTATTTAGTTTAGATTCTTGGGGGTGACGATAGAGGCTCGGGAAAGCGACGGCCGCTCTGCCTTACTCCTTGGACGATCAGACGTAGCCTTGGCTCCTGTGAAGAAATGCTCTTGGACGTGTGGGGAGACTCCCTTGTGCCCTCTGTTGATAGCTCTCTGGATGTCTCTGTAGTGCTCTTTCCTCTCTCTGTCTATCTCTCTGTCCTCTGTAAGGGAATGACACCTTGCTATTTATAGGAGTGGGGTGTGATCATTAGGGCTGGCAAATGATTACCCGTCTTGAAAAGTCGGCGGCTTAAGAGTTATCAATCTGGGCCGTACATCTTGAATATAATAAATTTGAGCAATTAATGTGATTGCATCAAATCTCTTGTGGGTAATAAATGTTGATTACCATGAATATTCGTGACTTGTGATAACCTACCACGTGTCCAATTGACTTGATTTGATTTGATCTGGGCCATTATGACGATCGCAACAAATCTAATTTTGTTGGGATTTGTTAATACCCATAAGACTGCCACGTGTCTCACTTGTCACGAAGAGCACCACGTGTCTCAACTGGACCGTCTTGGCAGAGTCGCATATGGGTGGTCCTCTCAGCCGCATGGAGCATACAACCGCATGAGGATGTGCAGCCGCACGTGGATGGGTAGCCGCATAGGAGTGGACAGCCGCATGGGGATAGGCAGCCGCATGGGGAATGGCAGCCGCATGAGGATAGGCAGCCGCGTACAAATAGGCAGCCGTATGGGGATACAGATGGGCAGCCGCATTGATGCAACGGCCGTATGGAGTGGCCTCGGGACTTGGTGGATTTTGTCAGCTTTGTAAGAAGATTTTCTCCTCTTTCCTAGGATCACGCCATTATGTCAGAGCCATTATTACGTCTTTATGTCAGAGCTGTCATAGCTGTCAGCCGTCAGGGCATTAAATGCAGCCGAATGTAGAGAAGAACTGTTGAAGGCCACGTGGCTGTTTTTTTCTGAGCCGCATGGAACTATCCGAGCCACATGGACTTCCGAGCCGCATGGGGATCCTGAGCTGCATGGGCGTCTGAGCCGCATGGGGATCCTTCTGTTGGAGCCGCATAGGTCTTTCTTTATTCTTTTCCATGCTTCTACACTCCCCAAGATACTGTAAACGTCTGCCTAATGGCAACTTCCGACAAGGTAACAGAGGGTCCACTTGATGACTTTACTTTTGATGAACTTAGAGATACTTTTAGGGACTTACTTGAAGATCACAAGAAGTTACTTAGCAAGTATAAATATGCAAAGGATAAAATCAAGACTCGTGAAGTTGAGATTCATAGACTTTCATGCTTACTTGATAATGTTATAGACACATCTCCCACAGATAGCACTGAAGAATAATCCAAGCTTAAATTAAGCTTACACGAAGCTGAATCACGTATTGAGAAACAAACACGTGATCTTACCGTAATCAATAAAGAGCTTACGGATGAGAAAAAGTAGTATAATGCTACAGCTGTAAGAATTAGTGCCTTGACTACTAAATAAGATGAAATGTAAACTGCCTCTAAAAGATTAGAGATCAGGCTAAAAAAACAGGTTATTCAACCTCAAACTCAGTCTCACAGTCATAGCACTCATATGAGACATAAGTCCACTCAACACAAGAATACACAACATATGAAAAACACACATAAACATGCTGCACACAAATACGCTTTTATGTACACATACTCTTATGCAATACGTCAATCACCCACACATAGACATCATATATATTATCATACTACTGCACATAGCACTAATGTCTATGCTTCTTGTCATTATTGTAGTATGAAAGGACACATTTCCAGACAATGTAAGACTAGGAAACTTGTTGATATGAACTTATGTAAATGGGTTCCAAAAGCTAACCAATGTGGATCCAAGTTTACTTGGATACCAAAGTCTTCGCCTCTTTATGCAGGTGATGCTTCTCATATCAAATAGAACCATAGAATATGTTGGTGATTGCAAAGCTACAAAGGTCATCTTCTAAGCAATTGTACAAACAAAATGTGGTCGCTAGAACCACTTTGGTAACATGCTAGACGATTCTTTCTAAATGGCTAAGTTTCTAGATCTTGCATGTTATTAATTAATATCTTGCTACTAACTCTCATTTGATATCCTATAGTTGTTTTATCTCTTCAATTGTGATTTTGAGAGAATTTGTTTCTTGGTATCTTTGGATATTTATTTATAAGCCATATCTTTTTTTGCATTATCTTGATCTACTTATTAGTAAACACTTATATTATATCTCTATAATGCACTATGAAAACTCTTTGAAAAATAGTTGTTCATTCTTTCGGTATTTAGTTTTCTTATTGTTAGGGATTCTAGATTTTGATGATACTACATATATTCCTTTAGATCTAAGTTCATAAAGTAGAGATTATTTTGGGTACAAGAAGAAAGGGTCCTTCTGTCAACAAGGCGTAAAAGCCTAAGCGATATGGTGCCAATTTCTTCGGACTACCGCTAGCTGGGAATTGGCCCCTACAGCTAACCCAAAGTGATCAATACTTTATAGACTTACGATTTATTAAGGTCTACTTGCAACTATTGTCTAGTTTTGGATCCAAGGCACTGAACCCAGTCTCCTATGTTCCAGAATACATCAGCGTATCTAGGCCCTACATTGTGATTTATAAATAATTTATATTTTACTGTTATCTAATTATTCTGTAGCACATATAAGGATACATGTAATTGATACATCTATGCTTATAGCTATAAATGTTGTAATTTTTGTTTTTTTTCGATTTCAGTGGAAACACTTTTTTTTGTATTATCTTAAAAGATCTATAATCTTGGATTGATCTCAAATCTAAGAAAAGAGAGATGGATTTCGTTTTTTTTATTTGGACTTTCATTTCGATGGATAATATTATCTCTTAAATATATCCATAAAAGGTAACATATGTTGATCTATCTTGTCTATTGTGAGATACTACTGCATAGATCAATTTATGTCATGTTTTAACTTATATGATTATTCATTATATTTTGATTTATTAAATGCTAAATTAAAATATCTTTTGATTGTTTCATCTTAATTGTTCATTTAATGGATATTATCTATTTTATCTAAAGATGATTGTTTTCTTATCATGATACTCGTTTTATTAAGCTTTTATTATTCTCTTCTTATCCAAGTTGCTAACTACCTACAACAATAATTCTTTGCTGGGGAGAAGTCAGGCATATTAAATTTCTCTCTCAAAGCATTTTTTTCTTTAAACCTACGGTTGTCAGATAGTCACCGTGCTAAGGTTTTAATAGGAAAAAAATGAACTTTGATAAGAAGACCTAATATTTTGATGAATTAGAATTCTACTTCTTTATTTCTCTGGAATTTAAATCTGTCAATAGTATTTTGGATATACCCATGTAAAGGGAGAGCAGTTAATTGTCTCAAATCAGTTATTTCCTTGACATGCCACTGTGAACCCCTTGATCATTTTTCTTTTCATTTACTATCCCTTTTCTTGAATTAGTTCATTTAATTGTCTAGGGCTCTTTACTTAAAATACCAATAAAGGAAAAGTAACTTCCTTTTATGAAAAAAAGTGATTTCTCTAGGGCTTTAATATAAATTCGGTTCTTTTAAATTCAACAGAAGCTGTAGCCGTTGATAAACCCCTATTTTGAGTTGATCTCAAATAACAGATTCGACCATTCCTATTAAGTAGGATAAACCATAAGAAATTCAAATCCTTTTTCTTTATCTATTCTTCCTGTTGATCCTATCTAAACACTAGATATATATAGGGGAGATGGCAACCGACTACAATCCTTCCGACGAACCCTAAGCAGATCATCATCCTTGCAAGCCTTGAGGATTCCTCATCTCGAGGCTGCCTACACGGTTGCAACCTACAGGAACTCTTCGAGAGGTAAGAGCTCAAAATTTCTCTCCTTTGTAGTAGACCTTGGGTTAGGTTAGCAGCTTAGGCACCAAAGCCATGTTTACAAATATTGCTCGATACATGAAGTGATCTGTTATACGTTCTTACTTTGTTTTGGTTGCATCCATTCTGAATTAATTCTTCGTAAACCTACTGATACCTTATTCGAGTATCGCGCAATAGTGGCAGCAGCAACATCATAGAGAAGGGTATATGGTCATGTCCCCAACCCATGTATCTCTTCCATGATTTCAGAGCATTAGGTCAGAGGTTTCTATAGGTCAGTAAAAAGGGACGAGGCCGCTTAGTAACTCATTAGCAACTTGGTACCATATTAATATCTCAGTGGCATGTATAACATCTTATTATCAGTTCGATATCGATGTTGTACTCGACCCTAGAATCAGATTCCACGATAGATAATTGGTTTTATACCGGATACCCATTCAGATCTGGTATCATGTCTGACTCTAGTCATCGCATTTCGACTTTGGTATCGGGTGGTATACCTTAGTATCAGGACTGATATTGATATCCTACCCAACCCTTCACATTTGATTTGGTACTGGATACACTATTCGATTTGAGTAACAGATTGATACTTGACACAATTCCTCTCAAATCAGGTCCGACACTTGACATCACACTTCGACCCTTGTATTGGATGATATATCTGGTATCATGTTTTGAACCTTGATACCAAGCCTATAGACCTATGTATCAGTTTGATGGTTAACATCAAAAACCAACTCCTAGTATCAAACAAACATGGATATCATAGACATCTCATGTATCAGTAAAGTTATTGGGACACCCAAAACCTGAGCATGTTAGGCAAGGCGAGGGCATTGAGATCCCTATAGGACCAAACCCCGAACCTGCAGGGATACTCACTGCCATACCAATTGACAGATTATAGATCATCCAGGTTTTACAAATGGATAACGAAACAATAGAAGATAGTTGTTCAGATGCCCCTTGTTAGTTACCATTGGTTGCTCTTGTTTGTATGTAGAGCAGATAACTGGGCATGCCCAGCGATAGTTCCTGAAACCAGTTTATGCTATACCTGATGCATAGATGTGCGTGTGCATTAGTGGAGTCAGTTGGTTACCTCTGTTAGTAAACACCTAACACCCACTCTGATACTTAATTAAGCCATGGCACAAACTCTGAAATTTCGAGTTTGTTACCTATGAAGGAGATAACATAGGGGGTGCAAGACACCAATTGTTTGAACAAAGGTTGTGCACCCCTGTTACAAAGAACATGTTCCTGAATGGGTGTCCAAATTCTGAATTCACATAGGACAATCGAAATAGGCAAGGTGTGATGTTTAGGAGAGCCAAGTGTAAAAGGATACTAGAAAGGCTAGCTAGTAGCATAGCCTCTATGCTTGTAAACCACATACTGTCAGTAAGGGCATCATAACCCACAGTAATAGGTAGTGGAAAGAAGCATTACTAAGACAAGTACACAAAACATGGCATAAATAAGGGTGCAGGATTTGACTGCATGACCCATGAAGAGTGTAAGGTGGCAGTCCCTATTGGAGTTAAGCTTGATGTTGTTGGAGTGCAGACTGCTAATGCAGCCTAACTTGTGTGACCTTGTAGTTAACAGCTAAATAGATGTAGCAGCAGGGAAAACCTATTATGCTAGTATGTCAAGTTACAGAACTAAATAACAGCAGTAACATGGCAATAGGCAACAACCTTACTTAGTACAGTAGTGTTAGGTGTACCAGAGTAATAAGGACTATAACCTAGGTGCACAGATGTACATTTCAGTTTGTACATGACACTCAAACTAAGACTGGGGACTCTCTGTTAGGCTACAGAGCAACAACAGTAACACTAACATGGAGTATCAGTAGCAACATGGGTAACCCAAGTAGCAGTAGAGGTAGGAGGAGAGGTTAGGTATTGATATGCAACCTCGAAGCATAGGTGCTTTAGCTATCATGTAGTGGCTGGATTACAAAATGATAATCCACATGAGGTTCCACTTGCCTTTAGAGCCAAGAGAGCTACCACTAACCACTATTTATAAGCAGCAGTCAGTGGGTACCTATTGTGTAGGAGGTTCATTTATAACCTTGTGAAACAAGTACCCATGTGTGCCTATACAGTTCAGACCTTGCAGGAAACCTTAGGTTGACATAGTACCAAATAGGCCTGGGGTATACATCAGTTGACACCAAGGGCACCACAAGCCTAGACACAGGTACGGAGCATGGTTAGTATCACAAGTTGGTTCCAAGGACATGAATGTTAGCATTTTCTTAGATAGGTCAGTTAGTTATAGGATATCAAAAATTATAGTACTAGGATATGAGCTTAAGGAGAATTAATGAAGATAGAGTGTGAGGTTAGCAAGCCTACCAAACTAAAGAACTAAAAAATAAATAGATAAGTTTTCCTTGATGAATCACCTATTAACATTGTATTCTCATAAATAGTTTAATTGGACTTTTGACTCTGTACTCGACCCGTGCCAGCAGCTCAGGACCACATACAAGTATACCTTACCTCCCTCTACAGCTTTATTTTCATGCATTTCCTTTCATTATCCAGTCTTTGATTTGATTGTGGACATGTGCTTTCATATGGTATACTAGTTGAGTTGATTCATTGACATGTAGACCTTGTTCACGTTTGGCCTTGTAGTTCACACTTGGAGTTGTTCTCACCCGTGCTTGATTGAGTCTTGTCATAAGATAAGTACGCTAAACTGAACTGCTATTTCTCTGTATCGTTTTTCTCAACCAGAGAGTCCATACTCGGGATGAGGGTTGACCGTTTGAACCCATGAGTCCACACTCGGGACGAGGGTGGTTGTCTTGACTGTTGCACCCGTGAGTCCACACTCGGGGCGAGGGTTGACCATTTGCACCAGAGAGTCCACACTCGGGATGAGGGTGTTTGCCTTAAACTAACTATTGAGTCCACACTCGGGACGAGGGTTAGTGATTAGTTCAAACCCGTGAGTCCATAGTCGGGACGCGGGTTTGGTATTCCATTAATCATTTGGTTACTTGTTCTTCCAGCAGTTCACTTATACGTAATTTGTTCTAGTATCAGTGTTCATTTTCAGTTGTCAGTTGTCTGACACGTTTCCTGTTTATATCCCGCAATATTTTTATGCATGATAAACTGTTAGAAATGCATATTTTTATGTATCTTGCTTGTCCTCTGAGGACCTGATGATCTCTTCAGGTTTAGCCGAGTTTGAGTCAGGAGAAGACAAGCGGGTTTGAGTCAGTATCAGACCATGGTGCCCTTGCAGTTGAGGTTGTCTTTGATTAGCGATTTGTACTCAGTTAGTTTATTTCATGTATTTCTCTTATTCCGTCTATTGGTAGTGGATTTGTGTCCACCGGACGTGACTTTGATTCGGGAAAACATTTAGTCTATATTCTCTATTGTTCAGTTTCTGTGACATTCATTGGTCTCAGATGATTCTTTATTATTCTATGGATGAGAGATAGACTGCCATGACTTGTGTATATTAGACAGCGTTCTACCGCCGACACTACGGCGTAGGCTGGGCTTGGATACGCCTCGTATCCGAAACGCGGATACGGGTCGTGACAGCCATATATCTAGAATATTATTTATTTGAGCATTTGTCTATTCATGTTTTTTTGTTCTAAATGGAATATTCATGAGTTATGGATTCCTTTATTAAAGCTATTTTCGTGATCTGTTAGTTTAAGGAATAAATGAATGCATTCGAACATTTTTAAGACAGTTTTTTCAGAATAGTATTCATATTTTAAAAGTCTTTTGATTTCTCTTTTATATTATGGATCTGTCCATTACTCAGATTAAGACAATTAGTGTTGTGTCAACTTTGCCCTTAGAAAAGTTGTGAGAAATGAGAAAAGAGCTAATGCGCCCATACCAAGCACGATGAGCTTGCTTGAGGCCATAGAGGACTTTATGTAGTTTTAAAATGTGGTCATAAAATTGGAAGTCCTAAAAATCGGGAGGTTGTTTGATATAAACTTCTTCTTTATTAAAACCATTTAAAAAGGCACTTTTGACATCCATTTGAAAAAGCTTAAAATTATTGAAACAAGCAAGAGCGTAAAGCATTCAAATGGATTCAAGATGAGCAATCGGAGCATAGATTTCTTCGTAGTCAATGTCTTCCTTTTGTTTATAGATTATAGCCTTGAGCAACCAATCAGGCTTTGTGACGAGTGACGAAACCATCCTCATTAAGTTTATTTTGAAAAACCCATTTTGTCCCAATAATAGGCTAATTGTGGGGCTTAGGAACAAGTTCCTAAACATTGTTTCGCTCAAATTGATTTAGCTCTTCTCGTATGGCAATCATCCAAATTCATCATTAAAAACATCATTAATATTTTTAGGCTTTATTTGTGAAATAAAAGCCACATTTGCACAATGTTCTCATGTAGCAGATCTAGTGCTAACCCGTGAGGAAGGATCATCAATAATAAGATCCTTTGGATGATGGGGGACAAATCTCCATTTTGGGAAGATCCTCTTGAGGAGGCTCTAGTGGTTGAGAGTCTTCGGATGGAGTAGTCTCAATGTCATTGCTAGATGACGGAGTACTAGTATCTCCAAGAGAAGAGTTTTTCAAACCAAAAGCGATATCATCAATATCATTTGAGGAGACAGATGTAGAAGTGTTAAGTTCATCAAAAGAAACATTTATTGATTCTTCGACAACAAGACTTCTTTTGTTAAAAACACGAAAACCTTTACTATGTAAAAAATAACCAAAAAATATACCCTCATAAGCCTTTTCTTAAAATTTGCCTAGGTTATCCTTGGTGTTCAAGATAAAACATTTGCATCCGAAAACTTTGAAATTTTTAATAGAAGAAATTTTGTCAAACCAAAACTCATATAGAGTTTTCTTGGAAATAGGTCTAATCAAGACTCTATTTATAACATAACATGCCATGTTAACGACTTCCGCCAAAAAATATTGGGGAAGCTTGTATTGGTTTAATATGTGTCATATCACCAAGGGTCCTATTCTTCTTTACACAACTCCATTTTGTTATGGAGATCGAGGGCACGCAAAATCATGACCAAAATTATTTTTATCACAAAATCTTTAAAATCGGCATTGCCAAATTTTTTTTCATGATCACTTCTAATTTGTTGATCATAATGCCTTTCTCATTTTGAACATGTTTACAAAATGCAACAAATTCAGAAAAAGTACCACTTTTACTAGCAAGAAAAATAATCCAAGTAAATCTCAAAAAATTATCAACTAAAACAAAAGCATAAAGTTTTCCACCAAGACTAGCCACTCTACTAGGACCGCATAAATCTCTATGAATAAGTTAAAGTGGTCTAGTAGTGCTTACCATGTTGATTGATTTGAAATAATACTTTGTCAACTTACTTTTCTCATATTCTTCACATACCATGTCTTTCTGGGAAGGAATGCTTAGGAGTCGTCTAACAAGCTTCTTGGTGGCTAGTCGAGAAATGGTGTCCATGTTGGTGTGTCCAAGTATCATATGCCGAAGCCAACTTTTATCATTCTTTACTACTAGGCACCTGCCATTGTAAGTACTTTCAACAAGATAAAGAACATAAATGTTGTTTTCTCTAATACTTTCATATGCAGTAGACCTACTAGTGCTATCGGTGATGAATTACCTGTGTTTAACAAAATTGATATCATAGCCATTATCCGTAAGATAGCTAATGCTAAGAAGGTTGTGCTTGAGATTTGTAACAAGACAAACATTTTTAATACATGGATAAGGATGGGAGCTGATATTACCATTTCCTATGATATCCCTTTTAGGTTATTGCCAAAGGATATGTGTCCTTCTTTCTTCATCGATAGTATTGCAAAGAGTGAAGCGTAATCAGTCATGTGCCATGAGCAACCGCTATCGGGGATCCATTTGCTTCTAGCATGTGAAGGAGGGTTCACCTATAACATAAGTTGAATATTTGGGTCCTTAATTGTTTGCTTTAGGAACCCATTTAAACATTCTCATATCAACATATTTTCTTATTTGACAATAATGAGATGTGTGTCCATGTAAACCACAATAGTGACATATCATAGGTGTTATAGGTCTAGAGGAGAAATAGAGAGTGTTTTGTGTATGAGTAGTTCTAGTGAACTAAGGAATTCTAACATGAGCATTTTGGTGATGATAATAGAAAGCATGATGTGAGGTATTTTTCTTTTCAAAGGTCCTTTTTGTGTGTGTGTTTGATTTGGGTAGGACCTATGTGTTATGTTTTTGTGAGTAGTATGTTGATGTGTGTTGGTGTGCCTTAGATTATGGTGTTGTGTATTGGTGTGGGCCATGTCCCTGTCAACTAGTTTTTTGCCATTTGCAAGAAGGTCATTGTAATTGATAGAGATAGCATATTCTTTTTGGTTAGCAGCAAGTGTCTTGTGCATAGCGAGTTCATATCCTTCTTTGAGGGATTGAATCTTGACATCCTTTTTCTTGATGACGACTTGGTATTCTTGGAGCTTGAGTCCTAGAGACTCTATCTCATCAGTGTCAGAAGCAGAAGATTTTCCTTTTATATCAAGAATGATATTGGAAAGTCTTTCTATTTCTTGTTTGTGAGCAACAATCTCCTTGAGAGATTTCTTATACTTGCTTCTTATGACCTTGTGTTCGTCGTGTAATTCAAGAATGGCATTTTCTAATTCATTGTAAGAAAGAGCCTTCATAGAGAAGTCATCGAGTACCTCAGTTTCCATGAGACAAACATTTGCATTATATTTGCATTCTTTGTCGTTGTCCGAGTCACTAGCATCGTTTTCACACCAGATGCTAGTGTTGGCATACTTCCTGGAAGATGAGCTTTCTTTGTTGGACTTCTCGTATCTGCTAGATTCTTTTCTTTCTATGGGCCAGTCTCTCTTGATATGTCCTATTCTCTTGTAGTTGTAGCAAGAGGGTTCTTCACCGTTGTCCCGTCTTGGTCGCTTTGCTTTTGAACTTGAGGACCTTTCGGAAGTGCTTGGCGGTAAGAGCAATTTTTTCATCATCCGATTCATCATTGTCGGAGATATCTTTTGAAACGGACTTGGTAACTTTGAGAGCAAGAGATTTTTTTCTCCTCTTTTTCTTTCTCCTTCTTTTTCTCTTGAATGAAGGATTCCTCTTGGTTCTTCATGTCTACCTCGTGCATCATAAGCTTTCCCATGAGGGCCTCTAGGTTCATAGTTGTTAGATCGTTCCCTTCAATAATGGTGGTAGCTTTGGGTTCCATCCTTTCGTTAATCCTTTGAGAATTTTTTTAATCTTTTCATGAGTGGGATATTCCTTGCCAAGAGAAGAGAGGGGGTTAATGATATCAAAAAAGCGAATAAACATGAAAGTAATAGACTCATCTTATTTTATTTTAAAAGATTCATATTCTTGTGTGTGTCTACTAATCTTTGATTCCTTCACTTGAGAAGTTCCCTTGTGGGTGACTTCAAAAGTTTTCAAATTTTATTGGAAGTTTTACAAGTAGAGATCCAATTGAATTCATTGCTATCGAGAGCACAATAGAGAGCGTTCATAGCTTTTGCATCGCGACTAGCAATCTTCTTATCTTTCTCAATAAGTTCGTCTCTAAGGGTCTCAGAAATAACTTCCTCAATAGCTATGGAAGATTTAGGAATGCCATTTACTACACAATCCCATAGATCGAAAACTAGAGATGTCACTCCCCGTTTCTGGGATACCTATTTTTAATACGTGTACTACTTGACTGTATTTATTTAGTATTTATCGTGCATTTATTCTGTATTTAATTCCTTTAATTATATGCTAAATATTTTTTTGTATTTTATTTTCAACTTTTGCTTAGCTCTTAGTTTATTTCGTTTCATGTTGAACCAACTTGGTTTGGCTTGGTTCATCATGATAAGGGGTGGATGGCCTAGATTGTATAGAGAAGGAATGGGTGGTGGAGATCAAACGTGACTTGATATTTATACACCTTTCTTTTTTCTCTCTCCTCACAAACTCTCATTTCATTTCCTCTACCAAAACCCTAACCTAATTTGGAGAGGCAAGTACATCTTGCCAAATGTTGGACAATGCTATTTTTAATTGTCTATTATCTTCCCCACATGATTCTAAGCGCCTTTAGTTCTTTGCATTTTTTATTTTGGTGGTTCAAATTTTGTAGATCTAAGTTTATGTCATTTTCGATTTTCCTTGGTTTTGATTGTCAAACTTGCTTGTTTTCAAAATCTAATTGTTCCATGTGGTAGAAAATTTCATCTTACCCAAATTTGACCTTTAAAAAGTTAGATTTCATTTTGTTTTGACCGAGTTACGCAAGTTTGAAGTTCATGAGTTCCTTGATCATCTTCCTCGACTTTTTGGAGAAGATGAGCAGTTCGACCGCATTGGTACTGCGGACCGCTTTAATCCTGTAGACCATATGAGTCTTTGATGGCATGAGTCTTCGGCCGCATGCGTCCTGCAGACCGCATGAGTCTTTGACCGCATAAGTCTTCGGCCGCATGCATCCTATGGACCGCATGAATCTTTGACCGCATGAGTCTTCAGCCGCATGCGTCCTGCGGACCGCCTTAGTCATGCAGACCGCATGAGTCTTTGATAGCATGAGTCTGCAGACAGCTTTGCTAATGGGGACCGCATGAGTCTTTGACCGCTTGAGTCTTTGACCGCATGAGTCTTCGGCCGCATGGGTCCTGTGGACCGCCTTGGTCGTGCGTACCGCATGAGTCTTTGATCGCATGAGTCTGCGGACCGCTTTACTCCTGCGGACCGCATGAGTCTTTGACCGCATGAGTCTTTGGCCGCATGCGTCCTGCGGACTGCATGAGTTCCTGGCCCCTTTGGTCCCACGGACCGCATGCTCCTGCGGACTGCATGAGTTCCGCAAACTGCAAGATAAAATTGCGCCATCTGTCTTATCCTGCACAATTTGCCGAATTCGAGCATTTCGTCTTATCTCGCACATTTTGCTCGATTGCGCCACTTGATGCATGTTAGTATTTAATACATATTGTTGTGTGGAGTGTGCCCCGTGTCTTGATTGGCTTGTGGGCATCCCGTATCACTGGTACTTAACCCTGAGAGTAGTAGACTCGACCATACTAAATACTAGTTTGACTTTCATGCCTTGTCACGAATTGACATAGATTGTTACCTTGACTAAATGATTAATCATGCGTTCCTGGTTGGAACTAAAAGACTGGCTAGTCGTCTTATTGAATTGAATGAGCACGTTCATGTATGAACTATGAACCATTACGATCGACTAGCCGATCCCGAACATTGGCATATGGACACGTGCTGACTTCAACTTCTTTCTACAAAAGCAATATGTGTACCTTACAGTCAAGGCTTGATTATCTCGTAGCTAGGTTTGATTGTTGCATTACGCAATGTAAGACCTATAACCGAATCGCACGGGCATCATTGTAGAGTTATGCATATCGTACTCTGTATGGAAGTACTCATTCAGAATGATCATGGTCCACGACATGAGATTCCAATTAACGTAGGGACTATTAAGTTAAATAAAATAACTATTGCATGGAGAGAATGGATTCCCGAGATCTTACATGGCAGCCATCTTGGGACAATTAGTGCCCCGACATGCCGGCTGGTTCCCATGGATACTGTAAATCTGCCACACGGGCAGGGAGTGGTATATGTTTATATTTTTTTTGCATATTGATGATGGGAGTCCCGCTGGGACATGTCTCATTCATGATTGGTGCAATTGATTATTTGATAGACTAGCCTTTGTCGTACATTATAAGAACTGAGGAATCCCTTATTGCATATTTCTAGGGCAACTTGGAACTTACAGTTAGCAAGCCGTTGTAGTTGTATTGCCATTTAAATTGATTTATTTGTGTACTGTACCTACTCTGTTAACTACTGAGATGATCAGAATGTCAGGACATGACGGGTCAACTTCTGTCATTATTTGGTTGGCTTGAAGTGTCGTGATGTTGTGTGAATCCCAGTAGCAAGCAGAGACTTATTTATCATATTCTTAATTCTTATCATTAGTTCTAATTCCTCATGTCGGGCTTCCTTTGTGGTACTTGCTATTTGAGGTCTAACCTCTCTGGTTTTGTATAGCCAGATTTAGAGCCAGCTCCCGAGAACTCAGCTTACTTCCACTCCCAAGATGGTCAATACTAGAGGGATGATCGCAGGAGGACACGAGTGGGTTCCTTGCTCCCTTGCTCGTTTTGCTACTTACTTTACTTTTGTTGCTTCGCACCGACATGTTAGTCAGACTGTCTTGCACTTACTTTTATATAATTGTAACTAAGTCAGACTATAGATGATAACGGTTGTGTATACCTTGTTATATCATCTGGCTATATTTTGTAAAGCCAGATCTCAAGAACATTTTGACTGAGCGTTTGGGATGCCATACTGCTTATTCTAACATGTTCTCTACTTATTGCTTTTTATTGAATTATTGGGACAATAGTGGTTGAGTAACCCTAGTGAGACTTGTATGTAGTATGCACCCCCTTGTCTTGTAGACAGCATTGATCGTATTATACGATACTTATCTACCCGTAATACGTAGCTGGCTAAGTTATTCTCTCTCTCTCCGGTATTCTAGATCTGGGGTGTGACAAGGTTTTAGTGGTGGCCCATGCAGGTCTGATTTCAGACTTGTGGGGTGTTCTGATTTATAGGATGTCTCAATCACACATGTTTTCCCTTGATCTCATGATTCGTTACTCTCGACCCTAGCTTGACATTCCGGTATCCTTAGACTTCATTGATCTTTCCTGTTCGAATGTTTGATTGTTCTCTTGTCCCTTTTCTTAGGGTCTCCTCGTCCACATCTGTCAGAGCTGGACAACAACAACAAGGGCAACACGAACAACATGACCGTGTTGGTCAGCAACAAAGGCCAGTACTACCTTAAGAGAACATCCAAGAAGAGGTGATAGTGGAACCAACAGCTGGACCACAGTATCCGGAGGTTCCAACACCACCAACAGTTCTGCCTACACCTGTGGCAGTAGACACACCAGTCCTTCTGAAAATCATAAGAGGGATGATGGCTACTCAGCAACATCAGATGTTACCCCAGCAACACATGCATACTCAGCTGCAAGAGCAGAATGTATTACTCAACCAAGGATTGCAGACGGCTTTAGAAAGAGGAGTGAGGACTGATTCAGGGGCGTCAACCAGGTTCTGTAAGTATAACCCCCGTCGTTTCGAAGGCACGGAAGATGCTATTTCAGCGGATGCATGGCTTAAGGACATCAAGGCTATTTTGACAGCGGCTAAGGTTCCAACAGAAGAACGAGTGGATCAAGTGAAGTTGTTACTTCAGGACCTCGCACGTGATTGGTGGAAATCAGAAGTAGTGGGCATCAGATGTCCTATTGCTTGGAATGATTTTACTGCGAGATTTAAGACGAATTACTATAGAGTTGTAGTGCAGTTCGAGCTACAATAGAAGTTTATCAACCTCAAACAGGCTGGCAAAAGAGTGGATGCTTATGTAGCAGAGTTCTGCAGACTGAGTAGGTTCGCCCTGGAGATGGTAGCAACGGAGAGCCAGAGGGCTATGAGGTTTCAGCAAGGATTTCATCTTGAACTCTTCCAATTGATAGAGGGACACAAGTACCAGACTTTCGATGATATATTGACGACAACCCGGAGGCATGAGATCACCATCCAGAGGATCACAGCAAGGACTGGAGGTTAAAAGAGGTCTCACAATCAGATTGAAGGAGGAGGGGGAGCAGCGCCCTGAATAACAGCACAATCTCCTGGGATTCGTATTCACGATGTGGTAATACGAGGGCTAGCACCACCAACAAGGCAAAAACAACAACAATAGAGGAAGAACTAGCAACCCCCTATGGGATGCACCTATTGTGGAAAGGCAGGGCACACTAGAGGTGTGTGCCAAGCATTGAACGGAAAGTGTTTGATATGTGGAAGTCCAGATCATTGGGTTTTCACCTGTCCTATGAATTCGAGGTCAAGAGGACAGTACAACAATTTTCTGTACTGTCAGCACCAAGGGCAGGCCAATATCAAGGACCAACAGTAGAAGTAAGACTGTTGGCACAATGTTCGTTGATATTGCAAGCTCAGATGTTTCGGCAGCAGGGACCGTCGATGCAGCAACAACAACAAAAACTACCCCAGCATCACCAAGACAGGGGCCAACGGCAATACCAGGCTAGGCCGCAACATGGAAACCAATAAGGAGGCCGAGGGCAGGCATTCAATCTGTCCTTGGAAGAGGCATTGGCATCGGAAGATGTTGTGGCAGGTAACATTCTCATCGCCTCATATCCCGCAGTAGTATTATTTGTTTCGGGAGCATCACACTCATTTATATCTACACGATTTGCGATACGACTATGAATAGAATTTGAGGCATTGCCAGAGAGGCTGAATATACTCACTAGTAATAGGCTCGTAGGAGTTAGTAAAGTTATTCTAGCGTGTCGAGTTGTAGTTTGCGGGTGTTCCTTACCCGCCAAGTTGATGAAATTTCTTGTTGGTAATTTCGACGTTATCTTGGGCATGGACTGGTTGAAAGACAATCATACGAGATTGTCGAAGAGGGAGTGTATCTTTTAATGATCCGGGCAGGAAGCGGTTTACCTTAGTCAGGTCAGAGAAAGACCAACATAAATAAAGAGTAGTAACGGTAATGGAAGAAGTTCAAGTCCCAAAGGTAGTTGAAGAGTTTCTTGACGTATTTCCCCAAGAACTTCCAGGTCTACCACCTGTTAGAGATATTGAGTTCAGTAAAGAATTGGCACCTGGAACTAAACCGATATCGAATCAAGTTTACAGAATGTCAGATTCAGAGCAGGCCAAGGTGTATCAGTATATAGAGGAACTGAAGGCGAAGAAGTTCATTCGAGACAACGAATCACCATGGGCAGCACTAGTGGTACTTGTAGGGAAGAAGGATGGGTCATCAAGATTGTGCATTGACTACAGAAAGCTCAACACGACAACAGTAAAGAACAAGTACCCACCGTTTTCCATTAAAATCTTTGAATTGAAGTTTCAATCACAAACAGAACAATATTACAATGTAGGACTCAGGTGTAGTCCTAGGAGTACACTTTTGTTTTTATCTGGGTACTGTGTCGATGGAGCGAGTGGTAATGCGTTGACTCCGTTGATGATCTGACGACGATTTTAGATTCTCTGAAGGTCTGGGTTGCTCTGGATGCCGGAGCGTTCTTGTCACTTATCTCCTTTTTTTATAGCAGTCGACTGGGGCTACTCATGCGCGCATATGTAGGATGCGCCTATGCATGGGAATGCCAAGTGGCTAGAGCTGAGGGAGGCGCATGGACGATGTGCCCTGATTTAGGGATTGAATCCTTCCTGTTGCGCCTATGGGCTGCGGAAGAGCCGACACGTGGCAGCTGAGAGGATTCTTCGGTTGTTGAGATCTTGGATGGTTAGCACCCCATCGGAGACTGAACTGAGTCAAAGGACACATGGCGTATGTCCGTGGCTAAAAGATCTCGGATTTGGTTGAAAGTGATCTGATAGGATGCGCCTAGGATTGGGCGCATGGAGAGGACTTTAGCTGTTGTCTTTAGGGATCAAGAGCGAGTCCAAGCGCATGGCTTTGGGGTGCACGCAAAGATTTGGGCGCATGGCTGTGGTGGTGCATGCGCTTTGGTTGGCCACATGGCAAGACAGTTCGACCGAACAAACGAAATGATGTGCTGATGTCATCGACCCCTCGTCTTCTACTAAGGGTTGGAGACTCTTCGGGAGACGTGTTGCCGTATCTGTCATGTGGCATTAAATGCTCGATGTGACAGGAGCATGGGCTTCTGTCCAGCTTGTCACTCAGCATTGAATGCTCGAATCGTGAGCGCATGGGCTCGATCTCTGTTTTGGATGCATCAGAAGAAGGCGCTGGGATTTGCCATATGGCGCATCCACCTAGGCCCGACTGTTGGGTTTCTAACGTTTTGATTGTGCATGTTGACTGGGCTGATTTCAAAAAAAGATAGATTCATTCCATAAATGTACATTCGTTGTGCGGACTTCGGAGAGCCTGCCACTTGGTGCATGGGTCTGATTTGTCCAAGCTATAAATAGCAGTAAGAAGAGGGTTTTGTTCCCTGTTTTCTCCCGTTTACTCAGTGTAGAGATGTGCCTCTTTGCTCGAGTACGTTCTGTCGACGAGATGCTCTCGAAGGTGAAGATGTATCGAGTCGTCTTCGTACGCACTCGTAAAGGTGACTGTTACATCCAAAAGTCAGGATCGCGGGGTCCCGACGCAGGCCGAAGGTGCCTGTTGCATCCAAAGATCGGGACATTCGTGTTACATCTTTGTTAGGCTGGAAGAGCCCCAGATCGGAATTGTGGTGCAAACATCTTTCTTGGGCTTTGGAGAGCTCTTCCTCCTGCTAGAGTGGGGTTGATCGCCCGCTCACGTTATGTTCAAAAGACTGCTTTATTTAGCCGAGGCACTTGGTCGAGACGAAGTGAAGCGCCTATACTGAGACATCAACGTGATGCGCCTGAATGAGACGTTAAGACGATGTGGCTGATTGAGATCCTGGAGTGATGCGCCTGCGTAGCTGCTGTCTTGATGCGCCTAGCTGATGTGCCTGCGCAGCAGCTCTTTTAAAGCGCCTTGCTATTTTTAGGCTTTCTTTCACTTTTCTCGGCACATGTTTGTTTTAGGGCGCATAGTAGATGTGCCAGAAATTTCATGCTTCTACAAGACCCCCTTCAAAGTTTTCAAAACGTTTTGTCATATTTTGGAATACTTTGAATAAGAAGCATGGTGGGCGTATGTCTTCAATGGAGGGCATGACTGTTCTGGGCGCATGACTGCTCCGCGCATGATATAATGAGGCGCATGCTTCCTTTAAATGCAAATGATAACGCCTCGGTTTATTAATGATGATCTTTGGAATATCCACAGTTATCATTTTACAGAACCCCAAGTGGCGGCTGACGTCACCCTTCATCGTTTCACGCGTGTGACCAAGCCTATAAATAGGCGTCTGATGGAGAGAGAGAGTCTTTCTTCTTTGTTTCTAAGAAATTCTCTCGAAACATGAAGAATGGCCCCTAAGACTCCTCGCGGTGGTGCTGGCCGAGGGTGAAGAAAAGGAAAAGAGCCTACGGAGGTCGATGTTGACGACGTCCCCATGATGCCCATCGATGTTCGACCGACGGTAATTGGTAGGTATTTTTTTCATTCTTTGCCGTACCTTTTCTGTACTTGAGTATTTTTTTTAGAACTCACATAGGCCGATGCAGATGGACCTCGAGTCCTGATGATGCGCTGAAGCTTCTTGCTGACGCGCATGGACTTCGAGTCCTGATGATGCGCTGAAGCTTCTTGCTATTGCGCATGGACTTCGATTCCTGATGATGCTGAAGCTTTTTTTCAGATGTGCCTGAGCCTTGGTTCAATGTGTGCGCTTCTGACGAGAACGTGGCTCAGATATTTTATTATTTTAACATATCTGAGTCTTTGTCATCTTTCTCTGACTGCCAGTTTCGATGACCGTCCCGCTTTTGAACGAAGTACTTCTAGACGCTGCTCTCTCTCAGATAGGAGTTGACTATAATGAGGAGGTGATAAATCCTGTCCGAGCTGCCATCATGCTGGATCAGCCTCCCAAGAGAATAAAATAAATCGGGGAACAATAGTATGTGTTCCTCCAACGGATGATGGTGCGTGGTAGTTTGAAATCTGCCATTTCTGGTAATGTGACTTTCTTGAAGCCTGAGTTCCTGTTTGGGGATCGCCACACTTCTACTGAAGTGAAGGTGTTGAGGATCAAGGAAGATTGGTTCTTCACAGCCAAGGGGGTGAACATGTTCATTAAGCTATTCGAGCATCAATGGCCTTTGACAGCTTTCTGTCATCTTGCTTCCAAGAGGAGGATGACATGGGAGCAAACCCCGTCTCAGGGGGGAGCGGTGGCGGGCACCATCAGGATCGATGCTACCTCGAACTAAAGGGATACTTTGGCCGCCACGCAGGCTAGGTCTTCTTTCACCTGGCGAACTCTGCATCCTGGGAGTATTTATAGTGACGTCCCTACCGACACTTTTGCCTTTGGTGTTTCGACTTTCGTTAATCGTATGCTGTCATCGAAGCAGTCGTACCGGAAGGGTGAATTTTGGGTTGAGGGTTGGTGTCATTATGTATCCAAGTGGGATGGGCTGACACTCTGGGTTCTGACGATGTTTCGAACTGAACTTAGGGAGATTGGACTGACTGCCGCTATCCGTGCCACCCAGGCGGGCGTCGACATCAACATGCATATGTTCCTTGCGCTCCTGGAGATGTTTAATACCCAGACCGAGACCTTCTTCACTCCGGTGGGGGAGCTTGGACTTGCACTTCATTAAATGTATGAGGTGTTGAGGCTTCCTTGGGGATCAGAACCATACGAGGAGTACTTTCCGACTAACGAGGAGTTCCAAGTCCTGGGGGTCAAAGAAGAGGAGATGATAGTTATCTTCAAAGAAGTAGCGAGTCATCACTATTATATGCAGAAGAAGAATAAGGGCGGGACGCAACCCATGTGACTGCTTGGAGGGATTATGTCTTTAAGCAAGACACGGAGGATTCCTCTCGGTTCATGACTCCGCCAGCTCTCTCCAGTACTGAAGTGGTCTCTGAAATGAGCAGACTAAATGAGAAGAGTTCGTGCAAAAACGAGGACCGGGAGTCGGACGAGCGTCTCTATAGCTGTTTCTGGCACCGTACTCATCGGATGTCGTCCAAAGCAGTGTTGGCTACTTATCTGATGATTTGGATCCGAGATTACTTCTTTTCAGGTGGGTCAGGCTCTGTGGAGAGGGTGACCCAGAACCTAATCCTGCCAGCTGTGAAGTTGGTTTTTGGCCGTCGCTTGGCTCTAATCCCCGCGATGGTTTGTATCCTGCTGCGAGGTTTACGAGAATTTGTGGGTAACATCGTTCATGAACGAGGTAAGAATGGCAACTTTCCCCGTGCCGAGCTGCCGTTTTATTATCTGATGGGGTGGTTGATTTTGCACCATCCCAACGTGATGAGTCCGGGCATTGAAGAAGATCACGTGGCCGGAGATGCATTCCTCTACCGCTTCTACCAGAGGAAATGGTTGCATACTGGCGTTCCTGTTTGTAGGAAAGTTTTATCCTACCTTCAGGGATGGGAGATCACTAAAGTTGGTCCCATTTTTATATGCTTCGAGGCTAATAAAGATTTAGCAGATTCGGGTGAAGACGTAACAACTCTGCCTCCGTGGGGATTCCGTTGGTTGCAAAGCATCCGGCCGTCCCATTTGGTGTACCGGAATAAGAACCAGTGTTACTTGGAGCCGTACTTGCCGAGCCGTTTTATATGTCAATTCGACTATGCTCAATTGATGTTGGGGAACCCCAGTACTAGCCTGGGGTATACTGGGAGTCTGCTGGACAGGGCACGAGCTTGACATTACTACAATGCCGGATGCACCAGGGCTCGTTTTACCATGCCAGTTCTGAATCCACGGCCGCCGATTCTTTTTTCAGCAGCCAAATTTTATTGTGCTATGAACACCGTATCCCCTGGATATAATAGGGAGACCAGTTTTATTGTCGGCACCCAATTGGAGGCGACTGAGAACATGTTGGCGAAGGCTCGATTGTACCGCCCGCCAGAGGTTGGTAACCGAGATACCCCTGTCGTATCCACGGAGGGTACTCAGGCAGAGCCCTCGGCTGATCACCCGAAGAGATGTGCTGACACGGAGGCCGGTTGTTCTACGCCGAAGAGGCAAAGGAAAGCAGTGCCACCGATAGTGTCAACAGAATCAGCTCCTGAAGAGGTAAGGTCGTCCCACATAGTCTGGTTCATTCTACCATTCTTGTGACATATGCCTTCTTTTTGTAGGAGACGCTGAAGAGGAGACCCCGAGCTTCGAAACCGGGTGCTAGCAGACCGAAGTTGGTGGCTAGCTTATCTGACGAGCGCGTTCCACCGATTGTAGTGTCTCCCGTGGAGGAGAACCCTAATGATGTCACTTCTGTGGAGATTTTAGTATCTCCGGACTGTGCTGAAGGGAAAGTTGAAGGTGCAGCGGTTCCCGGGATAGTACAAGCTACCGTAGGGGCCTCTGGTATCGAGGTCCCATTAGAAGCTGTGCTTCCGAATGAGGAAGAGGAATAGAGTTCGTCTTCTTCGAATGACGTTCCTCCAGAGGTCCCTGAGCCTGCAGTAGGGGCAACAGGCGTGGTTGTAACAGAGGAGAGGGTTGATTCCTCTCCTCGTCAAGATGAAGGGAGGTCGGCTACACCATTGTCGAGCCCTACCCCAGACCCAGCGATGGAAGCCGAGCTGGCTGTCGTCCAGAATGTACTGACAGACTCTATTCCCGTGGAGGGATTTGATGAGAGAGGCGAGACTCGTCTGCGGAGCCTGACTCTGGAGGAAATTTTGAGTCAGGAAACGGGTGCTGATCCTGCTGTCTTGCCGGAGGAGGAAGGCCCTGTGCTGGCAGCAGGTTGTATTTTGGGGGCGGAGGAGACAACCCCAGACGTCGGTGGTCCCTCCGAGATTGAAAAGGGTAAGGGTTCGCTGGTGAAAGAACCCTTTGTTGCTCCTCCTAATGGGGGGACAATATCGACACCCAATTCGGCTCCTTTCGCCCTCTAGGCTCCTCGGGCTAGCGACGAAGTTCAAGTCACCAACGAGGAAGGGTCCGCTGATGTTAAGGTTTCACCCTTGCGGATTGAGGTCGGTGGATCTTCTTCAGGTCCGCCGTCCATCACAGTAGCTCCTCCAACTCCTGCTATGACGCCTCAAGTGTTGGCTGATGCAGATGAGTATGTATAGTTTGCTGTCGAGGCAGTCTATAAGATGCTGCAGAAAGGAGTATCGACAGTGCTAAATGCGAATGAGAGTTTCGGGATGGCGAAAGCCGTGGCGCTCCCCTATATCGGTTTGATACGTTCGCATCGGGGACATGATCATATGGCCGACATATTGGAGGCTTCTGTGGCTGAGCTCGACCAACATCTCTCCGAACTCTAGAGTATTCAGCAGAATGATTTTTTCGCTATGATAGAGGAAGAGCAGAGAAAAATGATTGCCGAGGTTGAGTTGGCTTATCAGGACACGGTGGCCATCTGGGACCACCAGGTGGCTGACGCTGAGGCTACAGCGGAGAGGCTGACTCAATCCATTGAGGAGAAGGCTAAACAACGAGCCTCCCTGGATATCAGCATAACGGAGATAACTGCCAAGATTTGTCTCCTCGAGGATCAACGGGCTCAACTTTTACTGGATGCTGAGCGCACCCAGGCTGAGCATGTGATACTTAAGAAAGAGGAAGCAAAATTCACGCGCCACCTCCTTTCTCTATCTTGCCAGCAGAAAGTCTTGGATGCTAAGTATGATGCCGATAATACTCCCGAGGCCATAGCAGTGATGCGGGTTGAGGCTGAACATCGGGTTTTGGCGACTGTGGATACCCGTGCTGAGGCCTTAAAGCACCGGATCGAGGAACTTTTTGCTATTCCCCGTGATGTCTAGGGATTTTTCTTTGAAATGTAATCCCTCACTTTTTGATAAAGATAAAGAATATTTTGGTGTGTTCATTATTTTTTTTGCTGTCATGAACTTGTGATTTGTGTGGACCTATTATCTTTTGTGTATCCTGGTTTTGAGGTACAAATAATAAGTTTGAGAGGACCGACATGTTTGCTCAGAGGTAATGTGTACGTGGCAAATATGGGGTTCCTCTGGTGGAGTTTTCCTACTCAGAGGTATTATGGACGTGGTAGGAATGACTCTGGGTGAGGTACGCAGAACTTCTCAGAGGTAATGTGGACATGGAAGTTCTGCGGTAGATGTACAGCAACGCTGGGGTTGTTTGTACGGGATGTTTACTCAGAGGTAATATTGACGTGCTAAACATGATAGTTAGCGTAATCTTACGGAGTGTAAGATTCTGCTTTATAGGGCGTATAGGATCAACTCAAAGGTAATGTGGACGTAGTTGTTCTTCTACTGGAGATAGAATTCATGGAACAGCTGGGTTCCAGGAGCACACGATTTGTGCAGAAGAGAAGTGTGTGAACTCTGAGTATTAAGCTCACTGACTCTCCTGCTGGATAAGGATGGAAGTACATATCTAGGTTTATCTCAAGAGTAGTACTTCTTTAGGAACTTGCCGTTGATGGGCATCATGAACAAGTCTCCGTTGGATCGGGCGAGGCGGTAAGCACCGTTTGAGTATACCGTCTCGATGATAAAAGGTCCCTCCCACTTGGGTTCGAACTTTTATGGCATTTTATGAGTCAACACCATCGGCCTCCTGACAGCCAGAACCAGGTCGCCTATTTGGAAAGTCCTCTGTTTGACCTTCTTGTTAAAAGCTTGCGATACACGGGCTTGATAAAGTTCAATGCGCGGTTGAGCTAAGAGGCGTTTCTCATCAAGTGCTTCTAACTCTCGCAGACGGCGACGTTGATTGTCTTCCTCTGTCAACTGGTTTGTGATTGCAACTTGGAGTAAGGGTATCTGCATTTCGAGAGGCAGTACCGCTTCACTTTCGTAAACCAGAGAGAACGGTGTGTTGCATGTCGGAGTCCGTACCGTTGTGCGGTCGGCCCACAGGCATTCTCCGAGTTTTTTGTCCTAGTCGCATTTATTAGATGACACGACCTTTTTGAGTAGCCTGACGATAGTCTTGTTAAAAGCCTCGGCCAATCTGTTCGCTGCCGGATTGTAGGCGGTTGATGCCACATTCTGAATACGGTTCTTGTCACAGAATCTGCTGAAAGCATGGCTGATGAACTGTGGACCATTGTTATGGATTATCCTACGGCGTATCCCGAAACGGTAGATGACATGATGCTTGATGAAGCTGATCACCCTAGAGCTTTTCACTTCCGTCAGCGGAACTGCTTCTGTCCATTTAGAGAAGTAGTCGGTGATGGCTAGGATGAAGCAGTGTCCCCTCGATGAAGGAGGGGTGATAGGTCCCACAATGTCCATGCCCCAAGCTTCAAAGAGCCAGGAGGCGACCGTAGGATGTAGTGGTTCCGATGGCGTATGGATAAAGTCGGCGTGAAGCTGGCAAGTATGGCACTTTTTAGCATAGTCGACGGCGTCGGCTGCCATGGTTGGCCAGTAGTAACCCATGCATCGCAGTCGATCCTGCAACTTAGGCCCGGGTTGATGAGCCCCGTAAGTTCCGTCATGAGCTTCTCGAAGGGCTTCGGCTGCATCTTCGTTGAATAGACATCGAAGGAGAAGTCCATCGTAGGAACGTCGGTACAGCGTTTTAATAGCTGTATCATAATAAAATCGAAGGGAACGCCTTCTGACCGAGACGACTTCTTTTGGGTCTTCTGGGAGAATTCTATTGACAGCGAAGTCGATGAACGGGAACCTCAAGTCTCGGACATTAACATCGGCACTTGTTATCATGGCATGGGCCATTTGTGTGCATATGTTGTTTTTAGGACAGGCCAAGTCTCGACCAACTACCATGACGTAGTGTTGAGTCCCGAGGGGTGCTGCTAATGAAGCTGCAAGGTCAGCCAGAGCGTCAGCCTCCTGGTATTGTAGCCGAGGTACGTGTTCTATGAAGAACTTGGTGAAGGTTGAGATAATATTCAATGAAACTTCATGGTAAGGAACCAGATCTTCATGACGAACTTCGTACTGCCTTCGAATTTGATTAACGACGAGTTTTGAGTCGCCATAAGCTTCCAGATGATCCACCCCCAGTTGTTGCGCCAGCTGGAGTCCCATGATGAGAGCGTTGTACTCGGCAACATTGTTGGAGCATGGCTTTGAAAGGGAGTAAGCACGCTGGATGACCAGCTGATCGGGGGAGACTAAGACTACCCCCACTCCTGCGATGATCTGGTCTTTGGGGCATGTTCTCGAAGCACCATCAAAAAACACCCGCCAGACGAAGTTTTCTTCGGCGACGTTTGATTCTTGGACCTCAACCGGGATATCTTCATAGAGTCAGAAGGACTCTGGGATCGGGTGCACGGCTAAAAAGTCGGCTAGAGCTTGCCCCTTGACGGCTTTTTGTGGGACGAATACCATGTTATACGGTGTCAACAGGATTGCTCATGTAGCTAGTTGGGAGTTCAATGATCCCGGCTTCGTCATGAGAACACTGAATGGATTGACTCGGGAGATGACATGAATTATCTGGCCCAAAACCTAATAGCGAGTCTTCTGGATGGCGAACACCAAAGCCAAACATTCCTTTTCAACGGGGTTGTACCGGTGTTCAGCCCCGATCATTGTCCTACTAAGGTAGTAGATAGCTTGCTCGTAGCATGCATCGTTGTTCTGAGCCAACAAAGTGCCGAGGGAGTGATCCATGGCACGGACGTAGAGTAGGAATGGTTTGCCTGCGATGGGTGCCACCAGGACTGGCGGGCTCGTCAGGTAAGCTTTGATATCATCGAAAGCTTTCTGGCATTCTTCTGTCCAGACGTAGGAGACTCTATTCTTCATGAGCTGGGTGAAGGGTTGACATTTTTCGGAAAGGTTTGCTATAAACCTTCGGATGTATGCAAGACGCCCTTGCAGGCCTCTAAGTTCTCGGAGGTTCTTCGGAGGGTTCATGTCAAGGATGGCTTTGGTCTTCTCGGGGTCGACATAAATGCCTTTTACCGTGATAATGAAGCCCAAGAACTTTCCGCTACAAACCCAATGAAGGATTTAGCGGGGTTCATCTTGAGTTGATGCGCTCGGATGAGATCGAAGACTGTCTTTTGGTCTTGTAAGTGATCACATTTGAGACGGCTCTTGACGGCAACGGCTCGGGTCATCACAGCCTCATGTGACTCAGCATTGAAGTCCATGCGGTTCTGTGCATCATAGCCTCATGCGGCTCAGGATCAGATAAGTCCACGCGGTTCTGATTCATCATAGCCTCATACGGCTCCGAGTCAACCGAATCCATACAAATCAAATTTAGACGAGTTTATAGACTCATGCAGTTCAGGTTAAGCACGCCTATGAGCCAGATTCATATGAGCTGATGCGGCTACAAACAAGTGAGCTTATGCCGTTCAGAAGTGAGCGACGCTTATGCGGCCCAACTCGAAAACATACATGCGGCTCAGATCGAGTATGACAAGCTCTTGCGGCCCCAGGGGGCAGAGTGCTTTTGCGGTCATATCGATGAGTCCCATACATGCGGCTTGTGCATAAAATATGCAACAGAGCCATGGCAGCAGTTAGGGTTTTTCAAGCAACCCCCTTACCAGCGATAGGTGGGTGAACGTCGGGATGGACAGAGGGAACGGCAGCCGGTGGAGGAGTGACCACATTCGACGCCGCAGTCACCGCAGAAGCGACCGCCTTGCCCTTCGCAGCCTTTGACGCAGCAGCCTTCTTGGGAGCCATTGTCGATCGTTGAGGGGAGAAGACGAAGAGGAAGTCGGCAACAAGGAGTTTCGAGCAAAGAGAGAAGGTAAAGAAACCCTCAAAGAGTAAATTATTCCTATTTATAGGCGAAGGAGGCTCGTAAGTCAACAACCGCCTCGATCCATATGCCGCCCAAAAGAATAAAGGCAAAAGCTTCGGTCAAAACAAAACTGACCCTTGGGATCCTTCCCTAAAAGGCGGCGAATCAAGGGCATTTAATGCAGAAGATTTGCACACGTGGTTGGGACACGTGGCAAAAAGTCTATACGGCCAAACAGCTCATGCAGCCAGACAAGTCCATGCGGCTGAACCACCTATGCAGTTAGCCAAGGCCATGCTTTTTATTCAAAGTATTTCAATTTTACAAATTGAAAACTTTGAAGGGGGTCTTGTAGAAGCATGGAAAATATCAGAATAATGGTCTATGCGGCTCGGAGTAGGATAACTCCATGCGGCTCATACAGGAGCAGTCCCATGCGGTCAAAGAGACTCTCAGTCTCATGCGGGTCGGGGCCAGAGAAGCCATGCGGCTTACATAGGAGCTGTCCCATGCGGTTCAGAAAGTCTCCCAGCCTCATGCGGTTCGGAAGTATATGCGGCTCACAAGTGGCCAACAGAAATATGCGGCTCGATCAACACCACGTGTCCCTTCACACAGCTGGCCTCATTTAATGCTCTGCCATGATTTGACAGCTTACGGCTCTGACATAAAGTGCCATGATGGTCCGGTCATAATGACAGACTCTTCGAGAACAGAAGAAAATCTCTGACACGATCCGAGAACGCCACGTGGCTACTCCCATGCGGCTCAATCGAAGAACAACTTCATGCGGCTGCCAGGAATTACCTTCCTGTGGCTCACCAAGAAAGCGTCCCATGCGGCTCGCAAACACTATACCCATACGGCTCACTGAGACGCTGTCTTATGCGGTTCGCGGATATCATACGGCTTTGGTAGGGTCCACCATTAAGATACGTGGCAGAGATTCAATTGCCCCCACAACTTGACAGCTGGTAGCACGGCGATTATGGGACGCGGGGGATTAAATCAATCAAAGATTTACCAGATCCCAATAACGATATTTAACGATATCCTCACAATTTATGAGATCAGGTCGTATCATTCCTGATCAAGCCAATAGGACACGTGGAGAGAGATCCGAGCTTGATACAACCAATCATGAAGATTTAAAGCAATCAGCATTAATCATTCGCAGGATTCAATATTATCCACATTAATGGCCTAGATCCTTCACGGCCGCCGCCACTTTGAGGATGGGTAATCATCCAAACCCTAATGATGCCCTCACTCTTATAAATAGCAAGGTGCCATTCCCTTGCGAGATATAGAAAAAAACATATAGAGAAAAAAAGAGAGCTTTCCCCCCGATAATCAGAGAGAAAATACACAGAGAGAGAGAGAGAGAAGCCAGAAGAGCCACACGAGGAGAGCAAGAAGGGCATTTCTTCGTCAACGCCAAGCAGATCTTCCCCGAGCCAAGGCTACATACCGATCGTCCAAGGAGTAAGGCAGAGCGGCCGTCGCTTTCCCGAGCCTCTATCGTCACCCGCCAGAATCTAAAATAAACAATTGTACTTAGCCTGCTGTACCTAGGTTTTCGTCCCTAGGCTTTCTTTGTACAAGCGAGTTTGTAACGTGAAGTAAAAGTCCAGTCCTCCGATAATTGTTCTGCTCTTTTATATTTCATGGCAAACAATGATTTATGTTAAAAATATATATATTTTAACCTTGAAGCACGCAAAGCAGTAGGCCTTCCTCTCGTTCGGAGCATCAGAGTAGTTTATCCAAGGACCACCATAATTAGTCCTCAGGAAGTGGCCTAGGCGTCTCTATACCGACGGGGGACGATATCTATATAGACATATTATATTCATGAGAAAAGTTCATTTATGATAAATACAGGAAAAAATGATAAACTAAAACACTTATTTTGTACCGTCGGTCCAAATCTCCTTCCCCGTCTCCTCCGGAGGTGCGTATGGATCATCTGCTTGATACTGGTCGATCGTCGGCTCAGCCTCCTCCATCTGCTCACCTGTCTCCTTCGTCGTATCAGCAGGAGGAACACTAGACGACATAGCAGTCTCAGGCCTGGAACTACTTATCCCAGGAGATATGCCACGTAGCGTCGTGGCAGGAGGAGGTACAGTCCGATACACATGAGTAGTGGGCGACAAGGATCCAGAGGCTGTACCAGTAGGAGGTACCGAAGGAGTACCCTGTCCTCTGTCAGTAGTACCCCGTGCCCCATGTCAGGACACGCAAAATGATCCGAGATGACCTGTCAATACTGATAACAACATATGATGAGATACAACAAATAATAGTACATTAGAAATATGAAAGTACAACAATGACAAGATAATAACGAAGACAACATATGATGATACATTTTAAAATAAACATCTAAGTCCAGATAGTATATTCTACAAGAAACATCTAAGTTCAGATAGTACATTCTTCAAAAAACATCTAAGTTCAGATAGTACATTCTAAAAGAAACATCTAAAAAATAAAAGTACATCTCTCTCAATCATCTCCAGAATATTCATCTTGTTCGTCTTCCTCTTCCTCTTCCTTCTCTTCCTCATCTTCAGTTTCATCTTCGCCTTCGTCGGCTTCGCCTTCCTCTTCGGTTAATTCTATATCTTCTACATTAGTCGTGTAATGTGTAACTTCCGTGGAGTCCACATCAATAATATTGGTTACAAGGGGTAGCCCATTCTCCTGATAAGCTTTTTCGTCAACATCAAAAGTATCTCTAGCTTTAGTCTTGCATACTGCCCACCAGTCAGACTTCGTTGCTCCCTATCTCGGATAAGCTGTGAAGTACATAAGCTGAGCCTGAGTTGATTGGACAAATGGTTCGTAGCCTTGATATCTACGCTTGTAGTTTATATCCTCAAGACCATGCTTGTCAATTTTCCAACCTTGATTTTCAATCGGATCGAACCATTCACACTTGAACAACACGATCTTTGCTGGCTCTCTGCCATAATTATATGTCAACTCCATAATCTCTCGCAAGATGCCAAAGAAATCATTTTCTGAATCGACGTCCTTGTAGTTCGAAGATTTGATACACAAATAACTGTTTTTCGTAGAATCAAGATCCAGGAAGCTGTCTCTGATCGGAGCATTTGTCAACTTGAACCTAAAGCCATTGACACAGTAACTTAGCCATATTTTAACAAAAGTAATTGATCCCTTGGCAAGAGTTCTAACTAATTCAATCTCTGGTAAAATTTGACGATCGACCTGAATACCAAAGAAGAGATAGTAAGTTTTTTATTGCGCAGTTGCATTAGAAGAGGCCAGTAATTACCGAGTTGCTTACATATTCGCTCAACCAAGAAGGAAAATGACGTCTTATTTCTTGTTCTAATGCTTCGTCTGTTAGGTAGGGTCTAATCGACCTCAACTCATCATTATATGTGCTGAAAAACAACGAAGCAACCGCCGATTAGTACAATAATATTAGCTTATACTATTACATTGAGATGACATAAACTCATCATTAATTACTTACCCCTCTAGCTTCTCCACTTCATCCTCATCACAATTGAGTAATATATACAACTGAGCAGCCCTTAGCTCTTCGTCATTCAAATATCTCTTCTTTATTTTTCCCGAAGGCTTTTCGAACGTATTGAATACTTTCAGTATTCCATCATTAGATTCTTGATATGATCCATCGTCTTTTTTGGAGCCCTCGTTCTATTCATAGCAATATGAGGTTTGAAATACGTCGAGCAGAAGTTTGTAATCTCCTCGAGAATATAGGCTTCACAAATAGAACCCTCTACCTGAGCCTTGTTTTTTACCTTCCTCTTTAAGTGGTTCAAATGCCGCTCAAACGGGTACATCCACCGATAACCGACGGGCCCAACAACACGTGCCTCATAGAAAAGATGAATTGGCAAATGCTCCATGGAGTCGAAGAATCCATGAGGAAATACCTTCTCGAGCTTGCACAATGTTACCGCAATATCGTTCTCCTACTTTTCTAGACAATCGACGAGCAACTTAGTAGAACAAAGATCTCTGAAGAATAAGCTATGCTCGATCAATGGATCCCAAATAACCTGGGGTAAGAATTCCCGAAATGCAATTGGAATTAACCGCTCAATGAATACGTGACAATCATGGCTCTTCATACCTGTCAGTTTGTTCTCCTTGAGGTCGACGCATCTTCTCAAGTTCGAAACATACCCGTCTGGAAATTTTAGACCTTGAATCCACCTACAAAGTCTGACTTTATCCTCCTTCTCCAGTGAGAAAATTGCCTTTGGCTGCTTCAACTTCCCATTCCCCTCCTCTATCAAATACAATGCAGGACGTCTACATATTTCTTCCAAGTCCAATCTAGCCTTTAGATTGTCTTTCGTCTTCCCCTTTACGTCCATTACAGTATTAATTATGTTGTCAAACACATTCTTCTCGATATGCATGACATCAAGGTTATGTCTAATCAGATTGGTGCTCCAATATGGCAGATCCCAGAATATACTCCTTGTCGTCCAGTTATGAGTGTGACCAAATTTGTCACACTTGTAGCCCATAGCAGGCTCTTCAATAGCCCTTGGTAAATCTTTTACCTCTTCCCATATCGTGTATCCATGCCACCTTGGTGGGGGATTAGCCTTCTCCATAATGCCAGCACGAAAAGCATTCATGTTCCTCCTGTACGGATGATCCTTCGACAGGAATTGTCGATGACAATCGAAGAAGCACGGTTTGCCTCCGTGTTTCAAATGGAAAGCCTTAGTGCGGTCCATACAATACGGACATGAAGGACGACTATGCGTGCTCCATCCAGATAACATACCATAGGCCGAAAAGTCGTTGATGGTCCACATAAGTGCTGCCCGCATCTGAAAATTTTGTTTTCTAGATACATCATACGTGTTGGAACCTACTTTCTACAGCTGATTCAACTCATCAATCAATGGCTGTAAATACACATCGATGTTCCTTTTCAGATTGTTCGGACCTGGGATAATAACGGTGAGGAACATATACGGAGTCTTCATGCATATCCAAGGCGGTTGATTGTACGGAGTGGTGATCACAAGCCAACACGAATACTGGGATCCCGAAAGTCCGAATGGGGTAAAACCGTCGGAGCAGAGACCCAATCTGACATTACGCGGATCAGAAGCAAAATCTGGATACTCTCGATCAAAGTGCTTCCATGGTTCTCTATCAGATGGGTGATCCAACACTCTTTTGGTCTGTTCTCGCGTATGCCAACTCATATTTTCTCCAGTTTCCTTCACCATAAACAACCGCTGCAACCGCGACGTCAACGGCAAGTAGTGTATCGAATCGGTAGGCTTCCTTTCACCGACAGACTTTTCTCTACTACTGCCCATGTAGCGATCAGCACCACAAAATCTGCAAGCGTCTTCATCCTTGTCATCTTTGTTGTACAACATGCACCCGTTGCGACATGCATCGATTTTTTCATATCCCATCCAGAGCGATCTCACCATCCTCTTAGACCGGTAAAAGTCTTTAGGCAACTTAGCACCCTCAGGCAATATTTCTATAATCAACTCCATAAGTCGGTTGTAGCAATCTTGCGACATATTAAAATCGGACTTGATGCTCAACAATCCTGTAACCACCTCCAACGGTGAATGATCCTCACAACCAGGATATAATGGAGTCCTTGCATTCTCCAGCAACTCCATGAACTTTGTAGCATCGACGTTCGGTGCCTCTTCAGGTGCATCATGATTGTCCGGATCGAAACTAGGTCCCGCCGCGTCAAAAACCATGTTCACCAACCCATCGTCGTAAGCATCGTGGTTGTAAACATCTACATAAGGCTCATGCCCCGATGCTAAGGTCACAAGTTCTCCGTGTGCGCTCCACTGATAGTAATTCGTCGTGAAATCCTTCGAGTATAAATGATACGTGACTTCTACTTCTGGAAGATATTTCAAGTTGCGACATCTCACACACGGACACTTAATTTTGGTACCATCCATGTACTGAGGGAACGCCTTGGCAAACTGTAGGAATTGTTCTACACCCTCTATGAATTTATCCCGCACAACGAACATGTCATCAGGATGACGGTTGTACATCCATGAACGATTTCGCAGATAGTAATTCAGCTCCATATCAATTTGAGGATAATTCTGTAAGATAGATACAAGCACATCGTTGAAACACATGCATATGAATGTATCTATCCTCTTTATCCAAGAGATGATCTATTTATAGCATGTCAAAAAATAAAGTCTTGCATTGTCAACTTAAAGGTTTAAATATGAAGACGTGATATATGTTAGTATTTTTGCTAATATTAATCCTAGCCTCTTTAGCATAGTGTCTAATCAATAAATTTGGTTGATTCGTGTCCATATCAAACATGGACATTAGCTTATGTATAAAGTTTAGCAAGCTCGGGCTTGGACCTTAGGGTGTAGCCCTTCGATAATGTATCACAAGAAGCTCTCAAGTCTCCATTTGAAGTCTAATAGTGAACAATAGATGTGATAGGGAGAACAAGTAAAAATATAAAAACAGACATATGTGTGATAACGAAAAACTTGTCAGACAGTATACAAACAACAAGGATACTAGGATACTAGGATACTCTATTAGAGGATACTCTATTAGTGGATACTAGGATACTAGGATACAAACAACAAGGATACCAGGATACTCTATTACAATGATACTAGGATACTAGGATACAAGGATACTAGGATACTCTATTACAAGGATACTAGGATACTAGGATACAAGGATACTAGGATACTCTATTACAAGGATACTAGGATACAAGGATACTAGGATACTAGGCCTCGTAGTCAGTTGGTCAACATTCAAGTAGTAACATTGCCTAAATAGTATAGCTTAGCTAAAGGAAAATAACTATAAGATAGTCATAATAATAGTCCTGAATGCTACCCTATGCTTTATAAAAAAGCTAACATCAGTCAACGACTCCATTGTTAATATTTGGCATGCTACCCAAACTTCTACTAACCATCCTACAGCCCACACTTGCCCAATCACTTTGGCAAACCCTGCAAGTTCTCAGTCCAATCCACATATTGTAAGTTCACTGCTCCCTGAACAATCTAACCAATGTTCCTATCTGTTAAGCAATTTATGACCAAAATCAACTTGTTAACTAAGCATTAAGTTAAGGAATTCAAGTTTACTTATAAAGTAGAGTTAATGTAAGTATGGCATAACTGATATGTAATAGAGCATCAAAGGCTGTAACCTAACATAGGAAACCTTTCCTTTCTGATACTTATTCCTATTACTTATTGGCTCAATCTTAAGATAACTTGTTATCTCCACAACCATTCGTATCAATAAATATTGATACTCTATTTCCCAGGTAAGGTTCATTACAACCAATTGGTGTTAACTCTCAACTTTAGCCCTTTCTAAATAACTGTTCTTCCCCTTGAATTATCCTTCACCACCAAGGATGTATATACTGAAGCATATATCAACCTGAGCAAATCACCATCACTAACCTGGTATGAATTTCTAGACTGTAGAAACGCAGTCCTCAAACCATTCAAGCTCAACTATTTAGTCTGAAATTTATATATATCCACTGCAGTCAAGTTAGAGGTTTACTAAACAAGTAATCAAAAATTTCTATTACTATAACCTAGTAAGCTGATCCATGTACCTGAGCCGGAGGGGGTTGGGGCAGCGGCTCGACGGGGAGGGGTCACCGGGGCAGCGGCTCTACGGGGAGGGAGTCGACGGTGGGAGAGGGGCAGGGAGTCGCCGGTGGGAGCGGGGCACCGAGGGGGTCGCCGAGGGGGAGTGGGGCCTCGAGCGGGTCGCCGAGGTTAGGGGCCAAGGGGGGAGTGGCTCGCCGAGGGTGGAGTGGGTCACCGAGGGGAGAGGGGTTGCCGAGGGCCGGAGGGAGGGATGCGGGAGGGGCAGGGGATCGAGGGAATTTGGGAGAGAGGGAATTAGAAATTTGGAAGGGGGGAGGGAAAAATGAAAAGTCGAAACATGGAGGACTATTTGACGAAATTCAGCGACGTCGTCAAAGGATGTCGCTGAACGTCGCTAATATCCTAAACATTAGCGACGTTCAGCGACGTAACTTTCTAATACGCTATTAAGTAGTCACTATAGGTCGCTGATCGTCGCTAATTTTTTTTCCTGGCGACGTTCATAAAACACGTCGCTAATATACTAAATATTAGTGACGTTTTTACATGGAGTCGCTAAAAATGTAGCTAAATTAACTTATTTTGGTAGTGGTAATATAGAACATTATAGTAAAGAACTAACATTGAACTAGTGATTTAGAGTACATGATAGACATGTGAAAGGCTTGACAATAAACATGAGAGTTTGTATATGGCTACACTACTTTGTAAATACTAACATGACCATTTCTACTCCCCTATCCCCAATCAATACACAAGGATCCATTCAAGTTATGTTATTGTACATGATATCACATGGGGGCCCATAAATAGGTGCACAAGAATGTGAACATGGGGGTCCCGTGAACATGAGAGTACATGAATCCCGAGAGTGCACATGAATGGTGAAAGCACAGGAATACATGATGAAAGTGAAACTCACATGACATGATGTATTCGATGCTCTCGAGGGGGATAACATCGCATGAAAAGATCCATATAGTACTAATCCGTGTTACCATCATGACAACATCAAGTAAAGTAATCTAGAGCAAGAATATAAGTTCTAGCAAGTATGAAACAGTCAGAAAATATACTCGCCTGATATCTTGAGTATCCGAAGTGAATATATTGTCTGAGGAGAGGTGTCTGACTCCTATTTAGAACATCACAAGTCACAACATGTCCAGAATGGTAATATAGAACATTACAATGCATTCTACATGATGTTTGGGTCAATTTAGGCTAAAGTCAACCTTTGGTCAAGTCTAGTCAACTACACTTATCAAACTAGGTCAACTAGGTAAAGTCCTAACCCAGACAAGTCTCACTAAGCCTACCCTGTCTATCCTAGCATTCACACAAGTCACAAAGCTACACAAGCTATCTAATATGCACAATTTCATATATATATACATATATACTCAATGTACATATGGCATACACATAGGAAAATCGTATAGGGCTATATGCCTATATAAATATCCATATTGGCATACACATATATATTCAAACCACATTTTACATATACAAAATATATATAGGCAATCATACATACATATATATATATATATATATATATATATATATATATATATATATATATATATATGATCATGCATGAATATATATATATATATATATATATATATATATATATATATATATATATATATACTATATATATAGAGAGAGGGATAGAGTGACAGTGGCATGAGTCTCAATGTGGACTAGTGTATGTGTGTGTATACAATGTGTGTGTGTGTGTGTATTTTAGTTTCCAGGTTAGAGTGTAACAGTGGTGTATATGTGTTTGTGTATAATCTTAAGTTTGTACAACAGTGAGTAGGTTTCAGATTTAGTGCATATGTGTGTGTGTGTGTGTGTATTCAGTTTACATCACAGGTTAGAGTCTAACAGTGGTGTATATGTGTGTATGTATTCATATATAGGAGAGTTTGTCAAATGTGTATGGTAGCAGTGCATAGGGTGTGTGTGTGGACAGCAGTAGGGTGTCAAATTTCAGAACTTCAGTGTCACACGGGCTCGGGAAACACAAATCGCGCAAACCAATCATCACACATGAATCCAAACATGTAAACCTTCATCTCAGACATAATAATATGTTCTAACATTATTAATTTAGCATCTAACTTCAGTTTAAAACATAATTTAAATTCAGGAACTAATTAACAGAACATGGTATCAGACAGATGGGGGAAACACCAAATTTGGTTCAAATTTAACGTAAATCATCAATTAAATGGTTGGTAATCAATCATACACATGTGTAAGTGTCATACATGTCGATTAGTGCCCACAAAATAAAGATACGGCGTGTCCACACCCTCTCGAACACGTACAGACATGCACGACACGCACAGTCTCGTGCACGCGTGTGTGTGAGTCCATGACACGACACACGACACGACACCATTTGTGCATGTGTCCATGTGTTCGCCTTGGGTAGGGCTATGTGTCTAGGAGCCTGACACATCATCACGACGTGTCGTGTCGTGATACCAAGGCCGTATCAGAGCCCGATACAGGCTGCGCACGTACAATGCAAATCCCATGCGAACTCGATTTCTTATGAAATACTCGAGGAATTTGCCTCGTACATTGTGCACGAGATGTCAATCAATGCCACTTTGTCTCCAAGCAAAATCAGACCTGATCGTGTCATGTCCAGTGCACACGATACGTCGAGTAGCAGGACACTGCTCGAGTGTGCAGCGAGCGTGTTCGTGCCCGTTTTTGACACGAATACGACTCAAAATCGACTCAGTCATGTAGGGAATCACAGTGCACATATAGATCAACAATTCCATTCAAAAACGTTTCAAAAATATCATAAATTTATTCACTGTGGCAATTTATCAAACACCTAGGTATATATACTGATACGTGTCCGATACGGACACAAAAACGACACAAAATCCTACCAAATTTTACCTATAGCTAGGGGACTCCTAGATCTATGTAACCATGCCAAGAAATAAAGAAAATGAAGAGGTTTGAATAGTTTACCTATTGAGTGTCAAACTCAAGAAAAGGCTTCAAAAATGAGAATCCTTCTTGCAACACAAAAGCCTCAAATTTTTTAAAAGCTGAGATTTCACATCATGAACAGAAAATAGACATGGTTTAGATGCTATTGCAAAAGACTAGGGCTAAAAAGGAAAAGAAATGAATAAAATAGGAAGGATTGAAGAATGGACAAACCTTGCTCTGGCCAAAAATAGATGTGGAGTAAAAGAGGCAAGAAAAGAATAAGAGACAATAAATAGAGGGGGGAATCCCTAGGGGGCTGGCCATGAATGGAAGAATTAGGGTTAGGGTTGATGACTAATGGGCTTTGGGCTAAGTTCCATGCTAAATGGGTCAATCTATAAGTCAAAAACCCATACACCTAAAACACTTAATCTCTCAATGAAACTTGGTTTAACATAAGTCAACATGGGTCGACTTAAGTTAGACTAGGGTCCCACCATGCTAACCAAGTCACCATAGCTAAAGTCAACATCTAGGTTAGTCTTCATAGTCTCAATTAGCAAAGGTCAAAAATAACAACCATCACTTCAACAATTCAAAATAAATCCAAAATTTTTAAAATGACCAAAATACCCTCAAGCTAAAATGTGGTAGTGACAAATCATGCGTGCACAGGTGTCCGATTAAGCTATCAAAATGAGTCCTAAGTTGGGTACACTGGCCCAGCCCATGACCTACAGTCTGTTCACTAATTTTTCCTATTTCTTACACAGCCCAAATAGCTTGGCCCAATTCTTAGCCCAAATCATCACTGTTGTACCTATTTCATTCTTTTCTTTCAAATTTTATTCCCTGTACACAGCCCGACCCAATCTTACCTGAACCCAACCCGACCCAGTCATCTAGTTAAAACCTAACATTATAAAATTCTCTCTTCACTCATTTTTCCATGAGCATAATATCCTAACCCTATAATCATTTCATTCTCTCCCCTCTCTCATTCTTTCGTACTGCCGTACCCCAAAAGAAAACCCTAGCTCCAATTTCCTCTTTTTCCCACGCTTAATAGCTTAACAAACTCTAATCCCCATCATCTTCCTCTCTCTACTTCACTCTCTCTAGTGATCACCCCTCAGAACACCCTCACGACAGATCTCGAAGAAAAACCCTAATTACAAGCAAGAAAAAGAGGATCAATAGGAGAAGACGGGTGCTCACCTAGGCAGCCTGGCATCTAACACCGCTACGATGGCGTGCTCGAACTTTGAAGGGCCTACGGGAGTTAGGAAGAGGCAACGAGGGGATCGAAGAGGCAACACGAGGTTCGAAGGGTTGTCTATGGGGATCGAGGAAGTACGATAGTTCGGGGTCAGTAGCCTTGATCGAAACATGATGGCCAGATTTTGTTACCGTGGCGACGTTGATGATAATGGTGGTCCAAGCAACTCCGGTGATATCCTGATGGCGACGAGGCAGGGTCAGATCTATGGCGAAGGCATCGGGATCTGGTTAGTAACCATGAAGCAAGGAAGAAATAAAGGAGAATGATAAGAAGAAACTCATCGTGGCTTTTCGGTAGTACGGCGAGGTCCAGCAGCACATCAGTGGAGAGCTCCGATCTTTTGGCGGTCGAGAGCGGTCCAGTCGACGAGGATCATCGGTGAGACGCGGTCTGTGTCGTCGACGATCGGTGGCTTAGCCTAGGTGTGGCGATACAGATCGGTCCGATCTGAACACAACGATGAAGTACAAGAAATGATCAGAGGAGATCACGAAGGAGAAGACGCAAAGGAAAAAGTAATCGAGGAAAATGACGGTGATCACCTTGGCTCAATGGCGGATGACGATCTCTAACGAAACTCTGACGGCGTACGACGGTGATCGGTGTTGCAAGTGGCGTGTCATTGACAGTGAACAATGGAGTACAGTAGGAACTGTGTCAGAATATTAAATATATTAAAATAACTGGAGAACACCCCATATTTATATTAAACTAATAGTGTGTTCTCCAAGTCAGCCTTAGTGGCAACCTCTGTAATTTCTAATAGATCTAGAGTCATTAGTAAAAATCAGTAACTAACCTGCTAACTAACTAACTAACTAACTGCTAACTAAGAACATTAGCTTAATTAATTACTAATCATAATTAATCTAGAATTAATTAAAACTGTACTAAACCCCTACTTAGGAATTGTATGCTAAAGCCCACGATCCAAAGCCCAATGCTTGGTAGGCTTAAATTAGAAACCAATTAGTTTAAAATAAATCAAGGCCATTAATCATAGTAATTAACCGTTAGAAAATAATAATTAAAATTTAATTCAAACAAAAATTTTGATTGAAAACCAGATTTTATTAAGAAAAGCAAATTTGTACTTTTCCAAATAGAATTTTAGAAAAATACATTCAAAATTCACAAAAATGATTTTAGGGAGTTAAAATGGTCATAATTGTAAAGACACAGGGGTTATTCTATAAAGCAAAAGTCAATACTAGGCCAAGCTATCAAAGATGTCTCAATTACTTGTAAGCAAGTACGCGTATGATATATAATCATTAAGCATATAATAGTGAAGTGTTCCAACTATGGATATATAGAAGATCATGAAACTAGTTATACAAAATGGAATATAACAAGAGTATACAATAATACATGTTCAGCACTAGCTACAGTCTAGACTATATATAATCAAGTTGTCCTTAGGTAAGAAGTCAAGGTCCTAAACACGTGCTTGATGGCTAAACTTCGTAAAGAATATACATAATAAGCTGTGGGTGAAGAAAATAAAAATCCACTCAGGTGCGCTCGACGAGCAGCCCTCCTAGTGTTTACTATCAAGCTTAAGGTACAGAAGATTCCCAGGTTCCGCTATGACCAATAGGGTCAATAGATCTTCATCAAATCGTGACAGGTAAAGGCGAGTACACGAGAATTTGCGTGCTTTAGGAAGTGGAAGAAGAACAATGTCTTCGTGAACTCTGATGACATTTTCAGACACTTGATGCATACTGCCAATAGATCAGTTTAGGTTTCATTTTTTAGACACTTCAAAAATTGTACTACTAGGACAGTTTGGTTTGATGAAGTAGAGAGAAGTAAAAAAAATCTTGAAATCGACATTTTGTATACACATTGCGGTGAAGTATAACGAAGTGTAAAATTCTTTGTTTGGATGCTTCGAAGAAGTGGAGTTTCGAAGTGAACAATTATAAAGTTTGGTTTTGGTTGGTTGTTAAGTGTAATTAACATGAATAACAATTTCTTTTTTTCTAAAGTAGAGAAGAAGTGGTCTTCCAACCAAACACACAGAATGGAAATGACGTTTTTCACTTTGGCGCTCCACTTCGGAAGAAAAAACTATGATGTCAAAACTTCGATTTTGTGGCAGATAAGATTTACTGTTCATGTAAGATCACATTAAATCTTATCTGCAAATCCTCCAACCAAAAATGTGAAGTGGTTCAAAATCCGAATTTTAGCCACTTCCACACGCCAAATCCACAAACGAAACAAGTCTCACATTTTTGCAGCACGAGATCTTTCACCATCATATTATGAAAAGTATATTACGAGACAGAGATCAAGTAAACTTCCTTCCAGAGATGTATGGTTGCACTTAACGTGGCAATTTGGCTAAAAATACCCATGTACCGTTCTATCGAGTAGGTCTGACCAACTGTTAAGAGGAATTTGCTTCACTCTGTATCTTCTCAAATGAACAAATTTTCTATTTGTTCAAAATCATTTAGGAGTTGGTTCCAAGAGACAAAAGGACAATTATAAGTTAGAAATAAGTTTATAGCATATAACAACGAGCATAGTAAGGAGGACATTAGGATTAATCTGAGACGGAGTTCAACCGTAGAAGGGGAAAGCACCTGAATCGAATTATATCAAGATAAAATTTGATGGATCATTTGTTGATGATTGCATGCGGACGACTGACAGTACCAGGACCAAAGATGGACTTTTCTATCCTGCTATAATGACAAAGGAGATAGGTGGATTCCCCCTTGCAACAAAGGTGATGTATTTTAAATTCTCAATGTGCCTTTGCTCGACCTTCTTCTCCAACCAAATTATGATTAAAGGTGACTCTAAAATGATATATATGCAGCAAATAGAAAGTCAAAAGGGTTCTCATGGTAGCTCATAATTCAACTGGAGGATCTTTCCAACTATTATTGGACCATACAGACGTCTACAAAATAAATCACATTTATTAGGAGGCAAAAAGAGTGGCACACCTCTATGCCACATTCTCTATATATCCATACAAATTCTATATGGCTGTCGGAGTCCCCTCAGGGTAATATACAACAAAAGAGTAACAACGATAGAGTACCCAAATTGAAGGTCCTTTAATGATGCCAATAGGCCAACATCAAGCTTGACTTGGAAACTTTAAGGTCTTGTAATGAACTGCGTCTCCATCTGAGTTGATTTTGGATGTGACTTGGAGATATTGTAGGTCTCCTACTGATGCCTCAAATTTGTATAGAATATAGACTAGGTTTTGAGATCTAAATATCGAGCCATAAAGCACCTCAATTGACTTGGAGATGTTGAAGGTCTCCTACTGATGCCAATAGGCCAACATCAGCGTCAACCTCGACAGAAATGTCAAGGTTTTGTAACAAACTCAAACCATAAATTGAACAGTTCTACAACTATATATCATATTGGGGCACAGTGAAAATAAATCCAAAAAATTAGAGAACATCTCATAAAAATTCACAACCGCAAAGACAAGGATTTACGTGGTTTGGCTAAGATGCTTACTTCCGCAGACATGGTGATTCAGTTCCACTATAAAGAAGAAAAGGAATTACAATGACTCTCTCAACACTTCTCTCCTTGCTATCAAAAACCCTCTAACACAAAGATAAAAAAAATTTCTTTTTAACTTTTTGTGTTGAACTTATTCAACAACTTTAGCTCTTTTGTATTGAACTTATTGAACATCTTTTATTGAGCACAATGAGATATCTCAAGAAGAACCTATAGACCCTTTTATATAGCATAGAAATCCAGTCCTATGTAGGCTTAAAATCAAATCTTATATAGGATTAGCATATATATGGTCAAAGTCAAAAAAGGTCATTGGCCTATTTTTGGACATTTTCTTTCATATCTCCACCTCAACAAGATTTTGCCACAAAATTGAGCCGACACTTCTCTACCGTATAGCTTCACCAAATCAATCACTCATCAATTTCGTCCCTAAGATCTTATAAGAAGTAGGTATGACTTGGAGCAAGTACAAGCAATGTTGGAAATTAGCTCTAGGAACAACCTTAGCCAACATATTAGCGGGATTGTCCTTGGTATGCACTTTTCAAGTGCAATATTACTAACTTCTACAACATCACATATAAAGTGGTAGCGAACATTGTCAATATGCTTGGTCCTCGCATGATGGACTTGATTCTTTGCCAAGTGGATAGCACTCATGTTATCACAATGTATATCAACTACATCCTGCTTCACCCCCAAGTCATTAATCAAACCATAAATCCATATGTCACTTTTATTGCCTCTGTCACTACAATATATTCTGCTTCCGTAGTCAATAGGACAACCGTAGCCTGCAACATAGACCTCCAACTGACTGGTGCACCTTGTAAAACAAACATGTATCTAGTAGTTGACCTGCGCCTATCCAAATCACCAGCATAGTTTGAATCCACATATGCACTGACCTGACTAAAGTCTCCACGAAAGTGTAATCCAACATCAATGATGTTCATCAAGTACCTGAATATCTACTTCACAGCCTCCTAGTTCTTCTTTTTCGAATTAGCTATAAAGCGACTAACAACACTTACGGCTTCTACAATGTCTGGTCGAGTGCACACCATAGCATACATTAAGCTTGTTGACACAAAGTCACAGTCAACCAAATATTGACTACATTGACTAAATAATATTTGTATTAATTCAATACGACACACGACGACTGCATTCAGTTCAAGACAGATGACAGCTCAGTCTCCGGCTCTCAGTGTGTTCTGGAGTCTGTATTTTATAATTTCATTGAGTCTAGACTTGTGTACTCTGAGTCATGCTGAGCTCTTGGAACTTAGTCTATAACCTACCCAAAATTCCTAGCTCCACTGAACCAAACACTGCCCAAAAAGCCCCTTTGAACCACTCTGTGCTCTGGAGACAGAGTTCGGGCCGAACTCTGCCTCCACACAGAGTTCGGGCCGAACTCTGTCCCCTAGAAATCAGGAACCCTAATTTTAGGGTTAGCTGGTTGCTAGTTGTCCAACGGCCAAATTTTTGAATTTTCCTACCCGAATTCTGGCCGAATTCTGCCTATAAAAACACTATAAATAGGGCATGAATTCTCTCATTTCAATCTATCCAATCTTCTCTTCTCTTCTCTCTTATAAGCTCAATAAGCCATACCCTTCCCATCTACTAGCCACAAGCCTCCTAAGTCTCGAGTGCTCAGCATCTCTCAGTTAGGATTCTTGTGCAAGAGTCGAAGAAGTCGCTTGGACAATTCCAAGCAAATCGCCACTGCGATCCTCAGTTAGAAGTTGACGTGCTCTTCTGAAGAAAAGGCACGGGTTGTAAACTACTATTTCACAAATAGTGGATTTAATCCTGAGCTAGAGTTCTCAGGCCTGGACTAGTGCTCCACGAGGGAAACCAGGTTAAAATTGCTGTGTTTGCGTATGCTCTTCTGCTCTTCATTTATTTTCCGCACTTTACTCTGATTATTTATTGTTGGTGAAAGAGTTATTTTTAATTGGCTATTTTTCTATATAAACTCTATTCACCCCCCTCTAGAGTTGCCAAACTGTTCTTCAATTGGTATCAGAGCTCTGTTCTCTTTATAAGGACTAACATCCTAAGAGCTGATCCATGGCAACCACACAATCCTTGATTTCCAATCATGGTGAAGGTCAGTCCACTCATAGGCCTTCCCTATTTGATGGGACTAACTACACATATTGGAAAACAAGGATGAGCTTCTATCTTAAGTCTCTAGACTTTGACCTGTGGACTGTCGTCACTGACGGTTACAAAAAGCCAGCCAGGATAGTTGTCGATGGTGACCTCATTGAGAAACCACACGACAAATACTCTGTCGAGGAGAAGAAACAGGCAAGTCTAGATGCTAGGGCTATTAATGCTTTATTATGTGCTATAGACAGGAATGAGTTCAACAGGGTCTCTACATGCACCACTGCTCATGAAGTATGGAGACTTCTAGAAGTGACGCATGAAGGAACCACACAGGTCAAGGAATCTAAAATAAGCCATCTCACTCAAGAATACGAAGCTTTCAAGATGAAGCCAAGCGAGACGATCACTCAAATGTTCACAAGATTCCTCGACATCATCAATCCTCTATCCTCGCTTGGAAAGCAGTACTCAAACCACGAGAAGATTCGTAAGCTGCTCAGAGGGCTACCAAAGATTTGGATCCCTAAGGTGACAGCCATCATAGAAGGAAACGATCTCACAACAATGTCAATGGAGACCTTGATGGGTAAGCTTATGACTCACGAGCTTGACCTCAAGGACTTCGAAGAGCCTGCTCCGAAGACCAGGGAGATCGCACTCAAAGCTCATCAACGAAGAGCTAATCATGATGAGACCGAAGAAGATAATTCGGATGATGAAGACCAAGCTCTCATGGTTCGCAACTTCAGGAAATTTCTTCGCTTCAATCGAAGGAAGAAGGAATCTCAAGAAGACGATGAAGAAGAACCAACTTGTTACGGTTGCAAGAAAATTGGACATGTCCGAAAAGACTGCCCATTCCTGAAGAAGAGCAACCGCTATGAGAAGCCATACAAAAGGAACTCATCAAAAAAATATGCCAACACAGGCATTTGGCATGAAAGTGAAGCGAGTGACTCTGAGGAAGAAAAGGACTCTCCTCAAGATACAGCAAATGTGTGCCTAATGGCAACTTCCAACAAGGTACCTAACGAAACTCTAGATGACTTCTCTTTTGATGAACTTGGCGATGCTTTCACTGATTTACTCGATGATCATAAAAAGGTCATCGGTAAATATAAATATGCCAAGGACAAAATCAAAAGTCTAGAAGATGAGATACAAAGAATTTCTTTACTCCTTGATAAAGTTAGAAACACATCACCCACTAATGACACTGATGAAGTATCCAAGCTTAAATTAAGCTTACATGATGCTGAAGCACGTATTGAGCAACAAACTCAAGAAATCACTACTCTCAACACGTTGCTTGCTGAAGAAAAGAGTAGACACAAGATTTCCATGACTAAGATTTATGGCTTAAACATTAAGGTTGATGAACTGCAAGCTGTTTCTAAAAGATTAGAAACCAAATTGGGTAAACAGGTTGTTCAACCTCAAACCCAATCACATGGGCACAACACCACTCATGCTAGTCAACCACGTCATTCTCATGCAGCACATAACCATGCATTTATATACACAAACTTTCACAAACCACGTGCACGTAAGAACAATTCTCACTCAGTACACACTCATCATGCACAAAGACACAATCAACATCACTCCACACATAAAAATCATCATGTCATGCCATATAGACAAAATCATCATGCAATGCCACATAGACAAGGTCCTCATATACCATATAGACAAAATCATCATGTCATGTCATATAGACAAAATCATCATGCCATGCCATCTAGACAATATCAGCATGTCACACATCATAGACAATACCATCATTCTATGCCTCATAGACACCATCACCATGCCACTTATTCCATGCATAATCATCTTCACCATGCTAACTCTTCACATCATGTCCATCCTCATCCTGTTGCTTACAGATATTATTCTCATGCTCCTAGTATAAATAAGAATGCTATCTGTACTTATTGTGGATTACATGGACACATCTCACCACAGTGCAGAGTTAGAAGACTTGTAGATAAAAAGAAATATGCTTGGTTCCCAAAGACTAACTTTTCAGGACCCTCAAGAACACGGGTACCAAAGGTCACATCTACTCTTGATGTAGGTGGACCTTCCCTCCTCAACTGAAAGTAAGTGGATTCTCGATAGTGGATGCTCGCGACATATGACGGGAGACGCAAATCTTTTTGCATCACTATCGATGAAGAGAGAAGGATACGTATCCTTCGGTAATAATCTCAAAGGGCATATTATAGGTAATGGTATCATTGGTCATCCTCCTTCTCCTGTAATAAAGGATGTCTGCCTAGTGACCGAGTTAAAGCATAACCTGCTCAGCATTAGTCATCTTGCTGATCATGGATATGATATTAACTTTGGACAAAACAGTTGCTACATCTATGATAGGTCAACAGGAGACATTGCTTTTGAAGGGAAAAGAAAGGACAACATCTATATTTTCTATCTTTCTATAAATACTAACAATGCAGGTAGATGTCTATATGCTCACAAAGACGAACGACTACTTTGGCACCAGCGTCTTGGTCATGCCAACATGGATGCTATATCCAGGCTTTCTACCAAGAAGCTAGTGAGAGGATTGCCTGACATCACATTCAAAAAGGACACGGTATGTGCCGAATGTGAACTAAACAAGGCAACTAAATCCTCGTTTCATTCCATCAACTCTGTAAGTACTACTAGACCCTTGCAATTACTTCATATGGATTTATTTGGCCCTAGTAGAATAGCTAGCCTTGGTGGCAAACTTTATGCATTTGTTATTGTTGATGATTTTTCGAGATTTACTTGGGTTTTCTTTCTCGCTAATAAGAGCGATGCTATTTCTGCTTTCAAAATTTTTGTAAAGAAAGTTCAAAACGAAAAAGGCTACATGATTACTCGAATCCGAAGTGATCATGGAGGCGAATTCGTAAATTATGATTTTGAAAGTTTTTGTAATGCAAATGGTTTTGATCATGAACTTTCTTGTCCTAGAACTCCTCAACAAAATGGTGTTGTGGAGCGGAAGAATAGAACTCTCGGCGATATGGCCAGAGTCATGTTGAATAAATTTTTACTTCCGAAATATTTTTGGGCAGAAGCTGTTAGTACAGCATGCCACATTTTGAATAGGGTGCTGATTCGTCCCATTACGAAGAAAACACCCTATGAGCTTTGGTTTGGGAGAACCCCCAATGTTTCTTATTTTAAAGTTTTTGGTTGTAGATGTTTTATCCTTAACACCAAAGACAACTTAGGCAAATTTGATGCCAAAGCTGACGATGGTATCTTTCTTGGTTATGCCGCCAAGAGTAAGGGATATAGAGTTTTCAATAAACGCTCACTTATTGTGGAAGAGTCAACAAATGTGACTTTTGACGAAGACAACAGTGCAGCAAGTACTCTTGATGATGACGTTGAGCCATCAACTTCTACTCCAATGAATACTTCAACCGAAACTAATTCTCTGGAGGGTTTGCCTAAGAAATTCTCTTTCAAACCTTCTCATCCAGAAAATTTAGTTATAGGAGAAGTTTCACGTGGAGTAACTACTAGATCATCACTAAGAGACTCCGTTGCTAGCACTGCCTTCATTTCACAAGTAGAGCCTAAAAACATTTCTGAAGCTTTTAATGATGAATTTTGGATTTCTGCTATGCAAGAAGAACTCAACCAATTCGAGAGAAGCCAAGTATGGGAACTCGTTCCTAAACCGGTTAATCACTCGATAATTGGTACTAAATGGGTTTTTAGAAACAAAGTAAATGAAGATGGTTCAGTCACACGTAACAAAGCTCGTCTAGTAGCTCAAGGATACAACCAAGAGGAAGGTATCGACTACGATGAGACGTATGCTGCTGTTGCTAGACTAGAATCCATTCGGATGTTTTGTGCTTTTGCTAATTTTCAAAACTTTAAATTATTTCAAATGGATGTGAAAAGTGCTTTTCTGAATGGTTTTATTAAGGAGGAAGTTTATGTAAAACAACCTCCTGGCTTTAAAAATCACAAATTTCCCGACCACGTGTTCAAGCTAAAGAAAGCACTTTATGGCCTCAAACAAGCCCCCAGAGCTTGGTATGAAAGGCTAAGTAGCTTCTTACTTGAGAAAGGTTTTTCAAAAGGGAAAATTGACACTACACTGTTTATAAAATCTTTTAAAGACACTATTCTGTTGATTCAAATTTATGTTGATGATATCATTTTTGGTTCTACTGATGAAACCCTCTGTCAAGAATTTGCCAAGTGTATGCAGACAGAATTTGAGATGAGCATGATGGGAGAGCTCAACTATTTTCTTGGTCTGCAAGTAAAACAAATGGCTAATGGAACTTTCATCTGTCAATCGAAGTATACCAAGGACATGCTGAAGAAGTTCGATCTTGACAACATCAAACCAATCAGCACTCCAATGGCTACTTCAACCAAACTCGAACCAGATGAGAGCGGCAAACCCGTTGATCAACGTAAGTATCGAGGTATGATAGGCAGCTTACTTTATTTAACTGCTAGTCGCCCCGATATCATGTTTAGTGTTTGCCTATGTGCTAGATATCAAGCAAATCCTAAGGAATCTCACATGACCGCGGTTAAGCGCATCTTTCGATACCTTAAGGGTACGGTTACAGTGGGCCTATGGTATCCCAAGTCAACATCATTTGACCTCATCGGCTACTCTGATGCTGACTTTGCTGGATGCAAGGTCGACCGTAAAAGTAAGAGCGGTACGTGTCATTTATTAGGAAAGGCTTTAGTCTCATGGTTTAGCAAGAAGCAGAACTCTGTCGCACTATCCACAACAGAAGCTGAATACATAGCAGCTGGGCGTTGTTGTGCACAAATTCTGTGGATGAAGCAAACCCTTGAAGACTATAAGTTATCTTTCATGCATATTCCTATATTCTGTGATAATACTAGTGCCATCAATTTGACTAAGAACCCTGTCTGCCACTCACGCACTAAACACATTGAGATTAGACACCACTTTTTGCATGATCATCAGCAAAATGGCACGATTAACTTAGAATTTATTGACACTGATCATCAGCTAGCAGATTTCTTTACTAAGCCATTATCCGAAGAGCGCTTCAATTATCTTTGTCGTGAACTCGGAATTTTGGATGAAGCAGTTATAAGTTGAGACTTACTTGCATAAATATCGAGTATATTTTGATTCTTTATGACAAATTTATTATGGGTACAAGCCGAAAGGGTCCTTCTGACAAAAAGGCGTAAAAGCCTAAGCGACACGGTGCACTAGTCCTCAGGACTACCGCTAGCTGGGATCCGGCCCCTGCAGCTAACCCATGGCATATTTGAAATACTGAATTACAATATATTTTCTTATTTATTATAGGGTTTGTTCCGATTTATTATTGCCTAATTGATCTTTCCTAAAGTTCATTCTGACCTTTGTGTACTTCTCTATGTGCTTCATTGTTTTCATCAAACTTTTATCCTCAAAATCTCTTTTGCTCAACACTTAATCAAGTTTTCTATCTTTTCAGCCTACTTTAAGTTCTGGACCACTGATCCAGAACTCGGGCCGAACTCTGCCCCTAACAGAGTTCGGGCCGAGTTCGGTTCCTAAGTTCCAGCGTCGGGATCTGGCTCTGCCGTTGGATCAATTTAGATCCTATGGTCAATATTCTATCCGACCAAAGGCAAACCCCTATTTTATTTCGGGATTCCTTCTCTCTCCTTCACCATTGCCTCCTTCCTCACCTCTCCAAACTCCTTCCTTCAAACCCTAACCCTAGTTTTTGATCTAGAGTGCTCCATTGCTCCTCAAAATCAAGGGAAAAGGGTTTCTCATCATTCTCTTCCACTGTTTGGTATTATTTTCAGGTATAACTCTCTCCTTCTATCCTTCTTCAAGTTCTCTATTTTCTTGCTAATGGTTCCTCGCTTGCCCAATCGTAGGAAAAGGGTTCGAACTGAGGGAGCTTCCTCTTCGAATCCTCCTCCTCCAATTGAGCAAGTAGGTGAACAACAACCCATTCATCCGTTGTTCAACCCGCCTAGTCCCCAAGATCCGAATACATATGATGAACGCTTATGTGTGCCGCTAGACGCGTCCAATGCATGGTTTAGCGATTTTCGTACTCGTCCGGTGTTCGGGGGACATCCGATAAATTTTACAATCTTTGCTCAATTTGAATCTCTGTTTCGTGATCTATGTTTGGATGCTTTAGTTACTTCAAATTTTGTCATCTACCGTAGTGCAATCCAAATGTTTTATTGCAATTTAACTTTCGATGCAACCCACATCTATTCCCGGGTTGCCGGTATTGACATAGTTTTCAATGATTCTGAGTTAGGGGATTTTCTTGATCTTGTTAATCTTGATGCTTGGGATAAACTTGTGGAAGCACGTCAATTTCAATTTGTTGGCGATAATTCTCTTGAAGGATTCAAGGAGGAATTATGTGCTCCTAACATAAGTCCTCGCAAACTTATGGCCAAGCATCTCAACCCCTACTTCTATGAGCTTCATCGAATGATTTTTAACACCATCTTACCAAAAGCTGGTTCAACTGATGAAGTTACCTACTTTGACATTTCTGCCTTATATCACCTCCATTATCGTATCCCATTCAATCTTCCTAGGACAATGATGGATTGGATGATAAATTGTAGGAAGAAACCAAGAGCCTTGGTTTATCCTTTATACCTTCCTATGGTTTTTCGTGCATTCATCATTCCTATTCATGACTGTCAGTTCTTGCCTGCTCCTGCTTTTCTGTCCAAAGCACGCCGTACTCAGGCAGTTGTCGCCTCTCCTGAGGCCTCTGAGCATTCTGATGATGAGGAGCCTGACGCCCCTCCTTTTGGTCAGGATGCACCTCCTCCACCTGCCACTCTTGAGTCCATTCAGACCATGCTCCGGGATCGTTTTACTCTTGAGGACGATCGCTGGACACAGCTGGACTATCGTACCACTCTGCAGATGAGTGCTCTCGGCAACTCTCTGCATGATATCCGGTACTCTCTGTCTCAGCATCTGCACATTCCCATGGAGAGGGATCCAGCGCGCGCGGGTCATCGCATTGATGATCCGTGGGTTATGCGTTACATGGATCCGGATGATGCTTTTGTGGACCCTCGTCGCTCCTTCCCTGGTCCTTCAGATGTTCCAGGACCTTCTCGTGCTCCGTGATGGAGATTGGCTCGATCTGCTGCTGCTACTGCTGCTGATCTTAGTTACTTTTTGCTTTCAGTTTTTTTTAGTTTATTATGGATTTATGTAGCTGGTTTTATGTACTCTGTTTATGAGTTGACCACTTGGTTTGGTGGATGACATTATCTGTCCTAGTTTTACTTTATGTCAGTGACTTATTTTGCTTAGTATTTCACTGTTTCTTCTCTGTTTGGTATGGTTGCATTACTATTCATTGCTTTATATTGCTAACTGCCAAAAGGGGGAGAAATATGTATATTTTTATCGTTTTGTACTTGTTTTGCTTTTGGGAGATATTATCTATCAGGCCACAGGTTCTATGCATTTTGTACGGGGGAGAGCTATAGCTTCTAGCTCGACACCGTTCATGGTTTACGGGGGAGCTATCTTCTTTTAGCTCAGGCATCGTTTATGGGGAAGCTATGTTACAATCAACTGTGTCCAGGTATGAATATTGAAATATACATATATTATTTTGTCAATTATCAATATGGGGGAGATTGTTGACACAAAGTCACAGTCAACCAAATATTGACTACATTGACTAAATAATATTTGTATTAATTCAATACGACACACGACGACTGCATTCAGTTCAAGACAGATGACAGCTCAGTCTCCGGCTCTCAGTGTGTTCTGGAGTCTGTATTTTATAATTTTATTGAGTCTAGACTTGTGTACTCTGAGTCATGCTGAGCTCTTGGAACTTAGTCTATAACCTACCCAAAATTCCTAGCTCCACTGAACCAAACACTGCCCAAAAAGCCCCTTTGAACCACTCTGTGCTCTGGAGACAGAGTTCGGGCCGAACTCTGCCTCCACACAGAGTTCGGGCCGAACTCTGTCCCCTAGAAATCAGGAATCCTAATTTTAGGGTTAGCTGGTTGCTAGTTGTCCAACGGCCAAATTTTTGAATTTTCCTACCCGAATTCTGGCCAAATTCTGCCTATAAAAACACTATAAATAGGGCATGAATTCTCTCATTTCAATCCATCCAATCTTCTCTTCTCTTCTCTCTTATAAGCTCAATAAGCCATACCCTTCCCATCTACTAGCCACAAGCCTCCTAAGTCTCGAGTGCTCAGCATCTCTCAGTTAGGATTCTTGTGCAAGAGTCGAAGAAGTCGCTTGGACAATTCCAAGCAAATCGCCACTGCGATCCTCAGTTAGAAGTTGACGTGCTCTTCTGAAGAAAAGGCACGGGTTGTAAACTACTATTTCACAAATAGTGGATTTAATCCTGAGCTAGAGTTCTCAGGCCTGGACTAGTCCTCCACGAGGGAAACCAGGTTAAAATTGCTGTGTTTGCGTATGCTCTTCTGCTCTTCATTTATTTTCCGCACTTTACTCTGATTATTTATTGTTGGTGAAAGAGTTATTTTTAATTGGCTATTTTTCTATATAAACTCTATTCACCCCCCTCTAGAGTTGCCAAACTGTTCTTCAAAGCTGTCAACTACATTCGCATAAAAAACTCGAGTCATGTACTCCTTCTCATCATCTATAGTAGGGGATAACTTGGTTGTGAGCCTAAAGTGGCCCACCAAGGGATTAAAAATAGACTTTCCATCTTTCTTACCAGAAGGAGGAATGATCCTCTCAATGCATGACTTCTGAGACAAAGAAAATTTTTCTTCCTCTCCCTTTTATTCTCCATCCCTAAAATCCTCTTGGCTCCACCCAAGTCTTTTATCTCAAACTTTGAGTTAAGTTGAGATTTCAGTTTATCTATTACTGATATACTTTCTAAGGCAATAAGCATATCATCCATATAAAGCAATAGATAGATATAACCTCCACGACGAAGTTTATGAAAGTAAACATAACAGTCATACTAACTTCGGGTGAAATCATGTCGTGTTATGAAGGTCTTGAACCGCTTGTATCACTATCGAGGTGACTGCTTCAACCTATACAATAATTTTTTAACTAACATACATGATTTTCTTAGCCAGCTACCTGGAAGTCCTCCAGTTGATGCATATAAATTTCTTCATCAAGATTGCCATGCAAGAATGCCATTTTCACATCGAGTTGCTCTAACCCAAGATTATGATGAGCTACCAAGCTCAATAATATGTGAATAGAAGTGTGCTTGACCACCGAAGAAAAGATCTCATTGTATTCCACTTGCTCCTTCTGTATGAAGCCTTTTGTCACTAATCTTGCCTTGAATCGAGTGCCACCTGACTTTGGAGAAGCTTCCTTCTTCTTGTGCACCCACTCACTACTAAAATCTGCTTAATTGGCGACATAAATTTAGCGACGTTCATATAACATCGCTAAACTGCTGACATTAGCGACGTATAACTGAAACGTCGCTAACCGTCGCTACTAGCGACACAAATAGCGACATGACAACGACGTATATTAGTTACATGAGTTAACCGTCGCAAAATGTCGCTATGACGTCGTTAATAGCGACTAATTTAGCGACGTTCATAAGAACGTCACTAAATTCTAATTAAATTAAATTCCCCCCGAATCATTTCCCCCCATCTATTTTACTATCTCACTCTCTTCCACCGGCGCTCTCACTCTCACTCTCTCCGGCGCTCTCACTCTCTCCGGCAACTCTCACTCTCTCTGGCGACTCTCCTCCGGTACGTGACTCTCTCTCTATTTTTCGTGTTGGTGGTTGGGGGGGTGCTGGTGGCTCAGGGGGAGGGGTAGGGGGTACGGGTGGTTGGGAGTGAGGAATGGTTGTGGGGTGGCTAGAGGGGTGGGACAGGGGGTGAGGAGGGTGGCTGGGGGGAGGGGAGGGTTAGGGTTTGTGTTAGGGGTGGGTATGGAAGGGGAGGGGCGGGCGGTGAGGGCGGATGGGGTTGAGGGCGGGGGGGTTGGGGGCGGGGGAGGGGAGGGTTATGGTAAGGGTTCAGGTTAGGGGCAGTTGGCGGAGGAGGGGAGCAGGGGGGTGAGGGGGGCTGGGGAGGGGATGGGGGGCTGGTGGGGGAGGGGATTGGGATAGGGTTAGGGTTAGGGGTGGTTTGGGGGGGGAAGGGGTGCGGGGGGGCTGGGTCAGGGGCACCGATAGTGCCGAAAAATCTGATAATTTAGTAATAATTGTTTGTTTTCCGACACCGAAAAATTTGATACTCCGATTCGAAACCACGTACCGATACTGCCGATATTTATAACACGTTGTTTTGTTGGTTGGTTAATGCCGTCGTCTATTTTCCTTGATCCCGATACTCATAGGAATGGTCTCGAGTCATGGCCGTAGTATGTAGTATATTCGTTTTATTTTGTAGTATATTCGTTTTAGTTTTGAAGTTTATTCGTTTTAGTATGTAGTATGTAGTAGGAATGGTCCCGACTCATAGGAATGGTCCCGAGTCACGGCTATAGTATGTAGTATGTAGTATATTCGTTTTAGTTTTGAAGTTTATTCTTATTTGCAGATATCTAGAAATGGCTATATCCATGTATCTGCTAGACCGTTCGTGGATGTACAACTGCATTCGAGATGACAGGTGCGGTGTGCGAGATGAATACATCGTCGGAGTAGAACAATTCCTCTAATTTGCGAAGGCATTTCCTCAATCCATGGACGGCATGTACATTAAGTGCCCGTGTGCAAAATGTTGGAACATAAAGTTTCAACCAGAATTGGATGTGACGTATCACTTATACACAAAGGGTTTCCTTCCGAATTACTACCAATGGACCGCACACGGAGAGCTTGTACCTTTTGCATTCCAAGCGGAGCCTTATGTAGAGCCTTATGTGGAGCCTTATGTGGAGTCTTATATGAATATCCACAACCGAACTGGTGTCGACAACGAGTACGTGAACATGGTCTTCGACGCTGCGGGGCCTATATTCGATCCAGACAATCGTGACGCAGCTGAGGAGGCACCGAATGCCAATGCCGCAAAGTTCATGGAGTTGCTGGAGAATGCAAGGACTCCTTTGTACCTTAACTGTGAGGACCATTCACCGTTATAGGTGATCACTCGGCTCTTGAGCATAAAGTCTGACTTTAACATGTCGCAAGAATGCAACAATAGTGTGCTCGAGTTGATTACCGATATCTTGCCGGAGGGTGCCAAGTTACCGAAAGACTTCTACCGCTCCAAGAGGATGGTGAGATCCCTCTGGATGGGATATGACAAGATCGATTGCTGTCAGAATGGATGCATGCTTTACTACAAAGATCACGAGGATGCAGAAGTGTACGAATTCTGTGGTGTTGATCGCTACAAGCCAACTGCTGCAGGCAAGTCTAGAAGACCGACTGCTTCAATGCACAACTTGCCGTTGATGCCGCGGTTGAAGAGGTTGTTCATGGTGAAAGAGACTGCCGAAAATATGAGTTGGCACAAGCGACAACAGACCGAAGGAGTGTTGGATCACCCATCTGATAGAGAAGCGTGGAAGCACTTTGATCGAGCATATCCTAATTTTGCTTCTGATGCGCATAATGTAAGGTTGGGGCTCTGCTCTGATGTTTTCACCCCATTTGGTCTTTCAGGGTCCCAATATTCATGCTGGCCGGTAATCCTCACTCCGTACAACCTACCGCCTTGGATGTGCATGAAGACACCTTACATGTTTTTAACTATTATCATCCCCGGTCAAACAACCCGAAGAAGAACATCGACGTGTACTTACAGCCGTTGATAGATAAGCTGAAGCAGCTATGGGAAACAGGGACGTACACGTATGATGCTTCGAAAAAATTGAATTTTTAGATGTGGGCAACACTAATGTGGACAATCAACGACTTTTCAGCTTATGGAATGTTATCTGGATGGAGCACTCATGGTCGGCTTTCATGTTCGTATTGTATGGACCGCACTAAGCCTTTTCGTTTGAGACACGGAGGAAAGCCATGCTTCTTTGATTGTCACCGGCAGTTCTTGCCGAAAGACCAACCGTACCGTAGGAACAAAACTACATTCCGTGCCGGAGCTATGGAGAAGGGCGATCCACCGCCAATGTGGTCCGGAAAGTACACATGGGAGCAAGTAAAAGAAATCCCAAGTGCTATTGAAGATCCTACAACGAGCAGCCGTTAAGAGGGATTTGACAAAGATCATAACTGGACCAAAAGGAGTATATTCTGGGATCTACCATATTGGAGCACAAATCTGATTAGAAATAACCTTGACGTCATGCATATCGAGAAGAACATGTTTGATAACATAATTAATACTGTAATGGACGTCAAGGAAAAGACAAAAGACAATCAGAAGGCAAGATTGGAATTAGCCGAAATATGCAGACGCCCTACATTGCACATGATAGACAACGAGAAGGGAAAGCTTTTGCGGCCTAAGGAAATCTACTCGCTGGACAAGGAGGACAAAGTGAAACTTTGTAGATGGATCCAGGACTTGAAATTTTCGGACGGATACGTCTCCAATCTAAAAAGATGTGTCGACATAAAAGAGTGTAAACTGACCGGAATGAAGAGCCACGATTGCCACGTATTCATGGAGAGGTTAATTCCTGTTGCATTTCGGGAATTATTATCGTCGGTAGTCTGGGATCCATTAACAGAGCTTAGCATATTCTTCAGAGGTCTTTGCTCTTGCAAGTTGCTCGTCGATCGTTTAGAGAAGCAAGAGAAGGACATTGTGGTAACACTTTGCAAACTTGAGAGAGTTTTTCCTCCTGCATTCTTCGACTCAATGGAGCATTTGCCGATTCATCTTATCCATGAGGCTCTTGTTGCTGGACCTGTCGGTTATCGTTGGATGTACCCGTTCGAGCAACAGTTGAACCACCTCAAGAGGAAGGAAAAAAATAAGGCACGGGTAGAGGGTTCTATTTGTGAAGCATATATCCTTGAGGAGATTTCAAACTTCTGTTATATATTTTCAACCTCATATTGCTATAAACAGAACAAAGGCTCCCAGAAATGACGACGGCTATGAAGTTGGTATTGAGGCAAAGCTGAAAGTATTTACGGCATATGAAAAACCATCTGGTAAAATAAAAAAAAGATATCTATATGACGACGAGGTTAGCGCTGCAATGTTATATGTATTGCTCAACTGCGACGAGGAAGAAGTGGACAAGCTAGAGGGGTAAGTAAAATTATTTCGCGTGCTTCGTATTCGTTGCTTCTGAATATAACTAATATACCTATGCTTCGTTGCTTTTCAGCATGTTTAAGGATAAGGTAACGTCCAACAATCCGTACGCAACCGAGGAGGAACTAGAACAGCAAATGAGACTTCATTTTCCTTTTTGGTTGAGAGCATATGTACGGATATCTTCACAATTTACTTTTTCTGTACATTTATAATTGCATATAATAATTAAGTTTGCATCATTTATATGGTATTTAGGTTGATCGTCTGGAGGCAATCTTTGAGAATGAGTATATTAAAACTATAGCCAAGGGGCCAATTTATCAAGTGAAGACATGGCCAAGTTACTGCGTAAATGGTTTCAGGTTCAAGTCAACAAATGTTCGAATAAGAGACGACTTCTTGGATTTGGATTCTACGAAGAATAGCTGTTTGTGCATAAAATCTTCAAACTACAAAGACGTCGACCCAGGCAATGATTTCCTTGCGTCTTATGGGAGATTGTGGAACTGACATACAATTATGCTAAAGAACCTTGTAAGATCGTCTTGTTCAGATGTGACTGGTTCGATCTGATCCAAGGTCGAGGTTGGAGAGTTGACAAACATGGTCTTGTTGACATAAATTATCGCCGTCGATATCAAGATTATGAGTCGTTTGTTCTAGCAAGCCAGACTCAGCTAGTTTACTTTACCAGCTATCCAAAACGAGGAGCCGGAAGATCAGATTGGTGGGCAGTCTGTAAGACTAAAGCTCAGAATACTACCGATGTCGACGAGATAGCTTATCAGGAAGACGAACTACCTCTTATTACAAATATTGTCGATGTGGACTCAACGAAAGTTCCTCATGACATGTTTCATCAATTGGAAGAGGTAGAAGTATCAGAAGATGAAGAGGAAGTTGATAGAAGTGAAGAGGAAGAGGAATCAGAATAAGATAAATTTTCAGAAGAGGATTAAATATGTTTAATTTTCAGATGTAGTATGGTTTACTATTGCTTTTTTTCAGATGTGGTATGGTTTACTTTTGTTTTAGCGACGTTAATAAGAGACGTTTTCAGATGTACTATAGTTTACTTTTGTTTTTTTTCAGATGTAGTATGGTTTACTTAGCGACATTTTTAGATGTAGTATGGTATACTTTTGTTTTTTTCAGATGTATTATGGTATACTTCTATATTTTTTAGATATGGCTCGACGTGGATCCTTTGGTTCCGATGCTGGTGGTTGTCAACGAGCCCGACGGTCTCCATCTACCACTCCTCCTACCGACTCCTCATCCCCCCGCACTCCAGTATACACTAGCGGTCTAGTTGTCGGTAGTGTCTCCCTACCCGGCTCTAGCAGTTCGAGGCTAGGACCTTCTTCATCTACGCAGCCAGTACCGTCGAGTATTCCAGAGGTCGACCCCATTACTGAGGAGCAGGCCGAGTTCCACGTCGAGGTCGAGGGCGATGGCGAGGCCCACGCCGAGGGCGAGGCCGAGGGACAAGCTGCGGGCAGGGAGAGGGGCAGGGGCAGGGGCATGGTGCCGCTCCCATTTGAGACAAATCCACCGTGTCGCCCGGAGGGGGATCTGAGGTTCGAGATTTGGGCATGTACTCTGACTAGGCAGTAAGTAAAATTATTGCATTTAATTTATTTAAATTTATTATAAACTTGTTTAATAAATTTTAATTTCCATTTTACAGATATCATCCCTCCTTCGTACACCGGTCGCTGGGTACATTCCTGTGACAGAACTACGGGAGGCCCTGGATCAACTGGAGGGATGTCCCGGCCGACAAGAAGTCCTTCTGGTTTGAGCACTTTTCGGTACGTAAAAGTTTATTTCCTTTTAACTTTTAGTATGTTATGTTATAACTTACATACTTCTATGATTTTTTCAGCGGACTTATTTGTTCCCTCCCCACCGCGCCGTTGCTGTCGAAGCTAATTTTTCCTGCATCGCCAGCAAGCTCATTAGGGACACGATCCTCAACCAAAAAGATCACGACCTCCAGGGAGAGCCTATTCAGGGTTGGATCTCTGCCGCCGACTGGGCGGTAATTAAGAGGAGATTCGAGGAGGAAGCCTATAAGGAGAAGTCTGTGAAGTCGAAAAGAGCACAACAGGCGGGATCGCAGTGGTGTGGTGGATCACGGTCCGTCATAGATTTCTTCACCCATATGGTACGTATCTCGCCGTATACCCATAATTAATACTTTATAGTAATATATTTCTTTCAACTTAACTGACAAATCATATAATAATTTTGTAACAGGTTGAATCGGGAGAAGACCCGAATATGGTGACCTTGTTCCTCGCCACGCACACGAAGGAGGAGCGATTCGTAGACGACAAGGCCCGGGACACCTACGTAAGTTTTACTTAATGCTAGTTCATTAATATTAATTTTTAGTTACGTAGAAAATTCATATAGATGTTATTTCTATGCCGAGTTTTAGAAGTTTTACTTAATGCTAGTCCATTAATATTAATTTTTAGCGACCACGTGAGAATTCAAATAGATGTTATTTCCAGGCCGAGTTTTTGAGGCTTAGGGAGGCCGGGCTGACACGGTCAGCGAGAGCTGGTGCTAGCACTTCCCAGCAGCCCCCGGCCGCCGCAGCTCAGTCAGATGACGAGCTATGGGTGAGGGCCGTTGGTGGCATACATAGGGGTACATACTATGATACGGGCTCCTATGGTGCCTTCATTGCATCATAGGCCTCTACGACCGCCACTAGTGTGCTCGGCCCCGCACAGACTGAGGAGTCGCTCCGCCACCAGTAGAGTGTCGATGCGCAGATCGCAGCTCTGCGTGACAAGATGCCACTCATCTCAAGCTTCGAGAGGCTTGAGGAGACTACTGAGGTGCTGCGACAGATGACCCATGCTACGTAGGAGGCTACGCAGCGTTTAGTCGAGCAGATACAGCATTTCCAGGAGATGGCTACGGACCGACCGTCTGTTCGTATACCGGGAGCATCGTCTATATCCGACAGTGCACGGGAGGACATGCTCGTCCACCTATTGTCACCGGAGCGGTATCAGACGATCCTGTCGTTGCGACAACAGTCATCTGGTGGTGCTTCTCCTCCAGCTCCGGCTCCGGCTCCAGCACCTAGTCCAGCTCCAGCATCGGGTCCAGCTCCAGGCAATCAGTAGTTTCTTTTTTGCATTTTTGGACTGTACTATATTTTTTACTTTGTACGTATTTAGGTATTTACTTTGTTCGTTGAGGATATTGACTTTGTACGTATTTGCGGATATTGACTTTGTTCGTTGAGGATATTATATATTGACATTGTTCGTTGCAGATATTATTTTTTATTTATATTTTTTGTATATTCTGGAATGTATTGTGCGTGCCGGAGTTGAGTGTTCCACCGAGGGGTCGGCGAACCCAGGGATTGGATTTTGTATTTTGTATTTTGTATTCTGTATTTTGGCTCAGGCTCCAGCTCCATTTGTATTCTGGAGCCTGTTTTTTATATTTTTTTTAACTTAGCGACGTTTTAGAACGTCGCTAAATTTTTGCGACGTTAATAAATGTCGCTAAAAGCGTCGCTAAAATGCTGACGTGGCAACACGTGGCACCAAATCTGATGTCAGCACGTCGTCGCCAAAACGTTGCAAAAGTGTCGCTAAACGACGACCACACGATAACGTTGCCATTTGCGTCGCTAATTAGCGTCAACGTTAAAACGTCGCAAATAATGTCGCTAATTAGCAACGTTAATAACGTCGCTAAATAACGTCGCCATAGTGACATTTTGCGACGTTTTCTCGTTTAGCGACACATTTTTTTCGTCGTTTCCAAAACGTCGCTAATTTCACTTAGCGATGTTTTCACCGAGTTTAGCGACGTTTGGAATGTCGCTAATCAAACAAATTTTTGTAGTGACTTTCAGCCTATAGCCTTCTTTCCTTTGGGCAATGGAACCAGATTCCATGTACAGTTTTATGGAGCAACTCAATCTCTTCCTACATAGCTACCATCTAGTTCTCGCTGCTAATATCTTTGACAGTTTGTCTGAAGGTGATAGGCTTAACATCCTCAACAAGTAGTTCATATGCCACCATATTTAATTGTCTATAGTGCTTTACAGCTTCCTCAAATCCATACATGTGCATCGGCTTAACCGGTCTCCTTGGCCTAGTGGTTGCCAAGGAATCTTGTTGCTGGTGCTGTTCTTCTTTTAGTTTTTGCTCTTGTGGAGCTTGATGAACATCTTTAGAAATCTCCACCTCATCTGATGCATCCTTAGACGAATCAATCTCAATAGTTTGAGATTTGCTAGATACACCACCATCTTGATCGGACTCACTCTTCTTGATTGAAGGCAACACTGAAGACTCATCGAATATGACATCCCTACTGATTAAAACTTCTTACCTCCAAGCACTAAAGATGATATCCCTTCACTCCTTGTGTATATCGAATAAAATGGCTTTCTTGGCTCTCGGATCCAACTTACCCTCATTGACATGATAGTAAGCTTTGCATCCAAACACGCACAAAGTGCTATAATCTGCTGACTTGCCAGTCATCATCTAATTTGGAGTCTTATAATCTATATCGGAGTTGGTGATCTATTAACCAAGTACTGCAACATGTCTATAACATCCGCCCACCATTCCATGCCGAAGCCAGAATAGGAGAGCATACATCTTGCTTTCTCAAGCAAGGTTTTGTTCATCCTTTCTGTTCCTGATAGTCTAATGTCGAATGATACCTTCTTAAGCACAAAATCTTTGAAAGGTCCATAGGTATATTCAATACCAATATTAGACCTCATTGTCTTTACCTTTATGCCCGTTATGTTCTTCATGATCGCTTTCCACTGCTTGAACTTTTCGAACACTTAATCCTTAGTTTTGATGAAATACAGCCAAACATAACATGTATAATTATCAACAAAAGTGACATAGTACCTTCCTCCATTCTTTGAAGGAATCTTGTTAGGTCCTCATACATCTGTATGCACATAGTCGAGAATACCTCTTGTCTTTTGCTTGCTTGTACTGAAGGTCACCATGTGTTGCTTGCCATAAACACAATGCTCACAGAAATCCATACTTTGCTTCTTCAAGTTCTTCAGTAACCTTATTTGTTCAGTAAGGACAGACCATTCTCACTTATATGCCTAAGTCGCATATGCCAAAGGCGTGTGCTATCAGACGATTTAGATGTACTAACTACTAAATCTCCAGTCACAGTTCTTTCTAATAAGATTTAAAGTTACCCTGTCGGTGACCTTTCATCACCACCAAAGAACCACGAACACTCATAAGACTCCACCCTCGACAATGAACTTGTTGCCATTTGAGTCAAGCGAACCAAGAGAAATATGACTTTTTCGGAGGTTTGAACATGTTTGACATCAGCTAAAGTTCGCACAACTCCATCATATATCTTCAACTTGATAGACAAAATTCCAACAGCTCGATATGTATTGTTTTTGCCCATCAATACAAAACTACCATCTGTCGTCTTGTAGGAAGAAAATCATTCCCTCTTTGGACATATATAGTACGAGCATCCAGAATCGAGAATCCAAAGGTTACTCATGTTGTCATGTGCCACCGAAAAACAGACTCCATTATTGTCGGTTTCTGAAGCACAGTTTGCTTCATCACCTTCTCTCTCTGTCTTATTCTCCTATTTCTTCTTCTTCTTCTTCTTTAGACGGGGACACTTATTTGTATCATATCCTTTCTCATTGTACTTGAACCACTTCACCTTCTCAATAGGTGTCTTGGACTCACTACCAAAATATGTCACTTTAGCGATGCCATAAAATGTCACTAAACGGGAAAACAACGTCATTAACTTAGTTTAGTGACAAAATTAGTGACGAATTCTCCATGTCGTATATTTTTGAGTCGTTAACATAGAATACATTGCTATTCGTCGCCATGGTGACATATGTTTGCGATGCCATAACATCGCTAGCGTTTTAGTGGATAGCGACGTTTGTCGACAAGGCATTACTAATTAGCGAGATTAGTATTCGTTGCTAATTGTTACTGGCAGTTCATCAGTTAGTGACGTAATTGGCAATATTTAGTGACGTATTAGCTGACATTTTGGGTTTGCCATATCACGATATTAGCGACGTCCGGTGACTGTCAGTGACGTCTCCGATACAGGCTAGCGATGTTCAGATATATGAATAGCGATGTCCTTTGCGACGTTAGTAGACTACTTTGCTGACATGACGAGTTTGTCATGTCAGCAACTTAGCAACGTCTAGCGACTATATGTAATGTTTGTTTTTTAGGTTAGCGACGTCTTGATACACGTTAGCGATGTATATTTAAGTCACTTTTCGTCGGTAAACGTCGTAATGCGTCTCTAACTTTCAAAAAAAATTAAAAACATGATTCTATTTGCTTTTCTATCCAGAATCTACCTGCATTTTAAATGACAGTTTGCAAATAATAGACCAAGAGCAACCCTCCGTAGAATTCCCAGGGTTCGTCGACCCCTTCGGTGGAAAACTCAACCCCAATAAACCAACATAATTAGACAAATAATGAAAAGACACAACCAATAATCAAACAAATAGAATCAAACAACAAAAAATATATGAAATAGCTGGGTGGAAATAAATCCACTACCAAATGGCTGTAAAAAAGTTTGTCCAATAATGTTTCAACATGGTCAACATAACACAAACTGTCACTAAATGAATAAAATAAATACATAAAGACCCAACAATGGGTTAGCAAACAACACAATACATGAAAATAAGTCCAATAGAGGTCTACGCTATCACACCCCATCCCGAAGGATCGAAAACAAGCCACTGGACGTGATGCTGTACAAGTCTAGATTGCACTTGCATAAGGCAAAACCCTTACAGTTCCTGGTATTTTTCAGAAAATAACAGCAGCGCTGTAAAACCAAGCAGATATATTGAAGTCACAATATGATATGAAGAAATGTATCTCTTTATTGATAATTATAATGGATTACAAGACTTGCAGTGGAATACAGAGCTTAAAACTGATTACAAGACTCTTGAGTAGCCAACTGAATATACACTTACCATTTCGGTTTCACAACTGAACATGCCGACTTTGCTTACAATCTCACTGGTTCATCTGACTTACACTGTTCCATACATTATGTCTCGTATAACAGAAGACATCATCTTGTAAGAAGAGCTTCTGTACACCCATTCGATCATCGATACCAAGCACTGATCAAACGATTTTTCCCATACACATGTACCTGTAATATTGCCCACAACGTGGGTCAGTACATCGTCAATGTACTAACGAGCGGTGATGGCCCTACTCACCTAAGAACAAAACACTAAGTAATCATGTTATAAAACATTATTAAAAGTGATCTTTCTCGTTGCCTTAGGGCAAACTTTATGTTTATAGCCGACAAGAAGTAATGTATGCAAATCTCATAGCCAAAATAATTTAAAGCGTACAGTTATCATCCTTTGATGATTCTTACATATGTTCGTGTAGCCATCCCTGTATATTTATAATACTTACTCAGCCTGCACAAGACAATGTTAGGAATAATATTACAATTTAATATAATTGTCAACGTTCTGGTGATTCTTACCAACAGCCGACATCCTTCCCTGTAACTGAGTAATAACTTACTCTGTCTGCATAAGACATTGTTAGCACTGGATTTATCTATATGAAGGTCACTGGCGACACACCATCTTGGACAGTCTTTCTGGTGAACGACTAACTCCGAATAGAGTGTGAATCCATGGGAGGTTTTGGAAATACCGTGCTGCTACTTCAGCACCATGGGTATTTTGGCGCCCTTTCAGTGGGCGGTAGCAAGCCCCCACTACAAGTCCTAAAATCCCGATGTCAGTACGTTGACACCATCCTTGTTCCCCCTGGGATGAATCGGGTTCGTGACCACGGAGTACCTTTCTGGGAACTACCTTGTGCACAAGTTGTCCATGATCATGCAAGTATATTCAACTTATTCATGAAGAAAACATATAATGCATGATAAGGAAAACTATATACTTCAGCTGCCATTTTCATTCGTATTGCCATCTTTCTCATTCCAGGGTCTTGGTGTAATCAACATTCTACATCGGCAATGTGGTAATAGAATATTTTTACCCAATCCCTTTTTCATATCTTTGATACCATACATCTTTCCAACCAACTCAATGTACTCACCGTCCAATTCTTTGGAATTAGCATATGTTTTAGCATGCGTTTATTCAGACATAATTCAAGCATACTCACTTCCAGTTCTTGGGTCTTATTATCTGTGTTACTATCTATTCATCGAGCTAAGCCTTGACATACTCACCACCCAAGTATTTAGGACTCTTCCTTCACTTGTCCTGTATTTCATAGCACAATACGCAAACATATAATTCATTGAAATGATATGCAACAGCTTTCGGGTCATGTGATTAATTATCTTTTATTATCTTTCTGACTTTCATACAAGGTGTTATTCAGCAACTCAACAAGTAACATAGCATACCATCCTTTTATTAAGCGTGAAGTTAAATGATCTTCGAAGGGTTCAACACTGCTTACATTTATAAGACGATTTCTGCCATGATTGCATAGCCTTCCAAGCGATCCTTTGCATATTCCTAAGTCCAATAAGGCTTCATCGAACCAACCATCCATTATAAGGCATCTTGCGGGTCGGGGCACTATAATATATACCACTCAGAAAAAGTTTCGTCTTCGAAACTTAAAATAAAACTCATCCCCAAAACTTTAACCGACTTTTATGAAACATCTCAATGATCAACTTGTACCATTTAACATTTCTTCGCAATATCTCGATTGATTTCAAGTAATGTACCATCTCATCATTGCATTCCAATTTGATTTAAAATAGTTTACCATCTTTGTTCTACCTCCAACACTCGTGCAATTTACATGATAATCCTTCCCGTGGCTTCGTTTAAATTCAGCATGTCACATAGTTGGAATCATACACATATTTTAGGCGTCCCAGAAATACATACACTTCAACCATGTTCAATGATAGAGAAAATGAACGAGCTACGGTGTAACTTCTTTTTCAAACATCAGTGATTGCTCTGAGCATCTCGTATATTTCCAACTTGTTTATTCAATTATCCAACCAATAATACAATGAATGTTACAAAATTCAACTTGAGAAATTTTCCACAGCCGATCTAAAATATTCCTAAAGTATTCCTTTCAAATTCATTGTCATTCATGCCACCAAAGTTGATAAGTCCCATAGCCATATTTTATTTCGAGACCCCGATTCTCATCGATTAAATCTTGTACTCGTCATCGTTCGCATCCATACACTTTGTTTACGACTCGTAAATTTTCTCGATTATGATCCATCCTTCAAATTGTACCATCATTCCACTCTTGTAACATTTCTCGCTATACTCAAATATTTTTTCGTATTGATCAATCCAACATATTATCCTCTCGCATAAGCAACTCTCATTTCTAGCAACATTAATCCCGAGGGTTATTCCTATTCCCATTCGCTCTCGCCGATCTCGGCTTCATGCACTATCCAATTTCGTCGTTATACTTTTCCCTCCAATTCCAATCTCATTATCAATGAATGAATTTATTCCGACTGTCTCAAGGCAACTATTGTCATTTTAAGCATCTCAATATGATTCAACAAATTTCCGAAACTAACATGATCCGTCATCCCATCCAACATTATAACATCAAATTTCTCAATCTCTGTTCCATTCCAAAGTTTACTGTCCAACACATCGTACTCATTCTGACTATACCCACATAACATCAATAGGGACATCCTACGGGTTTTCAACAGTCAACTTAGCATTCAGTCAAGTCTCTACGGTCAGCTAATCTAAGCTAAATGTCTACGGTCAGCTAATCTAAGCTAAACCAGACATTTAGCTAACTCATATGAGATGGATATCTATTAGAGACATACTTATCTCTTATCTTAGAGGTAATAAATTCTTATAATAGGGACTCTATTTTATCTCAGGGACAATCTATGATCCGACCAACTTAAGGGACATAGAATACCACCCCAATCTTATGAACTTATACCCCAGCACGGACAACTGAAATATCATAGCCAATAAATCCAAAAACTTAGACAACCAACCAACACTCTAGACAGCCAACCGACATTCTAGGGTCAAGTCTTTCTATCCGTACTCATCCTCGGGTTATACCCAACGAAGTCATTCTAAACTTCCCCACAACAGACAAAATCTATCCGACAAGTCTTATGGGTCAATCCCGAAGCTATCATCTAAAACTTTATCAATCGAACATCTAACTATTCATTCTTTTACTTACATAGACGCAGCATCACTTGCTCAATCCGTGCTATATTTCCATATTGTACTAAAATTGGGTCTATTCAATCAGGCCAACTATTCCGATTCATATTCTAACATTGCTACCATAATGGTTTATCAATTACGGATGCTTTTCTTCGGTCTCTTTGTGACATATTCAATTTCTACATTTTTAGATCATCGATATGGGCTGCACTACTTAATCAATCAATAAGGCAACCATATAATCGTATTTATTTGAAATGCATCCTTTATGAATTTTGCTAGCACCAAATATGGTATCGCTTAGCAATTCACTTGACCAATCAATATTCGTTTTGCATTCTCTTCTCGTGATTCTGTAAGAAAATTTACTATTCATATACCAATCCAATCGTTATGGCATCAATCATCCAGCATCCGTATATCGGTCGTCTTAGTGGATATGACATAACTTATTCGCTAAGTTATCATCTAACAATTATATATTCCATCTAAACTCGTTATTCATACGACAACTGATAGAACTGGGGATTCCCAGGACCCTTCCTTTGGTGTGCGTATTGATCGATAGAAAGTTAAACAGATCAAATACGTGTTCTAACCCTTCATAGGCGGAAACTAGGGTTCACGATCTTATACCTGCGGCAGAAAGAAGACAAGTAATTCCTGGCAATCTCGAGCGGACGATCCCAAGATCTTCTGCACGTATTCCTTCCTCGAGTTGGACGTCGTGTGGGCGACGATCTCCCAACCTTTTCTTCTCCTTGGCAGCACTCTCTTTATCTCCTTACGTGAATCACGAATTTAGAGAAAATTTCAGATTTCTAATCAGTAATCTGGCGGCCAGAGAATAGAGGATATATATAGGCTACGGTAGGGACCATGAGGAGAAATTAGGGTTAGGCCTCCTAACGGATCTGGATATCCCGTGTTCAGCCCGAATACACAATCTAGGCCCATTAACAATAGCTCGGTCCACTAATGAGCTATTGTTGCACTACCTCCCTAATCCCAAATTATGTTTGTGGGCTCCTTTTATTATATGCTCGTTTGGCTCCCCATGTTAAGATATCGTATGTCCGTCGATCAAATTAAGTTACTGACAACTATATTGATTCGACATCTTTTATCCTTAAGTAGTACCGTTCAACTTTATTTGTCATGTCGGATGTAATCCACCTGCAGGGTTTACATGACAATCCTTATGAGCTCCTTAAGAGGACATTATCAACCCGATATATCGGGACATGGATTCCATTTATAATCAATAGCCTATCATACATACAATGTTATTACCTAATTTATAGAGGTTGTTGATCCATAATGAATCTCACTCTTTTATGAATCAAAGTAATGCACATTGCATATACATGTCTGTTATTATATCCGGATTAAGAGTACAAGCATCCATAATAACAGAGGTGTTTGTTCTCTTATGTAGTCAGTACAAAGAGAACAACCTCAAGTGGTCCTGTTCAATACACACAAAGTGTACTAGTGTAAACCTATAGTCAAGATAGACTAATACAAGATTACACTACAACCTTTTCAATAGATTGTCCAAGTCCATCTAGGTTGTGAACTATTTACATACTCCATAGAAAACTGATAATATGATCTTCTGTGTGACACCACACACCATATTATCTACAATATAGAATATCAGACATTTGCATTAACACTTGCAACAAATACAATATGCAAACATTTGCCCATATGATTCTCATTCAAAATTTAAGGAAATAAGGTTACTACAAAAGCGATGCTTTTAGTATATAACCCTAACAATCTCCCACTTATACTCAAAGCATTGCTTTTCAGTATACTGTTACAAATCTCCCACTTATACTTAAAGCCATGCTGCTACACATCTGACTCCATTCCCTCAACATGACTGTCAAAAGCCTTAGCTGGTAAGCTCAATGTGTTTGCCTGTCTTATGGGCTCGTGGTTCCTTCGAGTTTGCAACTGCACCACTATTATCACAATAAAGTGTAATAGACTTAGGCAAACTAGGTACCACATCCAAGTCCAACAGAAAGTTTCTGAGCCAAACCGTTTCTTTGGCTGCCTCGGAGGCTGCCACATACTCGGCTTCCATGGTGGAATCAGAAATACATTTTTGCTTGATACTCCTCCACACAATGGCTCCACCTCCCAAAGTAAACACATAACCTGAGGTAGATTTCCTGGAATCCCTATCTGACTGAAAATCTGAGTCTGTATACCCCAAGGGAACTAAACTATCTGCCTGGTAAACTAGCATATACTCTTTAGTCCTTTTCAGGTACTTCAAAATATGCTTTACGGCAGTCCAGTGCTCTTGTCCTGGGTTAGACTGATATCTGCTGACCATGCCTACGGCAAAGCAGATGTCTGGTCTCGTATATAGCATTGCATACATTAAGCTTGCTACTGCTGAAGCATAAGGAACTGCCTTCATGTTCTCTACCTCTTTAGGTGTCCTCGGACACTGCTCCTTTGATAGAGTAATTCCATGTCTAAAAGGTAAGAAACCTTTCTTAGAATTTTGCATACTAAAACGAGTTAGTACAGTGTCGATATAGGAAGCTTGGGATAAGCCCAACATCTTTTTCTTGCGATCTCGTAGAACTTTGATCCCAAGGATGTGACCTACTTCTCCCAAGTCCTTCATATCAAACTGTTTGGATAACCATACCCTTACATCAGATAATACCTTCACATTGTTTCCAATGAGCAAGATGTCATCCACATAAAGTACTAGAAATACCACCACGTTTCCGTCACACTTTCTGTATACACATGATTCATCCTGACATTGATCAAATCCATAGAATTTTATCACATTTGTCAAATACCTTCACATTGCTTAAGTCCATAAATGGACTTTTTGAGCTTACAAACAAGATGCTCCTGGCCCTTTTCAATGAACCCGTCTGGTTGCTTCATGTAGATGTCTTCCTCAAGACTTCCATTAAGGAAAGCTGTCTTGACATCCATTTGCCAAATCTCATAATCGAGATGAGTTGCAATAGATAAAAGAATCCGAATAGACTTAAGCATGGCTACAGGAGAAAAGGTTTCCTCATAATCGATACCCTCTCTTTGAGTAAAACCTTTTACTACAAGCCAAGCTTTAAAGGTTTCAACCTTACCGTCTGATCCTCTTTTTCTCTTATAGACCCACTTGCATCCTATGGCTTTTACACCAACGGGTGGTTCTACAAGCTTCCAGACCTGATTAGAATCCATAGATTCTATTTCAGATATCATTGCTTTTTGCCAAGACTCTGCATCTTTATCCTGGAGTGCTTCATTGTAGGTACAGGATCATAATCTTGTTTCTCAGGGACGAAGTCTGATGACTCTCCCAAGAACATATATATATCAGGTTGTATCACAACCCTCCCACTACGACGAGGCACTATCGGTTGTGGTGTAACATTTGTGACACGTTGTGCAGTTATTTGTGGTTCATCCTCTTGTACTGTTGGTACTGAAGTACTTGGTGTCTCACGTCTCAGTTCTTCTAGAACAACTCTACTTGTGGGTTTATGGTTCATCACATAGTCTTCCTCTAAGAATCGGGCATTGGTGCTAACAATGACCTTCTGATCCTTAGGACTATAAAATAAACCTCCTTTCGTTCCTCTTGGATAGCCTATAAACAAGCGTACTTCTGTACGAGATTCCAACTTATCTGCTTTTTCCATTCAACACATGTGCTGGACTACCCCAAATGCGAACATGTTTCAGACTAGGCTTACGCCCAATCCACAGCTCTGTGGGAGTAAGAGGTACTGACTTAGAAGGAACCAAGTTCAAAATATAATCTGCAGTCTCTAAGGCATATCCCCAAAACGAATCTGGCAAATCCGAATAACTCATCATTGATCTAACCATCTCCGTAAGAGTTCTATTCCTTCTTTCGGCTACACCATTCTGTTGGGGCGTTCCAGGTGCAGTCAATTGGGATGCAATCCCAGCCTCTGATAAATAATCCCTAAACTCTCCAAAGAGGTACTCGCCACCACGATCTGATCGTAATGACTTGATACATTTTCCATGACGTTTCTCCGTTTCAGCCTTGTACTCTTTGAATTTCTCAAAGCACTCAGACTTACGGTGCATCAAATAAATGTATTCATACCTTGAATAATCGTCAATAAATGTGACAAAATATTCAAAGCCACCTCTAGCTTGGATAGTCATGGGTCCACACAAATCAGAATGAACCAATTCCAACACATCTTTGGCCCTATACCCCTTTGCCGTAAAAGGCCTTTTGGTCATTTTACCTTCCAAGCAGGATTCACAAACTGGTAGTGCCTCCACTTCCAATGAACTCAAAGGTCCATCTTCAACCAGTCTTTGAATCCTTCTTAGGTTAATATGCCCCAATCGTAAGTGCCAAAGATATGTTTGGTTCATACAAGAAGGTTCTTTTCTCTTATTTAAGTTAGATGACATATTATTCATTTCCATAAGTTGTATTGTGGACGAAATAGGATTAATGACATACAAATTATCAACCAATGCACCAGAATAGATAAAATATTTATTCTTTCTAATAACAATATTGTCATTAAAACAAACTGAATATCCATCCTTAACTAACATAGAAACAGAAACTAAATTTTTTCTAAGTGAAGGTGCATAAAGACAATCTCTCAATGTCAAAGACTTATTTCTACCAAAAGATAAAGTAACATCTTCTAATGCAACGACCGATACTTTTGTAGCATCACCCATAAACAAGCATATCTCTCCATCACTGAGCCGTCTGGTTTCCTGGAACCCCTGCAATGTATTGCAGACATGATTAGTGGCTCCTGTATCTACACACCAGGTGCCGGTAGATAACACCGCTAAACATGTTTTAACTACTAGTAAATGAGATATACCTTCTTTGTTCCCTTGTTTGAGAAGTGGACAATCAGTCTTCCAATGTCCTGACCCTTTGCACTTGAAACATTTGTCTTTCGGCTTTTTTACCGCGCCTTGAGGTCCCATGCCCTTCTTTGCTAAGTTTGCCTGTTTCTGAATGTTATTCTTCTTCTTACCGCCTTTTGGCTTAGAAGTAGAAGCCTTTTCAGAAACAAAAACATGACCACTCTGCCTAAAGAGAGATTCAGCATCCTGTAGCTCTTTTGCAAGTTCTGCCAAACTATACAACCTTTTGTTCATGTTGTAATTAAGGCAGAAATTATCAAAACTTTTAGGCAGAGTCCCGACAATGATATCGACCTGGGTTTCCCCATCGATTTCAGCTCCAAGGATCTCCATCTCATTCAGATGACCCATCATCTTGAGAACATGATCCCTTACTGGTGTGCCCTCAGCCATTTTTGTATTCATCAAACATTTCATAGCAAACTGCCTAGCTGCTCTACTCTGATGTCCGAAGAGTTCCTTGAGGTTATACATCATGTCATAAGCTGTGGCCATGGCCTGATGCTGATGTTGCAGTACATTTGACATAGATGCCAGAATGTAACACCGCGCCATCTCATCTACATTTTTCCACTTCTTATAAGCCTCTTTGACCTCTTCATCAGAGTTAGCATCAGGCTTAGGTGGGCATTCATCAACAAGTACATATTTGTACTCCTCAGCAGTCAGAACAATATTCAAATTACGTTTCCAGTCAATATAATTAGGTCCAGTAAGTTTGTTTTCTTTAAGAATCACCATTAGTGGACTGAAAGAACCCATTTTTGAAATCCTAAGAATCACATAAATAAAATTATGTAGGGCAAAAAAAAACATTTTGAATTAACTAAATATTGATTCCCTTAAAACAATAATAAGAAATTCACCAACACCTTGAACACCATGAATTTAGCATGCCACGATAGTGTGGACGTATACAAATTCAACTTTGTTCAAGTAGATTTTTCTTATTAATTTTACTATCATGTCAATATAACTTTATGACAAATAAAATTAATATGCTGGTCTTGCTCTGGTCATACAAATAATAGCAGTGACTCCGATGGGGAGGATACCATTATTTGTATCTAAGTGTATACCATTACTTAACACTAAGTCCATTACCTTGTAATGAGTTCCTTCAGATGGAGAAGTGAACACATACTAGGTAACTTTCTACAATTATCCCTAAGGAAGTTTGTACTGGTGATCCATAATTATACTCATCCGATATGGAGGAAAGCACTAAAGCCAACACGCAAGTATAATTACATCACCTACAAACCAGTAATGGAGACCATAGGATTTATACTAAATAAAAATCCTCTCGCACTTAGTTATTTAACAATGAGGGTTTTTCTACTAGTTGATATTATGTCCATGTTGTCCATTATTAATGTAGGCTTGGTTTTTCAAAAAAAAAAAACAACCACACAATAATAAACATGCATAATTAGAAAAAGCAAAATGACAAAAATAAGAGAAAATATTCAACTATTATGGTCATCTTTGCTGCTCTGTCCTCAACTATCCGAATCCAAAATCTGGTGCTGCGCAGATCTAAAATAATTAAAATTACATCAATCCTATGCCTCCCGAAGGAGTTCACACATAATCTAGATTGAAAAATTAAATTAATAAGCATGATCAACCCTCGTGATTTTAATTACATCCACAGCAATAACAACATCCACGACATGTCCGTGGTTTAAACAACACAATCAAAAACATGCATTGGACCATAATAGTTGGATCTAAGATGCCTGCAAAACCGAGTTAGAACAGATCTACATCTACCGACTATTACATAACGCAAGTTTTATTGGACAACATGGACGTATCAATCAATACGTAGATCAAAAGTGGCTCTGATACCAATTGATAGAACTGGGGATTCCCAGGACCCTTTCTTTGGTGTGCGTATTGATCGATAGAAAGTTAAACAGATCAAATACGTGTTCTAACCCTTCATAGGCGAAAACTAGGGTTCACGAATTATACCTGCGGCGAAAAGAAGACAAGTAATTCCTGGCAATCTCGAGCGGACGACCCCAAGATCTTCTGCACGTATTCCTTCCTCGAATTGGACGTCGTATGGGCGACGATCTACCAACCTTTTCTTCTCCTTGGCAGCACTCTCTTTCTCTTCTTACGTGAATCACGAATTTAGAGAAAATTTCAGATTTCTAATCAGTAATCTGGCGGCCAGAGAATAGAGGATATATATAGGCTACGGCAGGGACCATGAGAAGAAATTAGGGTTAGGCCTCCTAACGGATCTGGATATCCCGTGTTCAGCCCGAACACACAATCCAGGCCCATTAACAATAGCTCGGTCCACTAATGAGCTATTGTTGCACTACCTCCCTAATCCCAAATTATGTTTGTGGGCTCCTTTTATTATATGCTCGTTTGGCTCCCCATGTTAAGATATCGTATGTCCGTCGATCAAATTAAGTTACTGACAACTATATTGATTCGACATCTTTTATCCTTAAGTAGTACCGCTCAACTTTATTTGTCATGTCGGATGTAATCCACCTGCAAGGTTTACATGACAATCCTTATGAGCTCCTTAAGAGGACATCATCAACCCGATATATCGGGACATGGATTCCATTTATAATCAACAGTCCATCATACATACAATGTTATTACCCAATTCATAGAGGTTGTTGATCCATAATGAATCTCACTCTTTTATGAGTCAAAGTAATGCACATTGTATATACATGTCCGTTATTATATCCGGATTAAGAGTACAAGCATCCATAATAACAGAGGTGTTTGTTCTCTTATGTAATCAGTACAAAGAGAACAACCTCAAGTGGTCCTGTTCAATACACACAAAGTGTACTGGTGTAAACCTATTGTCAAGATAGACTAATACCAGATTACACTACAACCTTTCCAATAGATTGACCAAGTCCATCTAGGTTGTGAACTATTTATATACTCCATATAAACTGATAATATGATCTTTTGTGTGACACCACACACCATATTATCTAGAATATAGAATATCATACATTTGCATTAACACTTGCAACAAATACAATATGCAAACATTTGCCCATATGATTCTCATTCAAAATTTAAGGAAATAAGGTTACTACAAAAGTGATGCTTTTAGTATATAACCCTAACAACAACAACATCTACCGACGGGATCTATTATATATCGCTGCACCTCAATACTTACTTGTATCCCAACCATTCGACTCTCATAAGGAATATCTACTCTTTCATGCATCAAGGAACAAGTATTCATTCTCTATGCCTCAAAAATTAAGGATCATGACTTGTTAATTCCGGACACATCAAATTCTTTCAAGCACAACTGTATTTGTGCAAAGCCATCTATTTTCTCAAATCCATTCTCTAACTTATCGTCGCTGTTGCAACTCCATGCATCTTCTAAATTATATGCAACATTCGATAAGCGTCTAACATCACCATCGACTCTTTGATGTCCAACATGCAATTCGATTTACTCAATTCCAATATCGTTCAATATTTGGTCTATAGTTGTTCTTGCAAAAGCTTTCGATAGCAACACCCCACCATCGTTACTGAGCCTATAATCCTTTTACCCAACTTATTCAAGTAATACTTGAATCTGTAATTCGTTCCTTTTCCAACCAAGGCATTCATTTCGTATTCTTAATTTCTCATTTACCCAGCGCCATAATGCTAACCATTCCAATCTCGCATCGGGTCATCCGAACTTAATAATTAAGGTACACGTCTAGCCGTCATGTATCAATCGTAATCCCAATTACGACTCGATACTACCCAATACCTTACAGGTAAAGTAATGACTATGCCACAAACAGGGTCAAGGGACATCTCATCACGACGAGGGTATATACAATATACGACTCAGAGCTCAAGCAATTCCTGACACAATATTCCCTTCGCATCAAACCAACGTCCAATATAGACTATCCATCCTGTAGTGGCTCTACCAACCACAAATACCAACTAATTCGCCCGCGTGTGAAATATAACCAAGCCAATACACGTAAGCCAACTCGAACTTTTGTCGATTCTCATTCACTGAAGTCATGAACAATTCATGTTCCAACATACCATGCCATCACCAACTATCGATTGCAACGTAACAATCGACTTCTATGAATCCCACACTTAAGACATCAAGCATATATACCAACTTATTATCGCATCGTATCATTGTTATTCCTTTTGGTATCATTAAGAAATCATTAAAGCACACACATCATAGCTCACATATTTAGACTTATTATATGGAACACCTAGTGAGCGGTCAAAAGGATCAACGAATTTTCAGTCAAGGGAGTAACTTAGAATAAATTTGGAAATAATACTGAATAATCGTGAAAGCATTTGTGTCATCGAAGAGGCAATTTTGATTTCATCGCGGAAGCAGCTTTGAGTAATCGTAGAGGCAACTTTGATTTCATCGCAGATAAAACTTTGAGTAATCTTGGAAGCAGTCTTTGAATCATCACAAAAGCATCTTTGAATCATCTTAGTAGCAACATTAATTTAAAACAAATCGATAAGAATCCAAGGACGTAAAGCCGTGCTCTGATACCATTATGTCATGCCCCGATCCCGGAGGATCAAAAACAGGCCACTAGGTGTGGACACAAAAAAAAGGAAGAAACGCTTGTAGGACCGTTGAGCACCTCTAGAGGGAGGGTGAATAGAGTGCGTGGGTACAGCGGAATATAATCACCAATTAAAAATTTAAACTATGGCAGATATATAAGAGACAGTAAATAGAGATATAGAATTCAAACTCAGTGACACAGCGATGTATACTGGTATCCCTCTGAGAGGACTAATCCAGTCTCGAGTACTCTTGCTCGATGTTAATCCACTATGGCACAAGCTTTAACTGAGAGCTTGCAGTCTCTTACAACACCGTGCTTGGTGACGAGCGCACGACCAGCTCCACAACACACACCATGCTTGGTGACGAGCGCATGACCAGCTCCACAACACACACCGTGCTTGGTGACGAGCGCACGACCAGCTCCACAACAAGAAAAGTTGTTGAAACTTGGAACGACCTCTTTACAACCCTTGAGTAAAAGACTCTAAATCAGCTCTGATAGTACTGGCTTTTGGCTAAGAGATGTATAGGTGAGATTTGAAAATCTTAGATCGTTTGAAAACACTTGAGTAATAGAGAAGAGAGAATGAAGAATGAATTGATGATTTGAAATGAAAAGTTCTTCTCTATTTATAGGTGTTTTCACCAACCGAACTCGGGCAAAACTCGGGCAGAGTTCGGGTGCAAATATCTCGTAAAGAGACGTTGCTCGCTGATTTGGAGGCAACAGAAGTTTGAATAACTTTTGACCGAACTCGGTCAGAGTTCGGACTGAACTCGGGCCGAACTCGGTTGCGAGTTCTGTCAGGAGATATTTGAAAATTATTTGCAAAAACAGTTTTCAAATTTGTTTTTGGTTATTTGTAAAATCATTTTGAAAGACTATTTTTGAAATATGTTTTTGAAATATTTGTAACCGAAAATATGAATGGTAAACAGGTAGGCTTTTGAAATGTGGACGATTTTAACCCTAAGCCAGTATTACCACAATTGATTTTACAGAATAAATCCTAGACTCAATAAAATATAAAATACAGAATAAAATGAGAAACGAGTCTTCAGAAGATTTGATGATGTTGACACTTTGATTGATGCGGTACATCGTCCGTTGAATATAATTTCATGAATCCTGAAATGATTAGCAGCATTTTCTATATTTTGTGTATTGACTAAAGTGTATGTTGATTATCGAAATCGGGTGTGACCATGGAATGGGCCAACAATCTCCCCCATTTTGATAATTGACAAACTTGAGTCTATACCAAAATATATTTATATCAAATAGAACAAAATACAAAGTACCTAAACAAAATTTAGATGTTTGGATTTTGTTTTTGGATTTTATGCGCTTTGGTATACTCTTTTTCTTCCCCTTTGTCAAGTAGTAAAATGAATAGGCTCCCTCGTAAATCGTGAAGCCAACAATAGACAAACACAAGACAAAGTGAAGCAAAAAGAAATAATCACAGCATAGACATATATGGAAACAAATGATATAGAATGAACTAGCTCATAATAAACTGAAATATCATAGAAGTTTCCACTAGAAATCAAAAAGTACAACTGATAATGTCTAACTAAACAGTTTAGACATGAAAAAGAAAAACAAACTACTACATCAACTGAATCAACTAATCAAATCAATATCCACTATCCCATAGCTGAATCCACGTCACATCGTGGGGTCGTCCGCACCGGGAGGATCATGAGGGAAGTAAGCTGTAGTCGGGTCGAAATACTGAAAAGTAACCTCATCAGTAAATCGAGGACCTGGAAAAGCAGGGTGAGGTAGGATGGTGATCGGATGGACTGGATCCTGAGCCAGGCTATAGTGGAGGTCAGCAATACTATTTCTCTGCACTTGGGCCTGAGAAATGTGCCGGAACTCTGAGTCCTGATGACGTTGCGTAGAGACTGCAACAAAATCATCGAAGCGCTGGTAGAAAGTCTGATCGTATCCTGGGGCAGGGGCCGGAGCAGGAGAAGCATTAGCCGGAGGGGCCTCAGCATCAGCAGCTGGAGCAGTAGCAGCTCCAGGTGGTGCAGGAAATCGACGAGAACGAGTCAGCTCAACAGGAGGAGAGGAGATGGCACACGTCTCAAGATCAATCTCGAAACGTCGAAATATAGAAGCAAGGTGCATAGGATATACTAGATTCCTACCTGCATTTTTGCAGTTAAGCATCCAGGACATCTTAGTTTTGGGAACGGAGAATGGGATGCCAAAGTGGATGTGATATAGAGCTGATAGTTCCAAAAAGGTAACTTCATCAGTAGAGCCTTCCTTCGGAAGAAGAGCAGAAAATATCATACGATGAAGCTCATAGAATGTTTGGTTCAGATGTTTGGCAAAAATTCTCCGGGGAGGAGGGTTAGGATGACAAATTAATTCCCTAAAGGAAGCAAGAGTGACATCAGCAGAGAACTGAATGTGGTAGATGTCAACTAATGCATCACCAAGATCAGGAATATGAAAGAATTCGCTGATGTCGGTGGCTCTAAATTCTAATTCTTGCCCAGCAATGCAAGAATAGAAATTGCCGTTTGGTTTTACCTGCAGATTGTAGTAAAACATACGGACTGCGTTGTCATAAATGCTCTATTGGACCTCGAAGAAATCGCGGTATCCAAGTTGGTCAAAAATTGGAGCATATTCAAAGAAAGTAGTAAAATTAACGAAAGCTCCAGAGCAAATACGACGACTAGAGAAAGAATCGAACCAGAGATCTGAAAAGTCTTTGTCCGGGAACAAAGTAGAATCGTACTCATCGGGATCTCTAGGTCTTGCTGGACTGAATAAACTTGCAGGGGTGTAATCACAGGAAGAGGAGACACCTTGGGAAGTGTTTCCTCTTTGACGCTTGGGGGCCATGAGGAGATGGAAAGAAAAATACCTTCGAAGAAAAAGGAAGATGACCGCCCACTGGAACTCGTCAAACCCTTGCAAAGAAGGAGGATGAGAGGCTTCTAGGAGGAGAGGAAGGCTTTCCACATTTTGTTGTAAAGAAAAAGTGGAAGGAAAGTTGGAATATATAGGCACTAGGGCCGGCTGTTCAGTTCTGGAAGTTACCACAGCGCCAACCGAACTCGGTCCGAATTCGGTCCGAACTCGGTCAGAGTTCGGGCCGAGTTCGGCCACTTGCATTCCTGAGATAAACAGTGCAGTCTGGTAAGTTTAAAAATAAAATTTAATAACTTTGACTGTTTTATTAAAGAACGATTGTTATTTCTGGGTTAACTGTAGGGGTTGTCCCAGCTAACGGAGGTTCACCGGGGATCTCTTAAATACCGCTTCGCTTCGCTTCGACCGTAGCCGTGGTGACAGACATACCCTTTTTAAGTTTGTACCCAAAAATAATTTTCGTTAAATAAAATATCAAGTCATAAATTCAATTTTAATTACCATATGCATTATGAGTCCAAGAATTCAAGAATGCCGAGCTCACGCCTCAAAATGTTAAAACGGTCTTCAGCTAATGGTTTAGTGAATATATCTGCTAGTTGATGATCAGTGTCAATAAATTCTAGGCAAATATCCCCGTGTTGTTGATGATCACGAAGAAAATGATGTTTAATTTCTATGTGTTTAGTGCGTGAATGACAAACATGGTTCTTAGTCAGATTTATTGCACTAGTGTTGTCACAATATATAGGAACATTTGTGTAGTGCAGATTGTAGTCCTCTAAGGTTTGCTTCATCCACAAAATCTGAGCACAACAACGTCCTGCGACGATATACTCAGCCTCAGTTGTTGATAATGCTACTGAATTTTGTTTCTTGCTAAACCAAGAGACTAAGGCCTTTCCTAAGAAATGACATGTGCCACTGGTACTTTTACGGTCCACTTTGCATCCAACAAAATTCGCATCCGAGTAACCTATAAGGTCAAAGGATTTGGTTTTGGGATACCATAAGCCAACTGTAGAAGTTTCTTTAAGGTATCGGAAGATACGCTTAACGGCACTAAGATGTGACTCCTTAGGGTTTGCCTGATAACGTGCACATATGCAAACGCTAAACATAATATCAGGGCGACTAGCAGTTAAATATAATAAACTACCAATCATACCTCGATACTTACGCTGATCGACAGGTTTGCCACTTTCATCAGCATCAAGCTTTGTAGATGTAGCCATAGGCATCCCGATTGGCTTTACATTCTCGAAGTCGTACTTTTTCAGTATGTCCTTCGTGTACTTAGCTTGGTTGATGAATGTTCCGTTCGAGTGTTGTTTGATTTGCAGTCCTAGGAAGAAGTTCAGCTCTCCCATCATACTCATCTCAAATTCACTCTGCATACACTTGGCAAAATCTTGACAGAGTTTTGCATTAGTAGAACCAAATATAATGTCATCTACATAGATTTACACTAGAAGTATATCATCATTCATGGATTTTATAAATAAAGTAGTATCAATCTTTCCTTTCGAAAATCCATTATCAAGTAAGAAGGCACTTAGGCGTTCCTACCAAGCACGAGGTGCTTGTTTGAGTCCATAAAGTGCTTTCTTAAACTTGAAGACGTGATCAGGTTTTTGAAAATCTTCAAAACCAGGGGGTTGTTTTACAAAAACCTCTTCTTTTAAAAATTCATTTAAAAATGCGCTTTTCACGTCCATTTGAAAAAGTTTAAAATCATTAAGAAATGCAAATGCGCAAAACATGCGGATGACTTCTAGTCTAGCAACAGGAGCATAGGTCTCATCATAATCAATTTATTCTTCTTGATTATAACCTTGTGCAACTAGACGTGCTTTGTTGCGTAGAACTTGTCCATCTTCACTGAGTTTATTTCGGAACACCCATTTGGTACCAATTATCGATTGACCAATTGGTTTAGGAACAAGTTCCCAAACTTGGTTTCTCTCAAATTGATTAAGTTCCTTTTGCATGGCAGAAATCCAAAACTCATCAGAAAAAGCAGCTTCTACGTTCTTAGGTTCTATTTGTGAAATAAATGCTACATTTGCTGCTAATTCAGAATCTTTAAGAGATGAACGTGTACTTACACCTTTGGATACATCACCTATAATGAGTGTTTCTGGATGATCTGGCTTGAATCTCAATGATTCAAATCTTTGGGCCATATCCTTCACAAGGCTTTTCTCAGTTCCTGCATCTTCTGAACTTTTATCAGTCCTTGCCTCTTGGGTCAGATCTTTCTCAGAACTCTTCTTGGTCTTTTTAGGTGCATCTTCATCATCACTGTCGCTAGATCTGTGACTATTCAACTCATCAACGGTAACATTAATACTTTCTTCAATAATCATAGATCTGTTATTAAAAATTCTATATCCCTTACTCTTAGCAGCATATCCGAGAAATATCCTATCATCTGCTTTGGAGTCGAACTTTCCCAAGTTATCCTTGGTGTTCAGGATAAAACAGCGACAACCAAAAACTTTAAAATAAGAAATGTTTGGAATTCTTCCAAACCAAAGCTCATATGGTGTTTTCTTCGAGATTGGTCGAATTAGCACCCTATTTAAAACATGACAGGCTGTACTAACAGCTTCTGCCTAAAAGTATTTAGGAAGATTATACTGATTCAGCATGACTCTAGCCATTTCGCTTAGAGTACGGTTCTTCCGCTCCACAACACCATTCTATTGGGGAGTTCTAGGACAAGAAAATTCGTGGTAATATCCACTATCATCACAAAACTTTTTGAAGTCAGAATTTTCGAATTCGCCACCATGATCACTTCGGATACGAGTAATCATGAAGCCTTTTTCATTTTGTACCTTTTTACAAAATATCTGAAATTCAAAAATAGCATCACTTTTGTTTGATAAAAAGTAAACCCAAGTAAATCGAGAGAAATCATCAACAATAACAAAAGCATAGAGCTTACCGCCAAGACTAGCGACTCTACTAGGACCAAATAAATCCATATGAATCAACTGCAAAGGTCTCGAAGTACTTACAGCGTTGATGGATTTAAAAGTAGACCTATGTGCTTTGTTCTTTTCACAGTCTGCACATACCATATCTCTCTTGAATGGAATTTTAGGGAGTCCTTTTACCAACTTCTTTGTATTCAGACGTGAGATAGTATCCATGTTTGTATGTCCTAGTCTCATGTGCTATAGCCAGCTTTCATCTTGATTGGCTACTAGGCATCTTCCTGTATTATTAGTATTCTCCAAAAAGAAAACATAAATGTTGTCTTCTCTAATCCCTTTATATACGGGATCACCAGATGACATATCATATATGGTACATTTATCTTTCACAAAATTGATACCATAACCATTATCTGCCAAATGACTTATGCTCAATAGGTTATGTTTCAATTCAGTTACTAGACAAACATCCTTTATTATTGGATAAGGAGAAATACCTACAGTACCATTACCTATTATATTACCTCTCAAGTTGTTTCCGAAGGAGACGTATCCTTCTTTCTTCATCGATAGCGTAGCGAATAAGGATGTATCACCAGTCATGTGTCGCGAACATCCGCTATCGAGAATCCATTTGCTTTTAGCATGAGAGGGTTGAGGGTCCACCTACAAGACAAGTAGATGAATCCTTTGGTACCCATTTTCTGAAGGGTCCACACAGTTTAGCTTTAGGTCTCCAGACTAAAGTATGGTTGTCAACAAGCTTTCTTGTAAGACAATATTGTGATAGGTGTCCGTGTGTACCACAATATGTGCAAGTCAGTTTAGTGGGAGAAACTGTATTTGCAAGCTTGTTTTGTTTGAAGAACCTGTAAGTGAAAGCATGATGGTGTTCGTGTTTCTTCTGTGCTTTCTTGTGTTTAGTCCTTCTAGGTGTATGCTTTGCATTAGGACTAATCTTAGGCTGTGTCACAGGTATCGTATGTTTGCCTAACTTGATTTCAAACTTTTTAGAAATCGCAATAGACTCTTCGTATCTAGCAGTCATATCAAGGAGTCTTTGTTCAGTTACTAGGTGCATCTTCTTCTTTATGTCATAAAGCTTTTGTACTTTGACATAGTCCCTTTCTTTCTTTTCAATATTGAGGATAGCCTCCTGATAGTCTACCTTAAGTTTGGCTATCTCTTCCGTGTTACCGGTAGTAGATGTCTCTTTAATATCTTTAATTAGATTAGACAGTCTAGCTATCTCGGTTGTGTGTGCCTTAATCTCTTTTTGAGATTGCGTATACTTGTCGAGCACAGTTTTGTGATCTTCAAGTAGTTCGCTAAAGTCGTTCTCTAGTTCATCAAAAGTAAAATCATCAAACAAAGGGTTAGATGATACCTTATCAAATGTCATGAGACAAACATTTGTATTGTCGCAGGGTCTGTCTTTTTCTTCTGAGTCACTAGCATCGCTTTCGTGCCAGATGCTTGTGTTGGCATACTTTCGACCAGATGTAGCTTTTCTGCTTGATCTTGATCTATCGTATGGACTGCTTTTCTTGGTGGTTGGACAATCCTTCTTCATATGCCCTGATTTCTTGCATCCAAAGCATATAGTTTCATCTTCGTTGCTTTCTTGGACGTCTTTCTTCTTTCTGCTTGTGAACTTTAGATATTTCTTGAAGTTCCTCACAAGTAGGGCTCGTTCATCACCACTTGACGATTCTTCATCGGAATCGTTGTTTGTTGATTTTCTTACTTGGGCTTTGAAGGCAATAGTATTCTCCTTTGGTGTTGCTTCTTCAAAATCTTGCAAGTTGAGTTCATGGGTCATGAGTTTGCCCATCAGCGTTTTCAGAGTCATAGTGGTGAGATCGTTTCCTTCAATGATTGTTGTGGCTTTTGGATTCCAGTTCTTTGTTAGAGCCCGCAGCACTTTCCTGATCTTATCGTGATCACTGTAATCTTTACCAAGAGATTGTAGAGGATTAGTTATATCAAGGAAACGAGTAAACATCTGTGTAATTGACTCACCGGGTTTCATCTTAAAACATTCATATTCCTGTGTCAGTCTCCTAATTTTGGATTCCTTTACTTGGGAAGTCCTTTCATGGGTTACCTCAAGGAGTTTCCAAATTTCGTGAGACATCTTACAGGTTGAAACTCTGTTGAACTCGGTTTTGTCAATTGCACAGAATAGTGCATTGATGGCTCGAGCATCAAGACTAGCCTTTGCTTTTTCAGCATCGGTGTACTTGTCATGAGGATTTTCCATAAGAATGCCTTCAACCACTGTGGGTGCTGGCTTCTTATATCCATCAATGACTATCGACCAAAGATCAAAGTCAGGAGACTTTAGAAAGAAAGTCATACGTGTTTTCCAGTATGTGTAATTTGTTCCATCAAATAGGGGAGGTCTATTTGTGGATTGCCCTTCACCGTTGAATATAGATTTCACGGCTGCCATATATATACTCTCTAAGGTACGATATATAAGAATATAACCCGCTCTAATACCAATTGTAGGACCGTTGAGCACCTCTAGAGGGGGGGGTGAATAGAGTGCGTGTGTGCAGCGGAATATAATCACCAATTAAAAATTTAAACTATGGCAGATATATAAGAGACAGTAAATAGAGATAGAGAATTCAAACTCAGTGACACAGCGATGTATACTGGTACCCCTCTGAGAGGACTAATCCAGTCTCGAGTACTCTTGCTCGATGTTAATCGACTATGGCACAAGCTTTAACTGAGAGCTTGCAGTCTCTTACAACACCGTGCTTGGTGACGAGCGCACGACCAGCTCCACAACACACACCGTGTTTGGTGACGAGCGCACGACCAGCTCCACAACACACATCGTGCTTGGTGACGAGCGCACGACCAGCTCCACAACAAGAAAAGTTGTTGAAACTTGGAACGACCTCTTTACAACCTTTGAGTAACCAAAAGACTCTAAATCAACTCTGATAGTACTGGCTTTTGGCTAAGAGATGTATAGGTGAGATTTGAAAATCTTAGATCGTTTGAAAACACTTGAGTAATAGAGAAGAGAGAATGAAGAATGAATTGATGATTTAAAATAAAAAGTTCTTCTCTATTAATCGGTGTTTTCACCAACTGAACTCGGGCAGAACTCGGGCAGAGTTCGGGTGCAAATATCTCGCAAAGAGACGTTGCTCGCTGATTTGGAGGCAACAGAAGTTTGAATAACTTTTGACCGAACTCGGGCCGAACTCGGTTGCGAGTTATGTCAGGAGATATTTGAAAATCATTTGCAAAAACAGTTTTCAAATTTGTTTTTGGTTATTTGTAAAATCATTTTGAAAGACTATTTTCGAAATATGTTTTTGAAATATTTGTAACCGAAAATACGAATGGTAAACAAGTAGGCTTTTGAAATGTGGACGATTTTAACACTAAGCCAGTATTAACACAATTGATTTTACAGAATAAATCCTTGACTCAATAAAATATAAAATACAGAATAAAATGAGAAACGAGTCTTCAGAAGATTTGATGATATTGACGCTTTGATTGATGCGGTACATCGTCCGTTGAATATGATTTCATGAATCCTGAAATGATTAGCAGCATTTTCTATATTTTGTGTATTGACTAAAGTGTATGTTGATTATCGAAATCGGGTGTGATCATGGAATGGGCCGACAACGCTATCTTTTCTTTATTGGCACAAGGCACCACAAATCGAGTACGCCTGAGAGATCTTGTGCTGAGGATCCCCGAGTACAAAAAAGAATTCTAGGGAATGGGACGATGGAGATCGAGCGGCAGTTGCTCCTTTACTCCGTTGACACTCCGATTATAAAAGTGGGAGAAAACCTAAGAAAATTGCTAACTCTCGGCTCACTGGCAAGAAGTTCAGCAATTTGGCTCTTGAAAATGCTCTCCGTTCTGTGTTTTGAAGAGGGATGAGACCCCTTTTTATAGTAGTTTCTGAGCTGGAACGATGTTATGCGCCCACATGAGAAAACACACTGGTTTTCATGTGGACGGATGGTCTTACTTTGGGTGCATAGGATGTAGGCGCATGCAAGCTGCGTGGTCGTGGGTTGATCGTGGTACTGACGTGGCCGTTTGCTTCAGTGCACGACTGCTCGTGGAGACTGACGTGGCCGTACGCTTCGGTGCTTGTTTTGATCATGGCTTTGACCGAGTCAGGAGATGTTTTGGCTTGGGCGTATAGCCCTGTTTCAGGCTATGCGCCCTCCTTCTGGGGGAGCTTGTCTTGGGCACAAAGAGCTTCATAGGATGGCTTGGGCACAAATGTTCTCATTGGCTTGGGTGCATAAGTCTTCATTGCTGAAATTTTTATGCTTCTACAAGCCCCTTCAAAGTTTTTGATACTTGAACGAGTTCAAAATGTAGGAACGATATAGTAAAGCGTAATACTCTAGAGGGGGGGTGAATAGAGTTGGCAGCGGAATAATGCTAATTAAAAAATGTTAGCAACACAATCACAGTATATAATCACAATTGAAATAATGTAAAGGCAGAGTTTAGAAAGCAAATGCAAAGACAGCGATGTATACTGGTATCCCTCTGTTGAGGACTAATCCAGTCGGTAGAACTCTTGCTACCAGTTTGAATCCACTATAGGAAAAACCGCAAGTTTTCTTACGAAGTCCTTGCAACTTCTACAACGCGAGCTTTGACACGAAGAACTCGTCCAACTTCAAATGTGAAGAGGTATTCTTCAATCAAGCCTTCCGATTACAATCTCTCAGAAACTTCTAGACCGTACCGTACTGGCAAATCGACTAGAGGATTATAACTGGCTTGGGATCTTAAATTGAAAGCTCTAGAAAACTCTTTGGAAGACAGAAAGCTTTAGATAGAGAGAAGATTGAAAGTGAATGAGTGAATTAAAATGATCGAAATCCTTCTCTATTTATAAGAATTCCAAAGGGAGAACTCTGTCAGAATTCGGGCAGAATTCGGGCAGAACTCTATGAGCAAATCTCGGTCAAATCCGCAATTGCAGGAGGACCAAGTTCCAGAGAATTCAAAAATCAAACGGCCACCAACCGAACTCTGGCCAAACTCTGGCCGAACTCTGGCCGAGTTCTGTCAGGGTTAGGTTAGGGTTTTAAAAATAGGTTTTGGTGATTTTTGAAAACCTTTTTGAAAACCTTTTTGTAGACATTTTTGATAGGTCATTTTAAAAGCATTTTGAACTATTTTGGGGATAGCCTATTTGCCAGTACGACTCGGTGTACAACGTATTCCTAGACTCAAATAAAAATAAAAATTACATTGCATAGGAAGTACAGACTCAAGTAGGCAAACAGATCTTCAGTCTTGAACGGAGTGAATATCCAATCTTGCTTATGTCCAAGAAGCCGAGATGTCCCAACTAGCTTCGTATATCCAGACAGAGTTTTGATCAATTATTAAAATCAAGTTTGACCATATGACCAATGGGCCAACAATCTCCTCCATTTTGATAATTGACAAACTATGAATGATATAACATAAAGCTTGTTCAAAAGAATATCAAAAAGTAGGAATTGTTCATAACCTGTATTCAACTCAAAAACAACTCTAAAAAAAAAATTTGTTAGATCTTTTAATTTTCTCCCCCTTTGTCACTTAGCAAAATAAATTCACAAGAGAAGGCTCCCCCGCATTAGATGCAGAAGGCTCCTCCGCAATCAATGCATAAGTAACAAATAGCGAGAAAACATAGAAAAGAAATAAAGCATAAGAGTTAGATATACATCAACACAGGCATGTAAATATTTCTACAAATTATCATCACAGGCATGTATTGTTTAAAAAAAAATCTCAGGCATGCTATTTCACAGGCAGTTTGTAATGAAGAAGCAGTATAAAAAGATAGTGCTAAAGAAAAACAAAGTGCTGAAATAAACTGAAATGTCATAAATGAAACATCATAAACATGTCTATGAAGATAAAAAGTACTGCAAGCATACTACAAAGTACTGAAAGAACTAAAAAGATAATGATAAAAACTTGGAATGTTGGAGCATTTCCAAGTGTACAATAAAATATCACTAATAATCAAATCAGATCTCATCATCACTATCCTCATCAATGTCATCATCAGCAGCTCGGCCAGCATGACCGGAAGTACCAGCACCAGAAGTACCAGCGCCAGAAGGATGAGTCGGGGCGCCAGCATAGAACTCACCGACATAATCTCGAGGAGCACGATACCAATCATAGGTGTTACCAAGCTGGAAGTAGGCATGAACAGCCTCATCCTCACAGCGGTAACCCGAAAAAGCTGGATCTCGAGGGATGGAAGCGGCAGAGTGACCGGTCTGGGCAAAACACAGATCAGCCAAGGAGTTTGCCATCGCCTGGTAACGGGTGACATCGCGGAACTCACGCTCGCGAGCCATGTCCGTCATCGAGACATGCGAAGCTGATAAGTGCTGATGTATGCCCTCAAAAGTCATGGCATACGACTGATGTGGTGGAGGAGGTGCAGTAGGAGGAGCAGTAGGTGGAGCTGAAGCAGTCCGGCTGCGACGAGATAGCTGGAGTAACTTGGGCTCAGAGACCTGAGTACAAGTCGATAGATCGATCTCGAATCGCTGAAAGATACGAGGGAGAATCATCGCGTAAGAGAGATTTCGATCTCTAGCACGACAACGTCCCATCATCTGAATGATAGTCTTAGGGACGGAAAAAGGAATCCCCTTGATAAGATGGTACATGGCGGATAGCTCAAGCGAAGTCACATCATCCTTGGAAGTGGATTTTGGAAGAAGAGTAGAGTAGATGATGCGATGCAATTCATAGTTAAACAAGTTTAGGTTGTTAGCCTTGAACTTTCCAGAATGTACTCTATCAGGTGCACAGAGTTCCGTTTTGAAACTCGTGAGTGTAGTGCCTTCGGGGAAATCGAATTCCGTGATGTCAACTAGCGGTTCACCTTCATTGGGAATACCAAGAATCTCCGCTAGGAGGACATCATTGAAATCAATGTCTATGCCTCCAACACGTGTGCTCACGTCAAAAGTGTTTACTACGAGATTGCAATAGAACAATCTAATGGCATTAGTAGCAATTGGGAAGCACAGTTTAACAAGTAAGTGTAACCCTAATGCCTCAAATAAGTGACTATGATCAGGAAATACCGTCCATTTTACCGGAGCGCCGCTGCATATGGATCGGGTGGAAAAGTCACTGTACCATAATAAGGCTTGATCGAGGGTTTGAAAGAAGAACCCATCGAAAGCGCCGTCGCTCTTTTAGATCGGCGAAAAGAGTGAATCCGTATGTGGATTCGAAGAGGACCCTTCCTCACTAGGAGTGGCCTTCTTCTTCCTCTTGAAAGGATTAAATCTAGGTGCCATTGGAATAAAAAGCACTAATTGAAAGGTAGAGAGAGAGGGAGTTATACCTCACGAAATTAAGATATGCTGTAGAGAATAACGATCTCCGCACGATTCCAAATTTTGGAAGGATTTCACCAAGTAGATTGGAAGCAATAGGTTGGTGAAGAACTAGGGTTTGGAGGTCGGGGTCGACTGCTGCTGCTGTTTTGAATAGTTTGGAAGCAATGAAAGAGAAGGGGCTCTCGGGTTCTGGATATATACACAGATACCCTCAAACGAACTCGGGCCGAATTCGGTCAGAGTTCTGGCCGAATTCGCCTAGGGTTCTTCAAAGTTGATTTTTGCCACTTCTTTTTTTATTGACTCGTTTCAAATATTTAATTCAAAGATTAGTTATTTTAGCCTTCAAATAACATAATTAATAGTATTTTATGAATTAAATGTCATTATACAGTGACTGTCTCAGATTAGCTGTAGGAGTACTGTCCCAGCTGGCGAAGGTTCACCGGGGAACTCTTAAGTACCGCTTCGCTTCAACCGTAGTTGTGGTGACAGACAGACTCTTTATTAGCTTGTCTCTAACACAGTTTTGCATAATGATATATAATCATAGAATAAAATCAATTAATATTACTGACGTCCAAAATTCCTAATTCTTGACGTAAATAATTGAAGCGATCTTCCGCTAGAGGTTTAGTGAAAATGTCAGCTAATTGATTTTCAGTATCTATGTACACAAGGTTTATATCTCCATTTTGATGATGATCTCTAAGAAAATGATGTCGAATCTCGATATGTTTAGTACGAGAGTGACATACTGGATTCTTTAGTCAAATTAATAGTGCTAGTGTTATCACAAAAAATGAGAATATGTGTGAAAAATAAATCAAAGTCTTCTAGGGTTTGTTTCATCCACAAAATCTGAGCGCAACAACGTCCTGCGGCGATGTACTCAACCTCTGTTGTTGATAGGGCTACAGAATTTTGCTTTTTACTAAACCAAGAGACTAGAGCTTTGCCTAAGAAATGACATGTGCCACTGGTACTTTTTCTATCAACCTTGCATGCAGCAAAATCTGCATCCGAATAACCAATAAGGTCAAAGGATTTAGTTTTGGGATACCACAAACCAACAGAAGAAGTGCCCTTAAGGTATCGGAAGATACGCTTAACTGCGGACAAATGTGATTCCTTTGGGTTAGCTTGAAAACGTGCACACAGGCAAACACTAAACATTATATCTGGACGATTAGCAGTTAAGTAAAGTAAACTATCAATCATACCTCGATACTTACGTGTGTCGACTGGCTTGCCTTGTTCGTCAGAATCAAACTTTGTTGAAGTTGCCATCGGAGTGCCAATAGGTTTGACATTGTCCAGATCAAACTTCTTTAGCAGATCTTTTGTGTATTTGGCTTGATTAATGAACGTCCCATTGTCGGTTTGTTTGATTTGCAATCCGAGAAAGAATTTCAGCTCTCCCATCATGCTCATCTCAAACTCATTCTGCATATACTTAGAAAATTCTTGACAAAGAGATTCATCAGTGGATCCAAATATGATATCATCAACATAGATTTGAATTAAAAGCAGCTTGCCATTAAAAGATTTAATAAATAGTGTAGTGTCAACCTTTTCCTTTAAAAAACCGTTGTCAAGTAGAAAAGAGCTTAGACGATCATACCAAGCACGAGGGGCTTGTTTCAAACCGTATAAGGCTTTCTTCAACTTGAAAACATGGTCAGGATTTTTGAAATCCGTGAAACCCGGAGGTTGTGCTACAAAAACTTCTTCTTTTATAAAGCCATTTAGAAAAGCACTTTTTACATCCATTTGAAAAAGTTTGAAATCATGAAAACATGCAAATGCACATAACATGCGAATGGATTCTAATCTCGCAACTGGGGCATAAGTCTCATCGTAGTCGATACCCTCTTCCTGATTGTATCCTTGAGCTACGAGTCGAGCCTTGTTATGAGTTACTAAACCATCCTCATTCAGTTTGTTTCGGAATACCCAACGGGTGCCAATGACCGGATGATCAATAGTCTTGGGAACAAGTTCCCAAACTTGATTCCGTTCGAATTGGTTCAATTCCTCTTGCATGGCATCTATCCAGAAACTATCACTACATGCTTCATCAATAGATTTGGGTTCTAGTTGTGAAATAAATACAACACTAGAAACAATATCTCTACTGGATGATCGAGTACTTACTCCTTTGGTAATGTCACCAATTACCAAATCTTTTGGATGATCAGCTGTGAATTTTAACCTCTTCGGTAGACTCTGTAGGTAGCTGGTTCCTGGATCTTCTCTAGGAGGTTCAGCTGGTGCAGAGCTTGGTTCAGGTTCAGCTGAAGTTGAGCTTGATGTAGGCAGATCTTCATCACTGTCATCGAGTGTCATTTGGTTCATTTCATCAAAAGTGACGTTGATTGATTCTTCGATGATCATGGTACGTTTGTTGAAGACTCTGTACCCTTTGCTCTTGGCCGCATAACCTAGAAAAATACCTTCATCGGCCTTTTCGTCAAACTTTCCCAAATTGTCTTTAGTATTAAGAATAAAGCACTTACAGCCAAATATCTTAAAGTATGAAACTGAAGGAATTCTATCAAACCATAACTCAAAAGGAGTCTTCTTCGATTTGGGTCGAATTAGAACTCTATTGAGCACAAAACAAGCTGTATTAACAGCTTCAGCCCATAAGTATTTGGGTAGGCTAAATTGATTTAACATCACTCTGGCCATTTCGGTTAGAGTTCTGTTCTTACGTTCCACAACTCTATTTTGTTGTGGAGTTCTAGGGCAGGAGAACTCGTGTATGAAACCGTGTGTGTCACAAAATTGCTCGAAATCAGCATTCTCGAATTCGCCTCCATGATCACTTCTAATTCGAGTGATCATGTAACCTTTTTCATTCTGTACTTTCTTGCAAAAGGCGACAAATTCGGATAATGCGTCATTCTTGCGTGTCAAGAAATATACCCACGTGTATCTAGAAAAATCATCTACAATTACAAATACATATAATTTACCTCCGAGGCTAGCAACTCTGCTAGGACCGAATAAATCCATGTGTAGCAATTGTAGAGCTCTAGTAGTACATACTGCGTTTACAGACTTGAATGTGGATCTGGTAGCCTTGTTCTTTTCACATTGGCTGCATACCGAATCCTTCTTGAATGTTATGTCCGGTAAACCGCGTACTAGCTTCTTTGTGGATAATCATGAAATTGTATCCATGTTTGCATGTCCGAGTCTCATATGCCATAGATGACTCTCATCACTTTTGGCCATTAAGCATCTACCTGAAATGTTAGCTTCTTCCAATAGATAGAAAACATATATATTGTCTTCCCTGATTCCTTCAAAGATAGTACTACCAGTTGAGCTATCAACTATAGTACATTTGTCTTTGCCAAAATTGATGCCATAACCATGATCAGCTAGATGACTTATGCTGAGCAGATTATGTTTCAACTCGGTAACCAGACAGACATCTTTAATAACGGGATAGGGACATTTACCAACATCACCGATACCAATAATATACCTTTTAAATTATTGCCGAAGGAAACATAGCCTTCCTTCTTCTTCTTCGACAGTGTTGCAAATAGAGTAGCGTCACCGGTCATATGCCGTGAGCAACCGCTGTCGAGGATCCATTTGCTTCTAGCATGTGAACGGTGTTCCACCTACAAAACAGTTTGCAGATGAAACTCTTGGTACCCATTTCTTGTAGGGTCCTGAATTGTTAGTTTTAGGTATCCAAGCATAAATATTTAAATCAACTAACTTTCTCATTCTACATGCAGATGAAATATGACCAATGAGGCCACAATAATAACATTGTGCATGTTGAGTGTTGAAAGCAGAGTGATGTGCATGGTTGGTAGGTTTAGGTTTTCTAGTATAGAAGAATGCATACCTATGATCATGTTTGGGCTTAACCTTTTGGGATAAAGGTTTTATATGGTTTGGTCTGACAGTGTTTGGCTTGGGAATGTTCCGATTTCTCGGTAAGTGACACGTGTTAGGATAGGAAGCAGCAGGCTCAGGCTATTTTCCTAACCTAATTTCCAACCTTTTGGAAGTGTCATATAACTTAGTACAATCAGAAGTGAGTGATTCCATTCTGATTTGTGCAGATTGAAGACTTTTCTTTTCTTTGGAAAGATCTTCTCTTAATTGGTCTATAATCTTATCTTTCTCTTCAGATGACTGTTTAGTCTCGTGTAATAAGAGCTTTATAGAGGAAAGCTCACCAGACTCACTAACACTAGTTCTAACCTCAGCTAGTAGGTCGGTAAGTCTTCCTATTTCTCCTTTGTACTCTTTGAGTACCTTCTTAGCGGTCTGATATTTACTACGCAGTTTCCTGTAGTCAACCATCAGGTCACTGAAGGCATCTCCTAATTGCTCAAAGGTAAAGTCATCATATGTTTCTACAGGTTCAGTAGGTACCTGATCGATTGCCATGAAGCAGATGTTTGCAGCGTCCTCTGAATGTTCATCTTCTGAGTCGCTAGCTTCACTCTCATGCCATATGCTGGTGTTGGCATATTTCCGAGACGTTGATCTTTTCAGGTTGCCTTTTTCATACCTGTTGTTCTTCTTGCTCGATGATGAGTTGGTGGGACAGTCCTTCTTCATATGTCCCTTCTTCTTACAGTCATAGCAGACAGCATCTTCTTGGTACCAGTTGTTGCTGTTGTTCTCTTTGACTCTCTTCTCATGTCTCATGACTCTTTTGAATTTCCTTGCTAGGAGTGCTTGATCTTCAGCGTCAGATCCACTGCTGTCTGAGTCATCTTCAGCAGCCTTTCTGTGCTGAGCTTTGAGGGCGATCGTCTTCTCCTTTGGTGCAGGCTCTTCAAAATCTTGTAGCTCCAGTTCATGAGTGAGTATCTTACCCATGAGTGCTTCAAGTGACATTGTGGTGAGGTCGTTTCCTTCAATGATAGCTGTAGCCTTCGGAATCCAGTTCTTGGTGAGAGCTCGCAAGAGTTTACGAATCTTTTCGTGGTTACTGTAATCTTTGCCTAAGGAGGACAAAGGGTTTACAATATCCAAGAACCTCTCGAACATTTGTGTGACTGTTTCGTTGGGCTTCATTTTGAACGCCTCGTACTCTTGAGTAAGTCTGCTGACTTTTGACTCCTTGACTTGAGTCGTGCCTTCATGTGTAACTTCGAGAAGCTTCCACACACCATTTGTCGTTGTGCATGTAGATACCCTGTTAAATTATGTTCTGTCTAAGGCACAAAAAAGAGCATTAATGGCACGTGCGTCAAGACTGGCCTTTTTCTTTTCCTCCTCTGTATAACTGCTTTGGGGTTTTTCAACCAAAACTCCCTCAACATTTATACGAGGTGGCTTTTGATAGCCATCAAGAACAATAGCCCATAAGTCAAAGTCAAGAGATTTCATGAAGAAACTCATCCGTGTTTTCCAATAAGTGTAGTTAGTACCAACAAACAGAGGGGGTCTGTTTGTGGCCTGACCTTCACTTGTGAATTTTATAGTAGCCATGTGATGTGCTGTGATCTAATAAATAATGAATAAATAATAGCACTTGTTACCTCGCTTTACCTGTAACACCCGCTCTGATACCAATTGTAGGAACGATATAGTAAAGCGTAATACTCTAGAGGAGGGTGAATAGAGTTGGCAGCGGAATAATGCTAATTAAAAAAATGTTAGCAACACAATCACAGTATATAATCACAATTGAAATAATGTAAAGGCAGAGTTCAGAAAGCAAACGCAAAGACAGCGATGTATACTGGTATCCCTCTGTTGAGGACTAATCCAGTCGGTAGAACTCTTGCTACCAGTTTGAATCCACTATAGGAAAAACCGCAAGTTTTCTTACGAAGTCCTTGCAACTTCTACAACGCGAGCTTTGATACGAAGAACTCGTACAACTTCAAATGTGAAGAGGTATTCTTCAATCAATCCTTCCGATTACAATCTCTCAGAAACTTCTAGACCGTACCGCACTGGCAAATCGACTAGAGGATTGTAACTGGCTTGGGATCTGAAATTGAAAGCTCTAGAAAACTCTTTGGAAGACAGAAAGCTTTAGATAGAGAGAAGATTGAAAGTGAATGAGTGAATTGAAATGATTGAAATCCTTCTATATTTATAGGAATTCCAAAGGGAGAACTCTGTCAGAATTTGGGCAGAATTCGGGCAGAACTCTATGAGCAAATCTCGGTCAAATCCGCAACTGCAGGAGGACCAAGTTCCAGAGAATTCAAAAATCAAACGGCCACCAACCGAACTCTGGCTGAACTCTGGCCGAGTTCTGTCAGGGTTAGGTTAGGGTTTTAAAAATAGGTTTTGGTGATTTTTGAAAACCTTTTTGAAAACCTTTTTGTAGACATTTTTGATAGGTCATTTTAAAAGCATTTTGAACTATTTTGGGGATAGCCTATTTGCCAGTACGACTCGATGTACAACGTATTCCTAGACTCAAATAAAAATGAAAATTATATTGCATAGGAAGTACAAACTCAAGTAGGCAAAAAGATCTTCAGTCTTGAACGGAGTGAATATCCAATCTTACTTATGTCCAAGAAGCCGAGATGTCCCAACTAGCTTCGTATATCCAGACAGAGTTTTGATCAATTATTAAAATCAGGTTTGACCATATGACCAATGGGCCAACACAAAATACTTTAAAAGAAGCATGGACCGTCTTCTTGTGATACAGTGGGTGCATAGCACGACTCTCTCTTTGGGCGCATAGCGTTTGGCCAGCCTGTCAGAGAGAGGACTGTTGAGATCTTCCTAAAAAAATTTGAACTGACAGATTCATCGCGGTAGAATTTGAAGAGGTCCGTCCTTCATACGTCGTTCACGTCAGCAAGTGGCAGTCACATAGTGTGCAAGAGGCTGGATCTTCACGTGGGCGCATAGGCTATGGTAGGCGTATAACGCACAATGGACGCATAGGCGCATAGGAAATTGTGGGCGCATAGGAAGTGGCCCATGCCTATAAATAGGATCTGAAGGAGAGAGAAAGTTTATTATTCTCCTCTCTTAGAACTTTCAAAAGACTCTTCATCTCCTTTCTTTACGAACCATGTCTCCCATGGTCGCCAAGAGATCTGCGAAGGGCAAGTGGGCTGCGCTGAGTGGCTCTCCTCCTGCGGCAGCATCCTCACCAGTCCAGGACCCGATTCTGGGTGAGGCCATGCCTCAAAAACAATGTCTCGAGCATTAATTTGCAATGCTCAAACTTTTTTTTTCTGCCTGGGTGCATGCGCCTAAGGCAACATACTTCTGTGAGCATTCTTATGCACCCACAGAAGTAATGCGCCAACCCTGTGGTGTGCTATGCGCCCACATATTGCCATGTTATGCGCCCTCATGCTATTTGCATGTTATGCGCCCACGTTCTGCTATACGTTATGCGCCCACATGTTTATCTTGGGCGCATAGTCCTTTAGGTGCATAGCCCCTTTGGGCACAAACGAGCCCTTCAGCACTTAGTTTATCCTGCAGTTTCTCAGTCTGACTTTCTCTTCCGTCTTTGATTCTTGCAGCATCCATGTCGAAGGCTGAGACCGTTGTGAAAGAGGAGATGCAGCCTCTTTTCATCAAATAAGAGCCACCGTTCGTTAAGGAGGAGGAGATACCAAATATTATGGAAAAGGAAGAGCTGGCGCCCATCAGGGAGGGAATTACTCCCAAGATTGAGACTACTGTAAGGGAGGAGCCCAAGTCTGAGGGTAGTAGCACTGGGAGTTCTGACCCTCATGCCCCCGCTGAAGACCTTAATCAAATAGACCTTTCGTATGCAAAATGGCTGAGAGAATGATATATGCCTCAACACAATTATGATCCTCGACTGTAGGGATCCATGGTTGTCATGTAATCGCTATTTTTGGGAATATGAAAAAAAATCATTATAATCCTTTGCTGGAGATGTACTCCTATGAATGTAACTGATTTTGATTAAACATAATGCATTCACTCCATCATTTATTTATGGTATCTGTAGTGCTTTTACTAAAGGGCCTAATACAATATTTGTGTTTGATAAAGGACATCCCACTAGAGGATTTTTTTGTGGACCAATTGCCCTTTTGTGCATCTGGGAATACGAGCAAATAGATTTGAAACAAAACCCAACAGAGGTAATATGGACGTGATAGGTTTTATGGTCTTAACACTGTATCTTTTATCCTGGGTCGGGTACAGGTGTCAAGTCGAAAGACTATCGGTATCAGAGGTAGTGTGGACATAGTAATGATATTTCTGGTGGGTATTTCGTTGGGAAATTTTGATATGGACCTATTATCTATTTTATATTCAAGTTTTATTTGAATATAAATACTAAGTTGAACGAAGCTGCTAGTAGAGGTAATATTGACGTAATAGCAGAGGATGTTCTATATCTGACCAGAGGTAATATGGACGTGGAAAGATATATAACGTTAGGTGGGAGTGGATAATTCAGAGGTAATATGGACGTGATTATCCTTGATGAATGCTTTGCTCAGAGGTTATATGGACGTGGCAAAATATTTCTTTATCATTCCACTGGGGAAATAATTATCGGAAAACAATTCAGAGGTAATAGGGACGTGACTTGTTTTCGTCAAACCGAGTTTCGACAGAGTCAAAAACAGAAATGATTCCACTGGGGAAATATTTTTGGAGGACCTATTATCCAAGGCGTATTCAAGACTCTTAAAATACGGATATTAGTTACATAATTTTCGAATCACATAAACATCATACTGTACATTTACATGACTGAACATATGTGAACATTATGTAAAAAAGGTTACACATTGTATTTCTTCAGGAACTTACCATTGATAGGCATCATGAGCAAGTCACCATCAGGCTTGGTTAGTCGGTACGCACTGTAAGAATATATTAATTCTATGATGAAAGGACCTTCCCATTTAGGCTAAAATTTTCCTTTCGTTTTGTGTGTCATGACCATTGGTCTTCTCACTGCTAAGACCAGATCACCGACTTGAAAGATTCTTTCCTTTACCTTTTTATTGAAGGCTCCGAAAAGACGTACTTGGTATAGCTCAATACGCTGCTGAGCTAACAAGCATTTTTTTTCTAGTGCTTCGAGCTCCTGTAGACGCAAACGGTAGCTTTCTTTGTTAGTCAACTCGCTGGCTAAGGCTATACGAAGAGAAGGAATCTGGATTTCTAGGAGAATAACTGCTTCGCTCCCATAACCAGAGAGAATGGCATACTACCTGTTGGAGTCTGGACCATTGTATGATAGGCCCATAGACATTCGTCGAGCATCTCATTCCAATCACGCTTGTTTGAAAACACAAACATTTTGAGAAGTTTTATGATAGTTTAATTGAAGGCTTCTGCTAGCCCGTTAGCCGCTGGATTGTAGGCAGTAGAGGCTACGTTCTGGATTCGATTCCTATCACAGAACCGATAGAATACATAGCTTGTGAATTGTGGACCATTATCATGGATGATTCTGCGAGGTAGGCCGAAGCGGTAAATAAGGTGATGTTTGATGAAACTGATCATGTTTGACGCCTTTACTTCGGTGAGTGGTATAGCTTCCGCCTATTTGGAGAAGTAATCGGTTATGGCTAGGATGAACCGATGTCCTTTGGCGGATGGCGGGCTAATTGGTCCTATGACGTCCATGCTCCAGGCTTTAAAAGGCCAAGATGCAGTCGTCGGGTGTAGAAACTCTGAAGGTTGATGAATGAAATAGGCGTGGAACTGACAGGTCCTAAACTTTCTTGCATATTCAACAGCATTTGCTATCATTATGGGCCAATAATAACCCATTCGTTTGAGGCAATCTTATAATTTGGGGCCTGGTTGATGTGCACCACAAACTCCGTCGTGAGCCTTCCGGAGTGCATGTTTGGCTTCTGTGTTTGATAAACATCGTAACAGTAGCCCATCGTAAGAGCGTCGGTACAGCATCTTGGTAGCTGTGTCGTAGTAAAATCTGAAGGATCGCCTTTGGATAAACACTGCTTCCTTTGGGTCCTCGGAGAGGATTCCATAGACAGCGTAGTCTATTAAAGGAAATCTCCAGTCTTTAACATCGACGTTTGTTTCCGTTGTGTAATTGTGATGAATATACAAGGCATTTTTCACGCAGAATAGTTCTCGACCAGACACTGTAATCAGCTGCTGAGTATTGGAGGGGACGGTCATGGAAGCAGCGAGACCAGCTAGGGAATCTGCTTCTATATTCTGTAGTTAAGGCACATGCTCGATAAAGAATCCAACGAAAATAGATGCCAACTCGATTGTTGCTCTGTGATATGATGAACTTCATAATCCCCTCGGACCTGACTAACTATTAGCTTAGAATCGTCGTAAGCTTCTAGATAGTCAACTCCCAGTTGTTTTGCCAGTTGCAGGCCGATTAATAGGGCATTATATTCGGCTACATTATTGGTGCACGGTTCCACGAGAGAATATGTACGATGTATAACCAGATGATCAGGTGACACGAGCACGACGCCTACTCCAGCCATAATATTTTCTTTGGGTCATGTTCTTGATGCACCGTCAAAGAACATTCGCCAAATGGGGATTTCTTCAGTTACAGTATTAGACTCCACTACTTCATAGAGAATTTTATCATAGAGTTTGGAAGATTTTGGCACCGGATGAGCTGCTAGGATTGACTTTAGATATGATGTGGATAGTCTGCCCAGACACATAGTGGCGTGTCTTCTGGATGGCAAATACTAGTGCAAGGCATTCCTTCTCCACAGGTGTGTATCTGTACTTGGCACCCACCATTGTACGACTGAGGTAGTAGATTGCCTGTTCATGGCCGCCTTCATTCTTCTGAGCTAAGAGGGCACCAAGAGAATGGTCCATAGCGTAGACATATCGTAAGAAAGGCTTCCCCATTATTGGAGCTACCAATACTGGAGGGCTTGTAAGATACTTCTTGATGTCGTCGAATGCGCGTTGACATTGTTCAGTCCAGACGAAAGATACAGCTTTTTTCATGAGCTGAGTGAATGGTTGACACCTTCCAGAAAGGTTTGAAATGAATCATCTGATGTAGGCTAGCCTTCCTTGCAGTCCGCGTAGCTCTTTGAGGTTTCTTGGAGGATGCATATCGAGGATAGATTTTACTTCCTCAAGGTCAAGATGTACACCCTTTGAAGTGATGACAAAACCAAAAAACTTGTCGCTGGAGACTCCCAAAAAAGACTTGGTTGGATTCATCTTGAGTTGGTGTGCACCAATTAGTTCGAACACCGTTTTTAAGTCTTGGAGGTGGTTGCCCTTGAGACGACTTTTAACTGCGATATCGTCTACGTAGCACTCTACTGTTTTGCACAAACGATCGCAAAAAATTGTGTTCATGGCTCGCTGGTATGTTGCCCCTGTATTCTTCAATCTGAAGGGCATCACCGTATAGCAGTATACCCCCAACGGTGTTAGAAAAGATGTGTACTTCTCGTCGTCGGGTAACATCTTGATCTGGTTGTAGCCTGAAAACCCATCCATGAAGGATATCCACTTGAAGTCGTAAGTGTTGTCGATCATTACGTCGGTGATCGGTAGAGGGAACTCGTCTTTTTGGTATGCAGAGTTCAAATCACGGTAATCGATACAGACTGAAACTTTACCGTTATTTTTTATGACTGGAACGATGTTGGTCAGGGTATTGTTCTTCACGAATGAATCTACTGACAATGAGCTACTTGACTTCATTCTCGATGGCCTCCATGACATCTGGTCGAAATCGTTGTTGTTGCTGCTTCACTGGCTTAGCTTTAAAAGAAATATTCAGGCGGTGCATGGCGACTTTAGGGTCCAGGCCTAGCATGTCTTTATAGCTCCATGCAAAGACATCGATGTATTCTTTTATAAGCTGTATAAGAGATTGGCGTTCATCGCCAAATAGACTTTTGCTTATGAAGATTGGTTTAAAAGATGATTCATCTCCTAAATTGACTTGGATGACTTCGTCTTTGGTAGGTGGTTCACGTTGTTCGAAGTGCAGCTCCCATCTAGTATCCATCTTTTGAGCCCATTGTTCAAGCTCGCTTGATTGGACATCGTCCGCAATTTGGTCAACGAAAACCATGTTGACGGACAGAGTTGCTTTGAACATGTTGCCAATGCTGGAATCTGAGTCCCAAAGGAAGGAATCAGAAGAATGAGAACAATGATCTGCTTCATCATCTGATATTTTGGGAGTTGTTCGAGTAGTGACATAACCTAAACCAACACCATTTCTTTGATAGTAGTTCTCGGGTTTGTCGGGAGGAGCAAAGTGTCGTATTGGCAACCGTCGTCCCTGGCCGTAATTTAGCCCCTGGTCACTTTTGATGTCATATCCCATGTTCTGGATGATATTCTTGGCCTGCCAACTATACCGAAAAAGTTGCATTTTCCCAGAGTCATAGTCAGCTTCCGTGTTGTTCTTGGAAGAAGTAGAGTCCGAAACGAACTTTCTCTCGCCAATTATACGACCGAAGATGATTAGTTCTTCATTCTTCTTTCTGACTGGAACGATGAAGTAGTGGATATCTTTTGGATAGACTTTTTTTTGCTGGTGAGGCGTCGTGACCGGCATGCAGAGGTGTGGTCCTATGTCGTGCTCTAGAGCGTATATCGTATCTATGTAGTAGTTTATAGATTGATAGACATCAGAGTAATTCAAAGATAAACCTTTACTAAGAAAATAGGCAAGTTCTTCTTCGGGGATAACATCATCCGTTGAAGGTACATTATTATGAGTATTGATATACTCATTGAGAGGGTCATCATCTGGAAGAGGAGCCGCAGTCTTGTACAAGTTCACCACGTAGGGTAATTCTTCAGAATTGGGAGGACGGACTATTTTTCATAAATAAATTCACTTTATTTATTGTGTTTCTGGGAAAATTACAACTGTGGGAATCCGATCTAGAAGACGATCGCTTTATCCCTTTGACTATGCGAAGAAGAAAAGCTCTCAAAATTTTGACAGTAATTTAGATAACTATGTATCTGTACAATGAATGAGAAAAAGAACTCTATTTATAGAGTCAAAAATAATAACTGAAAAGATAACTGTCTTCACAGCCTGTGCCTAGTTAAAAATTATGCAGGATTTAACATACGCAAGGCTGTGAGCAGTTACTGGACGTGGCATGTAACTGTTGGACACATGGCAATAGTGCATGAGTCGTGTGCAAGTTACAGGACACGCAGGCGAGAGATCAGTGGCATGGCTGCCACGTACTCCTATTTGATGAAATTCACGCAGACTCGTTGAGGACGAAATCCACGCAAACTCAATGTAGAAAGCTTCAAAATCCACACAAACTCGGGGCAAGAAGCTTTAGGATCCACGCAGACTTGGTACAAAGAGCTTCAAAATCCACGCAGACATTAGGAAGAAAACTTCAGAATCCACACAAACTTGAGATGAAGAGCTCAAAATACACGCAGACTCAAGGAAGAAGACTTCAGAATCCACGCAAACATGAGATGAAGATCTCACAAATACACGCAGACTTGAGATAGGATTGCCAGTTGTCTTAATTTAGCGTGCCTCGGCTGACACAAAATCTCTGACGATAATTGCTTTTGTCAGTCGTATTAAATGACAATAAGGCCTTTTGGTACGCCACCTTAACAAAGGATGAGTCTTGCTGAAGAAGATTTCGAAAATCACGCAATAGGCGGCTGTGATTTCTCGAGTTCTGTGTACACGTGGCATATGAAGAGACATTCTTCGACTGTCGTGCTGTCAATCATAATTACACTTCTGATAAATGATGAGCTGTCTTCAGCGTGACTTGCAAATATATGTCTTGATCAACTGAGCGTGACTTTTGACTCTGTCCTGATCAACTCAGCGTGACAATCATTTTTGAGGCCTACAAAATCCCCTTCAAAGTTTTCGAAAAAATGATAAATTATTTCGAAATACTTTGAAAACAGAGATGATAAAATGAATTGAGTCACGCTGAGATGATATTAAATGTCTCGGAATTCGAAAAGACTTCAAAGTTCTTTGAAAACATTCAAATGAACCTATTAAATGTCATGTTGACTCTTCGTTCTCCGAAACTGATTGCATCCAATTTATTATGGAATATGAACCGCCGGCAAGTTCTGTATATATAAACAAGGAGAAGATTCATTTTCAACTTCATCTCACGTCAACATGACACCAAAGGAAGAAGCTGAAGAAGAAGCACGCAAGTTGGGCTTTTGTGCCCGTGGTGACCCCACTTTTGAGGGTGAAGAGCCGAAGTCCCCTGTCTTCGAGCTCAAAGACGATTCTACCAACTGGCCAAGAATTTCTTGAGCTACTTTGGCCTGGATGGCTCGTCCTCTTCTGATGGGCGTAGCCTCATAGAGCAGCGTGAAATGTTTAAAGCTCTGTTATGCCGTCTGGGAGTTAAGAGCGTAGAAGAACTAGGCATTAAGCTCAGTCGCTCTGGGAAATAGAGCGTGACTTTTATGCTTTTGTTGCACTTTATGTTTTGTCTTTTGTAAGGCCATCAGTGCCTGTCTTAAGAAATGAAGTACAACTTTTGCGCTTGATCTGCGTGCATTTAATGAAGAATGTTAACTTTGACTGTTTCCAATGTTGCATTGTCTTTCAGCACACGTGGCACTTATTCTATGGTTCACAAACGCAATTCACGCGAATCTTTTCCAAGAATAGACTTGAGCTTTGCCCTTTAAATAGATAGCTGAATTTCAAAGAGACTCATCTCCCATTATTCTTCTTCTTCTCTGAGAAATGAAATTTTCAAGAGATTTCACTCTCAAACAGGAAAGCAATGTTTTCTAATGTTCAGCTTCTGTGCATTGTATCAAACATGAGTTTCCCAATCCTTAGCACCAAACTTGAAGGTAAGTCAGCGTAGTACGCGTAATATTTTGTTGCTGTTGAAGATAGGCTTTTCGTTTCTGATTTCTGATTTGAACAATATACGCCTGTATCTGTTTGATAAATGCATGCTGAATGATTTCTGTTTAATGCTTCCTTACAGAAACTTGGCTAAGAATTTTCTTCAGAACTGGCATTGGGGATGTGGATGCTGTGGAGAATATCCTGCTGACATCTACATCAGGGAGCTCATACGCTTTTGATGCGTAAATCAGACAACTCAGAACTCTTCGTGGGATAGAAGGGTCTTCCTCAGATGGTAGGAAGAGCCTTTATACACGAGAGTTGGATTGTGGAGTCAACTCTACCTCAGGAAATTGGGTAGTAGAGTTCCTTTCAAGGCAGAACTAGGAATTGTATCCCAATATGGAATACATTCCTATCTTCCTTGAGGGGTTACCCCGTCCACCAATTGTATTGGCAGCACCACGCCTTCGGGCTGCCATACTCTGTAGTTCTTCTCTCGTCTGAGAGAGAAGACCAGAGTTTGATTCCTGTTGATCTGGTCGTGACTGAGACCCAGACAATCAGGAATTACCACAAACAACGAACCTGACGGAGAAGGTCCGACGGAGAAGATCCAAAGAAGAAGATAGATCTCTATTAGGTCATTATTGTGGTATAGAATGAAAATCCAAAGATATTGTAGTAGATTTCCATTATGATTTGTAAGAAAGTCTAAGAAGATGTAATAGACTTTTTATGATGATATGAAAGTGGAAATGAACATTCTTCTATGCTCAATGATTTGTATCTATCTGGATGAATTGTAGACATGATAGATAATGAAATCTTCTTTTCTGATTTAGAGTACTCGATACTATCAGAGGTAATGTGGACGTGATAGTATGTAGGAACTCAAAAGAAAATAGATTGATTTCTATTCAGAGGTCAAAGATGGAAAATGATAGATGAGTAAGTAGATTCATCATTTATTCAGAGGTTATGAAAACATGATAAATAACGAATCCCCACTTTTGAAATGAATTGATAGAAGATAATGGACAGATGAATTATCAAGCGATAACGAACAAGTGAACCGTCGGATGAATGTAATAAGTGAACGGATGAACCGTCAAGCATTAATGAACGAGCGAACCGTCGGATGAATGTGTCGCTTCGTTATTTTGAGAAATTACTGCCTATAAATATAGCAGAAATTTGATAGGAACAAATACTCCCACTCTCCAACATAAAAATGTCATCTGGAGAAGCATCCAAAAAGGCTGAGATCGCCCCCAGGGTTGAGAAGGACACTAAAGAATGTCCTGTTGATCCCATTCAGCCTAAAAAGGAAGAAGCGGGTGAAGGTTCGTCTGCACTTCAGCCACCACGGGATATTCTGGATTTCTTGCTTGAACCAGGAAGGACCGAAGAAGAAGAAGCCATGAGGATGGCTGCCTGCAAGTTCCTCGTGGGTTCCAGCAAGGAGGTGCTCGGCTCTTTTGCTGATTATGTTTGTGAGAAGGACGGCAGTGGCCCTCGTCCAAAAGTCGAGAAGGATGATAGCGATCTTCCTTAATATCATGTATTATCATTCATGACTAGAATAAAATAAAAAATTTATCTATAATCATGAACTTTCCTGATGATTATAAGCATTTACATCTATGCATAATATTTTTTAAGGAATTTGCCATTAATAGGCATCAAAACTTTTCGACCATCCAATTCTGAGAGTTGATAAGCTCCATTAGAGAAAACTCTGCTCACGATATAGGGACCTTCCCACTTTGCATCAAATTTGCCCTTGTTCATATGAGTCATAGTCATAGGACGTCTGACTGTTAGAACTAGTTCTCCTTTTTGATACGCTCGAACTCTGACTTTCTTGTTAAAAGCTCTTGAAATCTTAGCTTGATAGAATTCAATATTCTGTTGAGCAGACAATCGTTTTTCATCCAGACCTTCTAATTCTTGAAGTCGGAGACGATCATTATTTTTAGTGGTAAGTTCATTAGCGATTGCTATCCTCAAAGAAGGAATTTGAATCTCTAATGGAAGAACAGCTTCGCAACCATACACCAGAGAAAAGGGTGTACATTTGGTAGCGTTACAAACTGTAGTGCGGTAAGCCCACAGACATTCACCAAGTTTCTCACTCCAATTCCGTTTGTTAGTGGAGACAAACTTCTTTAAGAGTTTGATGATGGTCTTGTTGAAAGCTTCTGCTAACCCGTTAGCTGCCGGATTATATGCAGTTGAGGCCACATTATTGATCCGATGATCGTCACAGAATCGAGTAAATTTCTGGCTGATGAACTGTGGTCCGTTATCATGAATAATACGTCGAGGAACACCAAATCTGTAGATGACGTGATGTTTGATAAAGCTGATGACATTGGATGTCTTAACTTCAGACAAAGGAATAGCTTCAGCCCATTTGGAGAAATAATCGGTTATTGCTAGAATAAACCGATGACCTTTTGATGATGGCGGATTGATCGGGCCGATGACATCCATACCCCAAGCTTCGAAGGGCCATGATGCTGCTGTAGGATGTAGAATTTCTGAAGGTTGAATAAAATCTGCATGGATTTGACAAGCTTTACATTTCTTTGCATATTCGATGGCGTCAGATACCATAGTGGGCCAATAGTAACCCATACGTCGAATACGATCTTGAAGTTTTGGTCCTGGCTGATGTGCTCCACAAATCCCATCATGTGCTTCACGAATGATCTGCTGGGCCTCCTCACCGGCAATACATCGAAGGAGTAAACCATCATAAGTTCGACGATATAAAGTTTTTGTAGTATGATTATAATAGAATCTGAGTGATCGTCGTCTAATAGATGCTGCCTCACTTGGATCATCTGGAAGAATTTCATACAATACAAAATCTAAGAAAGGAAGTCTCCAATCTTTATCCGTATTTTGATCTTCAGCTGAGTTACTGAAGATGAATTCTATGCTGGAATCGGATGAAGAGGAAAATAATTTACGGCTAAATCCAAATCCTCTTGCTGTGTTGACATCATGAGATGTTGATTCTTCAGTGTCAACTGGAAGTCCCAGAGTTAGATTGTTTTCAAGATGAAATAATTCCCGATTGTAAATAACAATCACTTGTTGACGTCTAATCGGAATAGCCAATACTGCCGCAAGAATAGCAAGAGCATCAGCTTCTGTGTTACATGCTCGCCTAACATGTTCAATAAAGAATTCTTCAAATGAAGAAGCCATATATATGGCCGATCTATGATAAGGAACCAGATCTTGATGACGAACTTCATAAGTGCCCCTTATCTGATTGACAATGAGTTTAGAGTCTCCATAAGCCTCCAAATGTTGAATATTCAGATGTTTGGCGAGTTGAAGACCAATAAGCAATACATTGTACTCAGCTACATTGTTTGAACATGGTTGATCGAGAGAATAAGCTCTTTGAATAGCAAGACCTTCTGGCGATACAAGAACAATTCCAACTCCAGCAACAATATCACCATTAGGACCTATTCTTGAAGCTCCATCAAAGAATAGACGCCAAGTAGAATTTTCTTCATCAATTTGATTTGAATCCAGGACTTCATCTGGGATTTCATCATAGAGTTTTGAATTTTCTGGGATAGAATGAGCAGCCAGAAAATCAGCTAAAGCTTGCCCTTTGACTGATTTCTGAGGGATGTAATGCATGTCATACTGAGCAAGTAAGATTCCCCAATTAGCCAACCTAGAATTCAAAACACTGGGTTTCTTCATCATGATCCGTATTGGATTGATTCTGGAGATGACATGAATGGTCTGACCCATGATATAATGTCGTGTCTTTTGGACAGCGAACATCAAGGCTAGACACTCTTTCTCGACCAGTGAATATCGGGGTTCAGCTCCGGTCATGGTCCGACTGAGATAATAAATGGATTGTTCATGACCATTTTTATTCTTTTGAGCAAGCAATGCACCCAGTGAATGACTCATTGCTCGGGTATATAAGAGGAATGGTATTCCTGAGACAGGAGGTACCAATACTGGAGGGCTCATCAGATATTGCTTTATATCATCAAATACTTTCTGACATTCATCATTCCATACAAAAGAAACACCTTTCTTCATGAGCTTATTGAATGGTCTGCAGCGTCCTGATAAATTAGAGATGAATCTCCTGATATAAGCGATCCTTCCTTGAAATCCTCGTAGCTCTTTTAAGGTGCGAGGAGGACGCATCTCTTGAATAGCTTTGATCTTCTCGGGATCCACGTGTATACCTTTAGCGGTAATGACGAAGCCGAGAAATTTGCCACTTGAGACACCTAAGAAGGACTTAGTAGGGTTCATCTTTAATTGATGCTTACGCATTAGATCGAAAGTAGTCTTCAAGTCTTGGATGTGATCCTCCTTTTGTCGACTTTTGACTGCGATATCATCAACGTAGCATTCGACTGTTTTCCGCAAATGTTTACGAAATATAGTGCTCATAGCTCGTTGATAAGTTGCTCCTGCATTCTTGAGACCGAACGGCATAACTGTATAACAGTAGGTACCGATCGGCGTTCTGAAAGAAGTGTGTTTCTCATCATCTGGAAACATTTTAATCTGATTGTACCCAGAATACCCGTCCATGAATGACATCCGTTCAAATCCACAGGTATTATCGATCATGACATCAGTGATTGGTAGAGGGAATTCATCTTTAGGACATACCGCATTGAGATCGCGAAAGTCTATGCATACTCTGATCTTGCCAGTCTTTTTAAGAACAGGGACTATATTAGCTACCCAATCGGGATATTGTTCTTCTCTAATAAACCCAGAGGCCAGGAGTTTATTGACTTCAGCTTCAATTGCATCCATAATGTCTGGACGAAATTGCCGCTGTTGTTGTTTGACCGGTTTAGCATTCGGCATGATATTGAGCTTATGAGTTGCAATTTGTGGATCGAGTCTCGGCATATCTTCATAACTCCAAGCGAAGACGTCGATATAGTCACGAACAAGTTTGATCATGTCTTGTTTATCTGTTTCTGAAAGACTTTCACTGATGAATATTGGTTTAGGGGATCCCTTTTCACCAATATCTATTTGAACAAGTTTATCTTCAGTCGGAGGTTCTCTTTGCTTAAACCGGAATTCCCATTGATTATCCAATCTTTGGGCCCATTGTTCTGATTCAGGTGAGATTTCAAATTCGTCTTCATCTTTATCATCTTCTTCAGAACCGTCAATGGAGACCATATTGGAAGACAAAATGTTGCAGTAGAAATCACCGATACTCGTATCGGAATCCCAAGAGGTAGTACTAGAACAATCAGATCTCTTATCTTCATCAGATTCGAGATCTTCATGGACAATGTTGATAAAAGGAGTAGGAGCAATATAACCCAGTCCACATTTCGTCCTCCCATATTTCAGAGGAGGAATTCGAACAGGCATTTTTCTACCTCTTCCATTACTGAGACCATTTCTGAAGTCATAGCCTATGTTTTTAATGATGTCATTAGATTGCTGACTATAACGACGTAGTTGTCATCTTCCAGTATCATCGTCCTTGTCATTATCTTCTAAACCAGAAGGATTCTGGGGCCCTTTGTAAAAGAATATTGGAAATTCTCTCGGTTTTCTACTAGGAACCAGAAAGTAAGAAGATTGTACTGATTCTAGGGATACATCTGTATGAAAAGTCTGTACAACTCCTATGGTTATTGCGCTCAAGTCATCTAACGAATGTAAATAACTATGAACATAATTACACATATCAACATACTGCAAAGATGGAGACTTTTCATTGACTTTAAAAGCAGCAATATTTACATTGGAAGAAGGTTGAGCCTTAGAAATCTTAGCCAAATCAATGACTAAAGGGGGAGAAGAAGTTTTGTTTCGATTAAGATCGATAACAAATGGCTCAGAAGAGGTGAGCTCCCTTGAAGCTTGAGATGGAAGAGTAGTCCGCCCTCCAACTGGGATTAGCATAGTATCCTATTTCATATATGAGGATACAGGAGCTGTAGTACGCCCACTGACAGGAATGATCAGTGTATTTTGAGCAGATAACTGAGGTGATGGAGAGATACGTCCACTCACTGGAATAATGAAGGGGCCTTCTCCGGAGGATTTAGGAGACAATTGCTGAGAAGTTCGACCTTTAACAGGGATTGTTAAAGTCTCACTTTGTGAATCCTCCTGTTCCATAGCTTGTATCAGCTTTGTGTACTCCTCTTTATACATCCGAGAATCATTGAAATAGGCTTCAACTCCACGGAAAGGATTTATATCAGCAACCTCTTTTTGTACATTTCCATTGCTATCAATGTATTTGAAACATTGATGAAGAGTAGAGGGCACCACATTATTTTCATGAAGGAAGGGCCTCCCCAGAAGAAGATTATAGGATCCCACAATCTCGATCACATAGAAAGTAACTTTGGATCTGAAATCGCCTATCTGAAGCTTCAGATGAATCTTTCCCAAAGGCTCGCTTCGGCTTTGATTGAATCCCAAGATAGTAGTAACCGTCTTGGAGAGTTTGTGAAGAGGGATTTTAAGTTCATCCAACAGACTTTTCGGCATTATGCTTATAGCAGACCCTGGATCAATAAGAATACGATCTATCTTCATCGTATCAATATAACCAGTGTAGTAGAGAGGTCGATCATGTAGATTACTCTCCAGAAGCATGTCGTCTTGTGTAAAGGTAATATTTGGGATAATCTCCAATACACTGTTGTAATGTAAGCAAGTAGCAGGTTCTGCGTCCGGCTTCTTTAATTGTGCAAGACAAGATTCAGCCTGTAAGAGTGCTTCACTTAACGTCTCCCGAGTCTCTTTGGAAAGACGTAGAAGTTCAAAGAGGAACATTCTAGCTGGAGTATTAGCAAGTTGAGCTAAAATGTCAAAGCTGTAAGGCTTCTGAAGCCCAAGAGGAGGAGACTTCTTGATCGGTTTATCAAACCGAGCTTGTTGCTTGCCTTTCTCAATAGCTGTGGGCTTGGAAGGAGTAGGTACCCCCGGTGTGATTGAAGGAACAGGTGCCGTGGATGATTCTTTTTCAATAGGAACGTCAACAGCGTCCTTATCAGCAGGAGAGACATCAGGGATATCCTCAGGATTCTTAGAATAATCCTTCAGATAAGGTTTCCCTGTTCGAGTAGCACCAGCAAGTGCTTCTTCCTTGTCCTTTGGCTCTGTGTCAGAGGTAGATCCGAGAGAGGTCATATGACATGATTTAATCTTTCCAACCTTTTTAGACTTTCGAGAAGTAGTCTTTTGAGGAAGAGGAGATTTAAAATCTGCCACTAGATCAGGATGAATCCACATTATTTCTCCAGTTTCAATAGTGATTGGCACTAATCCTTCAGATTGTGGAGGAGGAATATTTACTATTTTAAGAGTTGCCTTGGGAATAGGAACAATCCCATCTTCAAGAAGTTGAGGAGGGAAATTTCCAAATTGCATAGAGACGACATTAGAAGTGACAGTCTTCTCTTTTGGAGTAAGAGAGATAGCTCCAGATCTGATCATTTCCTGGATCTTTCCTTTCAGTACATAACATGTACGAAGTGTGTGACCCAATATTCTGTGGTATGGACAGTATTTGGGATGATCTGTCTTACCAGCTTCATCAGGTTTCTTGATTTCAGGTAATTGTATTTTATTACCTTTCAGCAAACACTCAAAGATACCTTGGACATCATCGTCATCAAAAGAATATTCTTCTTTAGGACGAGGTGCTCTTGGTTGTTGAGTTGTAGAGGTAGGAGAATCTTGAACAGTCGATGCATCTTTGTTATGAAGGTTAACTTCAAGAGTTTTCTTCCCTTTGCGGGTATTGGATTTAGCATTATTGTTGGCATTCTGACCTGTTTCCTTAGGGGACATCTGCACTCCTAAACCTTTGAAGGTTTCAGCACTAGTTTCTGCGGCCTTGGCACTAACTATAAAGGAAGGCCAATCTTGAAATTGAGTAGATCCTGTCCACATGCTAATGATTGGTAGCAAATTTGATTTGCATGTGTCAATGGTGACAGCATCAGGAGTTCCAAGAGGCATCTTCAGAGCTTCTCTTCAAAACCGTTCAATGAAATCCTCTGTAGTTTCATTGTTCTTCTGCTTGATTCTAATAAGAGCAGACATAGTCATGTCATTGAGTCCTTCATAGAATCGTTCAAGAAACATTTGTTTGAAACCAGCAAATGAGGTAATGCACCCATCAGGGAGACTTCTATACCAGTGATAAGCTGTTCCTTTGAGGCATCCAACAAACACCCGAGTAAGGAGGGCGTCACTTGGTTGTAATTGATTAGTCATCACTTCAAAATGATTGATAAATTGACTTGGAGAAGTGGTTCCATCATAGAATGAGATAGTAGGAGGTTTGTACTTAGGAGGGTAAGATACTTGCTTCCATTCTATCGGGTAAGGTTGTTTGATACCTAACCTTTGCAAACCATCTTTCTGTTTGAATGCCTCAAATTGAGTTCTAAGGTTCTTCAATTCTTCAGTAACAACTCCGAAAGATTGTGGAGTTGTAACTTGCTGAGTATAATTAGGAGGAGGGACTGCAGCATATGTACTACCCCCAGCTCCAGACTGACTAGGAACATTAGATTGTACCCCCGGAATAGTAGAAGGTTCCATGGTTGGATCAACAGGAGTATCTAGTACCACTGGTGGTACTGTCTGTTGGACTTGCTGAGTTTGGTGCTGAGTTTGCATAAGAGTATGCATAGCATTCAATGTGTCTGCCATAGCTCGCAACTGTTGTTCCAAAGAAGAAATCCTCTGTTCATGAGCTTCGGTGCTAGTCGAAGGTTCATGATTGCCATCTACCATGTAAGTGGTAATCATTCGAGGAATAGATGATGAAACCGTTTGTTCTGAATCATCACTGTGAGAATCAGAATCTTTCCCGGGAGTGTTTACAGGAGTCAATGCTGGAAAATTGGACTCCCCAAGGAAATCCTCTGTAATCTCTGGATTAACACATGGATGAGAGGAAGAAGAGACCCTGGCTAAAGCTCCAGTCCTGGATCGAGTGCCGAGGTAAACACCATCTTCAGAATCTGATATAGCATCAGACCGCATGCTACCCCCAATATTTCTAGAGGTCATGTTGACAGAAGCAAATAAAGGCTCATCTTCATCAAGGATAGATTCATACTGAATCCGATTGAAGACAGATTGTCGTTTATTTCGACATCTGCATTGCATTGTAATTCTCGGCTGAAAGTGACATTCATGATCAACATGGCTCTGAGCCATTGATTGGCATCTGCACTGAATTATGACTCTTGGATAAAATTCACATTCAGCATGATCCATAGAATTGTTCTTTCTCTTCTGTTGAAGGTGTTCTCGTAAATCTTTTTGGTTCTTGGGCCTTGATGGCTCTTGATTATATAAAGAGTGATTAATATGAGCCACATAATTTCTAGCATACTCTGCATCTGGATCTCTTATCTTTGTATCCAATTGGTGTGGTTTCTTAACATCAGAAGTGTTTCCCAAACGGGTTTGATTCAGTTTGGCTCTTAGAACAATTGGAGGTAATACATTGGTTTTAGAAACTTGGAGTTTTCCTTCCATTGATCTAGATATCTGCAGAGAAGGAAGAATAGAACCACCCCTTGACTAGGAGTTGGTAATAGACCCTCTTTTCTAGACAAATTCTGTGCCAAATTTAAAGAAGTCATAGGAGAAAACACTAAGGAGTGTTTCTTCTTAGACTTATTCAAGTTTTGAGACATAAAATGTCCAGAAAGAAGAGTAGTCAAAAGACCATCTCCTTTTCTTTGACTAACAAAATTGTCAGTCAAAGCTGTTCCTGAAGTAAAAACTTCAGGAGCAGAAGAAATAACTAAAGAGTTATTCCTTTTCGAAGGGACATTGTGAGCCATTTGTGGAGAAGTTCTAGCAAGACCACCCCCAGTTTTAACAGAACTTGGCAAAGAAGAAGAAGTAGCTAAAGAACTACTCTTCTTAGACGAAATACACGCTGAAACAGGTTTGGCTAAGGAGCCAGTACTGTCTGCGTGACTTTTGAATGTAGGATTACACACTGAAACAGATTTGGCTAAAGAGCCAGTACTGTCAGCGTGATTTTTGACTTTGGAAATACACGCTGGAACAGGCTTGGCTAAGGAGCCAGTTCTGTCAGCGTGATTTCTGAATGTGAGATTGCACACTGGAACAGATTTGGCTAAAGAGCCAGTACTGTCAGCGTAACTTTTGACTACTGTCTTCTTTGAGCACACAAGAGTGTGCGTGCTTGCAGTAAAGTCTTTACCAGTGTTAGGAGTAGACACTATGGCAGAGACTTCACCATTGACTGTCAACTGATTCTTAGGGACATAGACAGAGTGTCCCTTCGACTTGGCAGTGATGATGGAGGCTGGAGTGGGCTTGCCACCCTTAGCCCGCTGCATTTCTTCATAGGCGAGTTGATCGAATTTGATCGTCATCACCTTCTTCGTCGAGCCGATTGACGAAGTGTCGCATTGAGTTGTTGCCATCTCAGAAGAGGAGATGGTTTTCCCCAGTAGAGTCGCCAATTTGTTTTCCATAAATAAATTCACTTTATTTATTATGTTTCTGGGAAAATTACAACTGTGGAAATCCGATCTAGAAGACGATCGCTTTATCCCTTTGACTATGCGAAGAAGAAAAGCTCTCAAAATTTTGACAGTAATTTAGATAACTATGTATCTGTACAATGAATGAGAAAAAGAACTCTATTTATAGAGTCAAAAATAATAACTGAAAAGATAACTGTCTTCACAGCCTGTGCCTAGTTAAAAATCATGCAGGATTTAACATACGCAAAGCTGTGAGCAGTTACTGGACGTGGCCTGTAACTGTTGGACACATGGCAATAGTGCATGAGTCGTGTGCAAGTTACAGGACACGCAGGCGAGAGATCAGTGGCATGGCTGCCACGTACTCCTATTTGATGAAATTCACGCAGACTCGTTGAGGACGAAATCTACGCAAACTCAATGTAGAAAGCTTCAAAATCCACGCAAACTCGGGGCAAGAAGCTTTAGGATCCACGCAGACTTGGTGCAAAGAGCTTCAAAATCCACGCAGACATTAGGAAGAAAACTTCAGAATCCACGCAAACTTGAGATGAAGAGCTCAAAATACACGCAGACTCAAGGAAGAAGACTTCAGAATCCACACAAACATGAGATGAAGATCTCACAAATACACGCAGACTTGAGATAGGATTGCCAGTTGTCTTAATTTAGCGTGCCTCGGCTGACACAAAATCTCTGACGATAATTGCTTTTGTCAGTCGTATTAAATGACAATAAGGCCTTTTGGTACGCCACCTTAACAAAGGATGAGTCTTGCTGAAGAAGATTTCGAAAATCACGCAATAGGCGGCTGTGATTTCTCAAGTTCTGTGTACACGTGGCATATGAAGAGACATTCTTCGACTGTCGTGCTGTCAATCATAATTACACTTCTGACAAATGATGAGCTGTCTTCAGCGTGACTTGCAAATATTTGTCTTGATCAACTGAGCGTGACTTTTGACTCTGTCCTGATCAACTCAGCGTGACAATCATTTTTGAGGCCTACACTGACATCAGCAGGTTCCGCCCGGGGTGTCTTGCTGAGAGTGATGGTCAATTGTTTGACTTTGTCAGGGTTCTTCTTTTTTACCAAGATTGTGAGAGGCTTTGGAGTACTTTTTGGAGTAGTACGTCCTTTGACTCAAATAATCAGGGGACCATCATTGGAGGATGAACTTGCTTCAGTTTCATTGTCAGCTTTGTTGCCGTCATCCTTGGGGGCTGAGATTGGTAAAATACCGAATCTCCATAGTAGGCTTCGATGCCCTAAAAAGGATCGACATCGGCAAACTCCGTCTTTACGACACCATCGATGTTGACGTACTTGAAGAACTGGTAAAGTATGTAAGGAATGATCATGTTCTCGTGTATCCATGGACGTCCCAACAAGATGTTGTAGGATACATTAGCGTCGATCACATAGCAAGAAACATCCGTTCGAAGATCACTGATCTGGCACTTGAGACGGATCTTGCCCAGCGGGTGGCTTCGACCAGCATTGAAAGCCATGATAGTTGTATTGGTTGCAGATAGCTTGTGCAGAGGGATTCCAAGAATCTGAAGCAAACTTCTAGGGATGATACTGAGGGAGGATCTTGGATCGATGTGCACGCGGTCCACCTTGATCGCCCCGATATACCCTGTATAGTACAGGGGTCTATCATGACGATTATTTTTTAGTAGCATGTCCTCCCTGTTAGGGTTATATACTAAAAGCATCACTTTTGTAGTAACCTTATTTCCTTAAATTTTGAATGAGAATCATAAGGGCAAATGTTTGTATATTGTATTTGTTGCAAGTGTTAATGCAAATGTCTGATATTCTATATTGTAGTTAATAGTGTGTGTGGTATCACACAGAAGATCATATTATCAGTTCTCTATGGAGTATATAAATAGTTCACAACCTATATGGACTTGGACAATCTATTAGAAAGGTTGTAGTGTAATCTGGTATTAGTCTATCTTGACTATAGGTTTACACTAGTACACTTTGTGTGTATTGAACAGGACCACTTGAGGTTGTTCTCTTTGTACTGACTACAAAAGAGAACAAACACCTCAGTTATTATGGATGCTTGTGCTCTTAATCCGGATATAATAACGGACATGTATATGCAGTGTGCATTACTTTGACTCATAAAAGAGTGAGATTCATTATGGATCAACAACCTCTATGAATTGGGTAATAACATCGTATGTATGATGGGCTGTTGATATAAATGGAATCTATGTCCCGATACATCGGGTTGATGATGTCCCCTTAAGGAGCTCATAAGGATTTTTATGTAAACCCTGCAGATGGATTATATCCGACATGAAAAATAAAGTTGAGCGGTACTACTTAAGGATAAAAGATGTCAAATCAATATAGTTGTCAGTAACTTAATTTGATCGACGGACATACGATATCTTAACATAGGGAGCCAAACGAGCATATAATAAAAGGAGCCCATAAACATAATTTGGGATTAGGGAGGTAGTGCAACAATAGCTTATTAGTGGACCGAGCTATTGTTAATGTGCCTGGATTGTGTGTTCGGGCTTGACACGGGATATCCAGATCCGTTAGGAGGCCTAATCCTAATTTCTTCTCATGGTCCCTGCCGTAGCCTATATATATCCTCTATTCTCTGGCCGCTAGATTACTGTTTGCAAAAACAAAAGTCTTTTATTTCACAAACTTTAAAGAATAGTATAAAAGTATAATGAATTCTGGGAAAGTACAACTATAGGAATTCGATCTGAAGACGATCGCTTTATCCCTCGGACGATGTAAACTTTGAAGACGATAGCCTCTGAAGAATGCAGAAGCACTTGGACAAGAACTCCTGATCTCTGATGATAATATGATCCCCCTTAATGAAGAACTTGAAACTCTATTTATAGAGTTCTAGAAATAACTATTTTGTAGTTATTCTGGATTGCGCACAATGAACTACGCTGGAGACAGACTGCGCAGACTGCAAACTACGCTGGCCATTTGGCAGTTGCTCGATCGTGGGTTAACCGTATTCAGACGCGTGGTATTGTTTGATTGAAATGCGCTTGGTCGTGTACAGACGGTTGCCACGTGGTGAGCAATTGATGGCATGTAAGCCACGTAATAAATGTCAGTTATCTTCAACAAGTTTGATGGATCGTGCCACTTGAATAGCGCTAGCTTCAGACTGCACTCAGATCTGGTCAACAGATTGCACTGTATTGGGACAGCTGGACCGCGCTAGGGTTTGGCAGCTGGACGGCGCTAGGATTTGGACATCTGTCCTAGAAGGCGGCGCGGCACGAGAAACGAACAGACTCCTCATTTTTCGGGCTGTCAGGCTGCCAGAAGATTTAATCTTCTTGTCAGGTAATGATGGCGTTGCCACGTCAGCATAGCGCGCTCGGGCATTGGCGCAGTTAAGTCTAGTACGGTTGATTTGTAGCGCAGTCTGTCTACAGCGCAGTTCATTGAAGGGTGCATAATTTAGACTTCTCTGCCTATTTGATGGATGCAACTTTATTTTTAGGACTTACAAGACCCCCTTCAAAGTTTTCGAAATTTGAAAATATTCAAAGTTTTGAAATACTTTGAATTTCGAATTTAAAATCAAGTTGCGCTTTGGTTGCGCATTTGGAGGAATTAGCTCCGTCTTTCGCGGCACAATCGGAGGCGACTGTTACATTTCTGTGAGAAGACTATAAATAGTGTAAAAATAAAATGGCGACTCTGCTGGGGAGAAAAAGAAGAAGGTTGCTGATCTGAAGGCAGAGTTTGCTCGAATTCAAGAGGAGTTGAGAATCGTTCAACTTGCTCTTGAAGAAGAGACTACATAGCATCAAGCTGCAGTTCAGCAACTAGACATTCTGACCCATGAGAAGAATGAGTTTGTCAAGTTTCATCAAGATGAAATCGCTCGTCGACTAGTGACCTTGCCAACATTTGACGCTGAATCTGGAATGGCGAAGGCTAGAAGGCGGGTGCTGGATTATCGTGAATAACGACTCCAAACCTTGAAGCAGCAGATAGCTAATCTGATTACCCCACCAACTGAGTGACATAAAACCTTTTGTATTTTCTCCTTTGTGATATGTCTTTTTGTAATATCTTTTATCTTGATCAATGAAAAGACACTATTTTTGTGGCTCTATTATTTGTTGCATATCCCATTACGGATATAAATAATAGCGATAGAAAATATATTCAGAGGTTCAGGACATGATATATTTCTTGATTTAGAAAATAATTATATTCATTATATCTGCTCAGAGGTAATGTGGACATGGCAGAATATAATTTTCTTTTTGAATATCATTATTTCGGTCGACAACTTAATCAGAGGTAATAAATACGTAACAAGTTGTTGATATGGATGAACGGATGAGTCGTCAGAATGTATGAACGAAATGAATCATCGGGATGAACTGATGAACCGTCGTATGAATGGAATGAACGGATGAACCGTCAGATGAATGGAATGAACGGGTGAACCGTTGGATGAATGGAATGAACGGGTGAACCGTCAAATGAATGGAATGAACAGATGAACCGTCGGATGAATGAGATGAACGGGTGTGAAGAATATGTCGCTTCGATTCGCGTAATCGACTGTTTCAAGAATCTCTGCCTATAAATAGAACAAAAATTTAGATGGAATGATCAATTTCACAAAATGTCGTCTGAAGATGCATCTAAAAAGGCTGAAATTGTCCCCAAGGTTGAAGAAGTCACTAGGGAGCGTCCAGCCGAGCCAACCCAGCCAAAGCAGATGGAGGCGGGCGAAGGTTCGTCTGCAACCAAGCCGCCATGGGATGTCTTGGACTTCTTAGTTGAGCTAGGGAAGACTGAAGAAGAGGAGGCTATGAGGCTTGCCGCTTGTGTGTTTCTAGTGAAATCGAGCAAGGATGTTCTCGGCTCTTTTGCCGACTATATTTTTGAAAAGGACGGCAGTGGTCCTCGTCCTGTCTTTAAAGAGGACGATAGTGATTCTCATCCTTGATATTATGTAACATCGTTTATGATGAAATAAAATCAAAATTTATTTATGAACTGTCTTGTCATATTTACAAGAAATCCTTTTTACATTCATACATAGTACTTTTTAAGGAACTTGCCGTTGATAGGCATGATCGCCACTCGACCGTTCAGCTCTGTGAGTTGATAGGCTCCATTTGAGAAGACTTTACTCACGATATAAGGTCCTTCCCATTTTGCATCGAACTTGCCTTTGCTCATGTGAGTCATAGTCATGGGACGTCTGACTGTTAGAACGAGTTCTCCTTTCTGAAAGGCCCTGACTTTAACTTTGCGGTTAAAAGTCTTTGAGATGCGGGCTTGATATAATTCAATATGTTGTTGAGCCAATAGCCGCTTCTCATCGAGCGCCTCCAGTTCTTGAAGTCGAAGAAGATCATTGTTCTCCGTAGTAAGTTCATTAGCGATAGCAATTCTCAAAGATGTAATTTGAAGTTCCAGGGGTAGAACTGCTTCACACCCGTACACCGGAGAGAAAGGTGTACAGCCTGTGGGGTTGCGGACCATAGTACGGTAGGCCCATAGACATTCTCCGAGCTTTTTACTCCAGTTTTATTTGTTAGTAGACACAAACTTCTTAAATAGCTTGATAATAGTCTTGTTGAAGGCTTCAGCCAAGCCATTAGCAGCCGGGTTGTAAGCTGTAGAAGCGACATTGTCAATCCGATGATCGTCACAGAACCTGGTGAACTTCTGACTGATGAACTGAGGTCCGTTGTCGTGAATGATTCGTCGAGGCACACCAAAACTGTAGATAACGTAGTGTTTGACGAAATTGATGACGCTGCTGGTTTTGACTTCAGCCAAAGGTATAGCTTCGGCCCACTTGGAGAAATAATTCGTTATGGCTAGTATAAACCGATGTCCTTTAGAAAAAGGAGGATTTATAGGACCTAAAATATCTATGCCCCATGCTTCAAAAGGCCAGGAAGCAGCAGTCGGATGAAGGAATTCTGACGGTTGATGGATGAAATCTGCATGGATTTGACAGGCTCGACATTTCCTTGCATATTCGATGGCATCAGATACCATAGAGGGCCAATAGTAACCCATTCGTCGGATATGATCTTACAGTTTAGGGCCGGGTTGATGTGCTCCGCAAACACCATCATGAGCTTCATGTAATACTAGCTTCACTTTATCACCAGCAAGACAGCGCAAGAGTAGACCGTCATAAGTCCGTCGATAGAGAGTCTTGGTATTCTGATTGTAGTAGAATCGAAGAGATCGTCGACGAATACTCGTAGCCTCCTTAGGATCTTCAGGATGTATGTCATGAACTACGAAGTCGATGAAAGGAGCTCTCCAATCTTCATTGATAACATTGACTTCGGCGAAGTTACTGAACTCAATGTTGTGATTGTTTTCAATGCAGAACAACTCTCTGTTGGAAACAACAACCACTTGTTGTCTTTTGACGGAAATTGCTAAGACTGCTGCGAGATTAGCTAAGGTATCTGCCTCAGTGTTACAAGCTCGTCGAACATATTCAATGAAGAAAGCCTTGAATGATGTAGCCATGTAAATTGCAGCTTCATGATAGGGCACTAGATCTTGATGTCGAACTTCGTATGTTCCTCTAACCTGATTGACAACCAGTTTAGAATCGCCGTAGACTTCAAGATATTCGACTTCCAACTATTTTGCTAATTGGAGTCCAATGAGCAAGGCATTGTATTCAGCCACATTGTTAGAGCATGGCTGATCTAAGGAATAAGCTCTTTGGATAGCTAATCCTTCTGGAGAGACTAGAACAATTCCAACTCCTGCAACAATGGTCCCATTTGGTCCGATCCGGGACGCTCCGTCGAAGAACAGACGCCAAGTAGGAAATTCTTCAGAGATCATGTTTGATTCCAATGTTTCATCTAGAATTTTGTCATAAAGCTTAGATGTCTCCGAAACAGGATGAGCTGCTAAAAAGTCAGCCAGTGCTTGACCCTTAACAGACTTTTGTGGAACATAAACCATGTCGTATTGGGCTAGCAGAATGGCCCATGTAGCCAGTCGAGAATTGAGTGTGTTGGGCTTCTTCATCAGTACCCGAAGAGGATTAACTCGAGAAATGACGTGAATGGTTTGGCCAATAATATAATGTCGAGTTTTTTGAACAGCGAACATAAGAGCTAGGCATTCTTTCTCAACCGGACTATAACGGTGTTCAGTACCGATCATAGTACGACTAAGATAGTAGATGGCTTGTTCATGGCCTTCTTTGTTCTTCTAGGCAAGTAAAGCACCCAATGAATGATCCATTGCCCGGACATACATTAAGAATGGTATGACTGAGATTGGTGGCACCAAGACTGGTAGGTTCATCAGATATTGCTTTATATCATCGAATGCTCGTTGACATTCTTCGGTCCAAACGAAAGATACACCCTTTTTCATTAATTGAGTAAACAGTCTACAACATCCAGACAGATTTGAAATGAACCTCCTAATGTACGCAAGTCGACCTTGGAATCCTCGTAGCTCTTTTAAGTTGCGTGGAGGACGCATCTCTTGAATGGCTTTGATTTTCTCGGGATTCACGTGTATACCTTTAGAGGTAATGACGAAGCCGAGAAATTTACCACTAGAGACACCCAAGAATGACTTGGTGGAATTCATTTTTAATTGATGTTGGCGTATTAGATTGAAGATAGTTCTTAAATCTTGGATGTGATATTCCTTCAGACGACTCTTGACAGCAATATCGTCAACATAGCATTCGACAGTCTTACGAAGATGATCTCGAAAGATGGTACTCATAGCTCATTGGTAAGTTGCACCCACGTTCTTGAGACCAAATGGCATCACAGTGTAACAATAAACTCTGTGAGGGGTGCGGAAAGAAGTATGTTTTTCATCTTCAGGGTTCATCCGAATCTGATTGTAACAAAAAAATCCATCCATGAAGGATATCCTTTCAAACCCACAAGTATTGTCGATCATGACATCTGTAATAGGGTGAGGAAATTCATCCTTTGGACAAGCTTCATTAAGATCCCGAAAGTTAATACAAACTCGAACTTTGCCAGTTTTCTTCAAGACTGGGACAACATTGGCTACCCAATCTGGATGTTGTTCTTCTCGAATAAAGCCACAAGCTATGAGCTTTTTGACTTCATCATCAATTGCGTCCATCATTTCTGGCTTGAATCGCCTTTGTAACGCCCCAGTCCCAAAATACGTAGGACTAGGAACGTAGACATGCCAGCTGTATTCATACGAAGTATACTCCAATATATGGAAGCCTCCTATAAATACATAAGCTGTAAGATGCAGTAGAACCATAACTAATCTCATCCACACAAAATAAAGGAATAAAAGATATCATATAATGATGATAAATGGTCTTGATACAATATGTTGGGCGAAGACAAATCCACTACCAACAAAATAAAGAAAAATACATGGAAAATGAAATAAGTATGGCGAGCGAAGCGAAGACGATCCAAATGCAATCATCCTCGAAGAAATAGCAATAATCACGGCTAGAGCTAAAGCACCTGCGAAAGACAATAGCACACACCTGGAGAGATAACCAGGTCCTCAGAGGGACGTAACAAGACGCATAATATCATGCCACATAAACTGAATAAATATTGCTCAAATAAATAAGTCAATCGAATTATAACATGGTCTAATACGCACCTACTGAACGAGCGTACCATCCCCCCAACCAAACAAGGACAGGAGATGGTAAACTAATTCACGGTGACGTATCTTTCCATGCCATGAATCCAATATGGTATCCGGACCCCAACAAGGTTCAATACCTTCTCATGGAAGTAGTAAGTCACACCTACAACCAAACAAGGACAAGATGTGACAAACTAATCCGCGACAAGTTATTGTTCCAAGCCACGGTCAGATACAAGTACCCAAACCAAAAGTACTCGTACCTAACGGATAAAGGTGCCTAACCATTCTAAGTGAAATGTAGTTAAGAACAGTCCTTCCTACGCATGGACCCTGGCTGAATAGGATCGGCATAGTCCCCCCTTGGGCACCAGAGGCCCCATCAGTAAGATCATGGGTCATCAACCCCGTATCTCTAGCGGAGAGTTCGGGTCACAAGGGAAGTGCATCGAAGCCCATATGCTAAGGAATTGTCCTCCTCGCCTAATGCCTACTCAGTTGTATCCACAACAGTGAACCTCTATAACCGCTAAGTCAAACTAAGCATGCAACCTCTACTAGCGGTTATAACTATCGCACGACTTGTACGTACTGGTGGCCAGCCAATCACGCACTTTCGTGTCCTACATGCGACACACAACTTCGTGTTACAACATGTCAAGGCCAATGAATGTAACACACAAGGTGGTCCCTTAAATCTAGGTTTAATGTGAGAAAAATAATACATAGCAGGAAATATAAATGAACAGTAAGTTCTAACAGGTTATACCATGTATCACAGTTTATTTTGCATAAAAAAATAAATAATGCATGAAATATGAGCTAAAATAAATAAACATCAAATGGCAAGGTATCTTGTCTGGTAGAGCACCGGGTGTGCTGCGATAATCAAGGTGACGTAAACTGCGACTTCGGTGCAACAACTATGCGTGGTGCCCTCTGATGGTGGCACAGACAGTTCTATTGGGTCCAGAAGGGTCAAGTTGGTTAGGTTGGACATAAGGTAGTACGAAATTGGCTAGGAAATAGGAAGAAAATGGGACTAATTGAGGACATGAGGATAATCAAAGGTTATTAGATAAATAATATATATATACTAAAAATATTTGTAATACTCAAAAAGAAGATAAATAAATAAATAATTCTACTAGTAAAATAGTTTTTTTTTATGCCAAAAATTTGGAATATATAAAACTTGCTTTCAGGCAAAACTCTATTTTTGTTAAAAATAGGTTTTCTAGGCAAACTATATTTTTAGTAGAAGTATTTGTAGATAACTATTCTAGAAAGAATTGTTTTAAAACTAATTTTTGGTAAACTCTAAGTTTGTAAAATACTATTTTGAGATAGAAATCATATTAGTAAAAATACCAAGAACATTTTGAAACTACATTTTTATGGTCAAGTATTTTTGGGTGAGTATGAAGAAAAATCTTTTTAGACAAAAAAATATAACGTAAATAAGATACTAAATAATACCATATATTTGATATATTTCAATACATTGAGAACAAATAACAATATAGGTATTATTAGAACCAGAAATAATAATAATAATAATAATTACTAACAGATACCATTATAATTAATAATAATGACAGTAAATAAATTATAATAATAAAATACCAATAGTAATAATATAATATTAATCTATTTGCAAATACTTATATATATCCTATAAATATTATTGACAATGATCTTAGCAAACTCACACAGGTATTAAAACATACTAATTTAATAATAGTAAGTAACAATAAAACAGAAATATAATAAGTAAATGATAATAATAATAATATTAATAATAATTCTAAAGAAACAACTATCAAAAGCTTCTCAGAAAAAAACAAATATTGAAAGCTTTCTCCAGTAGTGCTGTGCTGAGAAAGGGGTTTATTATGCCTATCAAAAGGAAAAAAACATGAAGAGAGAAGAAAGGGAAAAGAGAGCGGGCGTGAGAATGAGAGAGGAGCAAAAAAGTCGGGGGAGAGAAATGAGAGGAGCGTCCGGCGGAGATCTCAAGGCGGCGGAGGAGGAGGATGGGCGCTCGGCAGACAGGGGCGGAGGCAAGCGGCGGGGGGATGAGAGGATCGGGCGCGGGGGTTTCAGCGAGGGTTTTTGCGGAGCCGAGCGGGTCAGGTCGGCAGCTCACCAGCAGAGATCAGCGGGGAGACTAGGCGGACGACGAGCGGGGAGTGGGGTTCGCACGGTGGCTCGGCGAGCGGCCGGGCGGATGTTGGTGGGGGAGATCAGGTGGCGGCGGTGGCCGGATCTGGGCTGTGAGGTCAGGGCTGCGGAGGAGCTGTGCGGTTTGTCGGCGGCGAGGCTACGGGTGGCGACCGGCGGTCAGGTAAGACGGTGGCGGCGATCTATTGTTTTTCTATTGTTTCTAGTATTGTGGTGTTCTGGGATTTTTGGCGGTGGTGTTGAATTGGGTGTCGGGCTGTGTTGGGTGTGGGCGAGATGGGTCTGTGCGGGTGGCGGGTGGTCGGAGTTGGCATGATGCTGTGAGCTGGTTGATGATGTAGTCGCGGTGGTGTTGGTGGAGCCAGGGGTGCCTGTCGTGTGTGGCTATGGCCAGAGGTCGGTGATTCGGGTCAGAAAGAAGGGGGTGAGCGTGAAGGAGGCAGGGCGTGTCGGCAGCGGGTGAAGGTGGACGGGTTAGAGGGATAGGGATAGGGTTAGGATTTTGTTGGTATCAGGGTGTGTCCGACACGGGAAAGATAATGTAATTGTAAATATGGAATATGATGGGATGGGCACAGACATGATGCACGAACATTTGTGGAGGAATTTCTGGAGAGAAAAATAATGGAGGAGTACCTGCCTATTTATAGGATGTGGGAAATCCCATTTGGATAGGATTTAGGAATATTTAAAACCTAAAGTAGATAATTCTCTACTTAATTTAAAACAATGAAATCAAATCCAAATCCAATACAAATCCAATTTAAATCTAATTAAATTCTTTTGGTTTAAAATCAAATCAATTTCAAATATAGATATTAGTTTACTATTTAAAATTATCCATGGAATCAAATCAAAATTTAAATCTTCACAATAATTTCGAAATATATTTTCCAAAATTATTAATAATAATAATTTCGAAAATTACATTAATATTTTTAAATATCTTTGAATAATAAATGATTAATATTAATAAATCTTGAAAATTATATTTTTATTTAAAATAATCTAGCAAAATATTTATGAAATATGTGCATGCACTAAGAATATTATTTATTCTAAATAAAAGGCTTTACATAAATAAACTCATAAATTTAGGAAATTTTGATAGCTAATTTAATACATATATTATTTTGAAACTATAAGAAAATGTTTTTCTAAAAATATGTACGCTCGCACATATTCGCACTCGTCGAGCAATTACGAAAAATAAAATTTTGTGCGCGACGTACAATATGACTACGCGACGTACAATACAAAATTTTAAATTGGTACCAAATTTAATAAAAAAATATAGTAGAAATTTAGGGGTTTTACATCCTACCCAACTTAAAAGAATTTCGTCCTCAAAATTAAGTATTGGTAGGGGGTGAGAGGCTACAAGGAATGACGTTCAATGAAAACATGCATTAGAGTCGCGATTTCAATCATGGCGAAGATAATCATGGATTAACGTAAGAAGATAAATGGTTAAGATAACGTGCAATAAAGAATAGTATGGGTTCAAGAAAAATAAAATAATTTAGAGGCCTTAAAGTTATGGTCTCTTGAGAGTGGGTTGAGGGCACGATTTTAGAGAACGAATTAGATTTCACTTCTATATTAAGTGAATTGGAAGGTCATGATAGGGCCGAGAAAGGACGAGTAGCAACATAGAGTGATAATGGTCATTATCGATAGAAAGGCTAGAGGAGGTCCTAGTATAACGCGTTCGTCCTTCTAGAATAGGTGAAGGCGAAAGCAATAAGGGGTTCAAAAGACGATCTTATCGAATACGAGTACGTCATTCAAGGACGACTAAAAAAAATTTCAAAGGAATTGTCAAGATAGTCGTGGATGGGACTCTAGAGGGTGAGTTTAGCTATGTCCCCATCCACGTAGAACGATAAATAAAAGCAAACCAAAGTGCACTCGGTTGATCAGACCATTATGCACCGGTTCTGATAGACAATATGTTAATGGGGTACCTCCATTAACATATATATCAGGAACAAGCTTGGTAAAAGGCTAAGCTTGCAAAAACTAGGCTACATTAGCATCATTAGTCTAGATAGCGAAATATAGGCACGATAATAGATGAATAAAAACAAATATGAATGGTCTAAGAGTCATAAGGATCTAAGACTTGTTTATTCCCATACCATCATTCTACGGTTTTATTGACCAAGGCTTGGTTGACCAAATGGGTTAACTTCCTCTAGTCTCTATAGTATAGATAATACCATTTGTATTCCCTTAATGGTCAAGGGTGTGTGGGGTATTCTACCCAACTTAAAGAATTAAGCTAAGGGTGTTTGGGACATTTAACTAGTAGGGTTAATCTCTAGCAAGCACGAAGGAAAGATAAGAATTTTTGTTAGAAGGAATCAAGCAAGATACAGTCGATAAGTCAAACGGTAGATAAAATCTAGGAAAGAGTCAAGTATGTGGAAGAGACCCTAGACTTCTAATCCTATACGCAGGCTTGCTTGGTACGATAAAGTAACCAAACAATTTATCTTGACCTGCATGGGCCACCACAAAAACATGTAACGCCCCAGTTCCAAAATACGTAGGACTAGGGACGTAGACATGCCAGCTGTATTCATACGAAGTATACTCCAATATATGGAAGCCTCGTATAAATAAATAAGTTGTAAGATGCAGTAGAACCATAACTAATCTCAGCCACACAAAATAAAGGAATAAAAGATATCATATAATGATGATAAATGGTCTTGATACAATATGTTGGGCGGAGACAAATCCACTACCAACAAAATAAAGAAAAATATATGGAAAATGAAATAAGTATGGCGAGCGAAGCGAAGACGATCCAAATGCAATCATCCTCGAAGAAATAGCAATGATCACGGCTAGAGCTAAAGTACCTGCGAAAGACAATAGCACACACCTGGAGAGATAACCAGGTCCTCAGAGAGACGTAACAAGACACATAATATCATGCCACATAAACTGAATAAATATTACTCAAATAAATAAGTCAATCAAATTATAACATGGTCCAATACGCACCTACTGAATGAGCGTACCATCCCCCCAACCAAACAAGGACAGGAGATGGTAAACTAATTCACAGTGACGTATCTTTCCATGCCATGAATCTAATATGGTATTCGAACCCCAACAAGGTTCAATACCTTCTCATCGAAGTAGTAAGTCACACCTACAACCAAACAAGGACAAGATGTGACAAACTAATCCGCGATAAGTTATTGTTCCAAGTCACGGTCAGATACAAGTACCCAAACCAAAAGTACTCGTACCTAACGGATAAAGGTGCCTAACCGTTCTAAGTGAAATGTAGTTAAGAACAGTCCTTCCTACGCATGGACCCTGGCTGAATAGGATCGTCATAGTCCCCCCTTGGGCACCAGAGGCCCCATCAGTAAGATCATGGGTCATCAACCCCGTATCTCCGCGGAGAGTCCGGGTCACAAGGGAAGTGCATCGAAGCCCATACGCTAAGGAATTGTCCTCCCCGCCCAATGCCTACTCTGTTGTATCCACAACAGTGAACCTCTATAACCGCTAAGTCAAACTAAGCATGCAACCTCTATTAGCGGTTATTCCTATCGCACGGCTTGTACTTACTGGTGGCCAGCCAATCACGCACTTTCATGTCCTACATGCGACACACAACTTCGTGTTACAACGTGTCAAGGCCAATGAATGCAACACACAAGGTGGTCCCTTAAATCAAGGTTTAATGTGAGAAAAATAATACATAACAGGAAATATAAATGAACAGTAAGTTCTAACAGGTTATGCCATGTATCACAGTTTATTTTGCATAAAGAAAATAAATAATGCATGAAATATGAGCTAAAATAAATAAACAGCAAATGGCAAGGTGTCTTGCCTGGTAGAGCGCTGGGTGTGCTGCGTTAATCAAAGAGACGTGAACTGTGACTTCGGTGCAACAACTATGCATGGTGCCCTCTGATGGTGGCACAGACAGTTCTATTGGGTCCAGAAGGGTCAAGTTGGTTAGGTTGGACATAAGGTAGTACGAAATTGGCTAGGGAATAGGAAGAAAATGGGACTAATTGAGGGCATGAGGATAATCAAAGGTTATTAGATAAATAATATATATATATATACTAAAAATATTTGTAATACTCAAAAAGAAGATAAATAAATAAATAAGTCTACTAGTAAAATAGTTTTTTTTTAGGCCAAAAATTTGGAATATATAAAACTTGCTTTCAGGCAAAACTCTATTTTTGTTAAAAATAGGTTTTCTAGGCAAACTATATTTTTATTAGAAGTATTTGTAGATAACTATCCTAAAAAGAATTGTTTTAAAACTAATTTTTGGTAAACTCTAGGTTTGTAAAATACTATTTTGAGATAGAAATCATATTAGTAAAAATACCAAGAATATTTTGAAACTACATTTTTATGGTCAAGTATTTTTGGGTGAGAATGAAAAAAAATCTTTTTAGACAAAAAAATATAACGTAAATAAGATACTAAATAATACCATATATTTGATATATTTCAATACATTGAGAACAAATAACATTATAGGTATTATTGGAACCAGAAATAATAATGATAATTACTAACAGATACCATTATAATTAATAATAATGACAGTAAATAAATTATAATAATAAAATACCAATAGTAATAATATAATATTAATCTATTTGCAAATACTTATATATATCCTATAAATATTATTGACAATGATCTTAGCAAACTTACACAGGTATTAAAACATACTAATTTAATAATAGTAAGTAACAGTAAAACAGACATATAATAAGTAAATGATAATAATAATAATAATAATATTAATAATAATACTAAAGAAACAACTATCAAAAGCTTCTCAAAAAAAAACAAATATCGAAAGCTTTCTCCACCAGTGCTGTGCTGAGAAAGGGGTTTATTTTGACTATCAAAAGAAAAAAACATGAAGAGAGAAGAAAGGGAAAAGAGAGCGGGCGTGAGAATGAGAGAGGAGCAGAGAAGTCGGGGGAGAGAAATGAGAGGAGCGGCCGACGGAGATCTCAAGGCGGCGGAGGAGGATGATGGGCGCTCGGCGGACAGGGGCGGAGGCGAGCGGCGGGGGGATGAGAGGATCGGGCATGGGGGTTTCAGCGAGGGTTTTTGCGGAGCCGAGCGGGTCAGGTCGGCAGCTCGCCGGCGGAGATCAGCGGGGAGACTGGGTGGACGGCGAGCGGGGAGTGGGGTTCTCACGGTGGCTCGACGAGCGGCCGGGCGGATGTTGGTGGGGGAGATCAGGTGGCGGCGGTGGCCGGATCTGGTCAGTGAGGTCAGGGCTGCGGAGGAGCTGTGCGGTTTGTCGGCGGCAAGGCTACGGGCGGCGACCGGCGGTCAGGTAAGGCGGTGGCGGCGATCTATTATTTTTCTATTGTTTCTAGTGTTGTGGTGTTCTGGGATTTTTGGCGGTGGCGCTGAATTGGGTGTCGGGCTGTGCTGGGTGTTGGCGAGATGGGTCTGTGCGGGTGGCGGGTGGTCGAAGTTGGCGTGATGCTGTGGGCTGGTTGATGATGTGGTCGCGGTGGTGTTGGTGGAGCCAGGGGTAGCTGTCGTGTGTGGCTATGGCCGGAGGTCGGTGATTCGGGTCGGAAAGAAGGGGGTGAGCGTGAAGGAGACAGGACGTGTCGGCAGCGGGTGAAAGTGGACGGGTTAGAGGGATAGGGATAGGGTTAGAATTTTGTTGGTGTGGGGGTGTGTCCGACACGGAAAAGATAATGTAACTATAAAAATGGAATAGGATGGGATGGGCACAGACACGATGCACGAACATTTGTGTGGAAATTTTTGTGGAGGAATTTGTGGAGAGAAAAATAATGGAGGAGTACCTGCCTATCTATAGGATGTGGAAATTCCCATTTGGATAGGATTTAGGAATATTTAAAACCCAAAGTAGATAATTCTCTACTTAATTTAAAACAATGAAATCAAATCCAAATCCAATACAAATCCAATTTAAATCTAATTAAATTCTTTTGGTTTAAAATCAAATCAATTTCAAATATAGATATTAGTTTACTATTGAAAAGTATCCATGGAATCAAATCAAAATTTAAATCTTCACAATAATTTCGCAATATATTTTCCAAAATTATTAATAATAATAATTTCAAAAATTACATTAATATTTTTAAATATCTTTGAATAATAAATGATTAATATTAATAAATCTCAAAAATTATATTTTTATTTAAAATAATCTAGCAAAATATTAATGAAATATGTGCATGCACTAAGAATATTATTTATTCTAAATAAAAGGCTTTATATAAATAAACTCATAAATTTAGGAAATTTTGATAGCTAATTTAATACATATATTATTTTGAAACTATAAGAAAACGTCTTTCTAAAAATATGTACGCTCGCACATATTCGCACTCGTCGAACAATTACGAAAAATAAAATTTCGTGCGCGACGTACAATATGACTACGCGACGTACAATACAAAATTTTAAATTGGTACCAAATTTAATAAAAAAATATAGTAGAAATTTAGGGGTTTTACAGCCTTTGCTGCTGTTTGACTGGCTTTGCATTAGGCAAAATATTCAGTTTATGAGTAGCAACTCTGGGACCTAAACCTGGAATGTCTTCATAATTCCAAGCAAAGACATCAATATATTCTTGAATAAGAAGAATTAATTCTTGCCTATCTGCCTCTGGGAGGTTCTTGCTGATGAATATTGGACGAGGTGACCCGTTTTCTCCTACGTCAATTTGAACCAATTGATCTTCGGTAGGAGGTTCTCGTTGTTCGAATTGGAGTTCCCATCGAGTGTCCATTCGTTGAACCCAAGGATCTGTTTCGGGATTTTCTTCGATATCCTTGTCATAACCTTTTGGGAGTTCAGCGGAGACCATGTTAGAAGATACGATCAATCGATGAACTTGACCAATACTGGTGTCAGAATCCTATGATCTGGAATCAGAAGAGTTAGAGCATTCCTCATTATCGGATTCGGAGACTTTTGGAGATAAGACCGGAGGTAAAATATATCCGAGACCTCTTTTCGTCCTGCTGTAGTACATCTCTGATTTTCCTTTTCGGAACATGATTCTGATTCTTCAGATGCTTTGTCCCTTGAGTATACAAAGAAGTACTCAACTTATTGGCATAGGTATCGGGATTTTTCCTCCTGGAAGTTTATTTTTGATGCAAGTTCGCCTTCGGCATTGGCTGCTTGCGTTTATTGAGATAAGTTCGTAAATCGGCAAACTCACCCCCAGGGGCTTCTGTCTGAGATACTAGTAACTTCCTCTGCTTTGATCGGGACATCCGAAGAGTTGGAAGATCTTGGAAGTGTGCTACTGGAGTAGGCAAAATGCCTCTCTGATCAATATTCTTCTCTTTAGCAGGGAAAGAAGAACTCTTGTTTGAGAGAGTTTTTGTATTGTTTGATGCCGAGGCATATTCAGATGGATCTTCTGGGGTAAAAATCGGAGAAGACTGAGAAAAGACCAAAGGGCCTTTTCTTTTATTTTGTGAAGAAGGGTTGGCTAAAGAGCGTTTCCCTCTGTTATTTTCCAGGTTCTGGACTACGGAAGAATGAGAAAAGACCAAAGGGCATTTCTGTTTGTGCTGAGACGGGGGAAGAATAGTCAAAAGACTACCCCCTGTGGGTTGTGCAGGTATAGAAGAAGCAGCAACTTGCCATCTGGAGATGATGACAGAGGGCTCCTTGGCCATAGAACAAGCAGGAAGTGCAACCTGTGTTCTATAAGAAGCAACAAGTGAAGCCTTGACTGCAGAGGGCATAGGTTGCTCTCGGTTTGAAGGAGTGGTGGATTGTGTAGGAGGGACAGAAGTTGCCAACTGCGCCAGAGGGAGAGGGGTCTTGGATTTTGCGATAGCAGCATAAGTTGTAGGTTGCGCAGTGGCAAGAGGAGTAGTGGGTTGCGCAGGAGCTGTAGGGGCTCTGGATTGCACTTTGGCAGAGAGAGTGATGGGTTGTGCAGGAGCTGTAGGGGCTCTGGATTGCACTTTGGCAGAGAGGGTGATGGGTTGTGCAGAAGTTGTAGGGGATACTAGCCTCTTGTCAGAAGAAACAACAGGCTGCGCAGAAGACTTCAGGATCCACTTTGAATGGACCTTGCTCTTGGCAGAAGTCACAGTGTGCCGAGTAGCCCCAGAATTGATCATCGTTTCGAAGGCAGTCTGGTTAACCTTCACAACCAGCGTCTTCTGCGTCTTTCTGATAGACGCAACGTTACATTGAGTTTTCACTTCCTCGTCGGAGGAGAAAGTCATCCCCAGCAGAGTCACCATTTTGTTTGCAAAAACAAAAGTCTTTTATTTCACAAACTTTAAAGAATAGTACAAGAGTACAATGAATTCTGGAAAAGTACAACTATAGGAATCCGATCTGAAGACGATCGCTTTATCCTTTGGACGATGTGAACTTTGAAGACGATAGCCTCTGAAGAATGCAGCAGCACTTGGACAAGAACTCCTGATCTCTGATGATAATATGATCCCCCTTAATGAAGAACTTGAAACTCTATTTATGGAGTTCTAGAAATAAATATTTTGTAGTTATTCTGGATTGCGCACAATGAACTGCACTGGAGATAGACTGCGCAGACTGCAAACTGCGCTGGCCATTGGACAGTTGCTCGATCGTGGGCTAACCATATTCAGACGCGTGGCATTGTTTGATTGAAATGCGCTTGATCATGTACAGACGGTTGCCACGTGGTGAGCAATTGATGGCATGTAAGCCACGTAATAAATTTCAGTTATCTTCAACAAGTTTGATGGATCGTGCCACTTGAATAGCACTAGCTTCAGATTGCGCTCAGCTCTGGTCAACAGATTGCACTGTATTGGGACAGCTGGACTGCGCTAGGGTTTGGCAGTTGGACCGCGCTAGTATTTGGACAGCTGTTCTAGAAGGCGATGCGGCACGAGAAACGAACAGACTCCTCGTTTTTTGGGCTGTCAGGTTGTCAGAAGATTTGTTCTTCTTGTCAGGTAATGATGGCATTGCCACGTCAGCATAGCGCGCTCGGGCATTGGCGCAGTTCAGCCTAGCACGGTTGATTTGTAGCGCACTCTGTCTACAGCGCAGTTCATTGAAGGGTGCGCAATTTAGACTTCTCTGCCTATTTGATGGATGCAAATTGATTTTTAGGACTTATAATTGCTGATCAGAAATCTAAAAATTTCTCTAAATTCGTGATTCACGTAAGGAGAGAAAGAGAGGGCTGCCAAAGAAAGAAAAAGTTGGAAGATCGTCGCCCACACGACGTCCAACTCGAGGAAGGAATACGTGCAGAAGATCTTGGGGTCGTTCGCTCGAGATTGCCAGGAATTACTTGTCTCCTTTCCATTGCAGGTATAATTCGTGAACCCTAGTTTCCGCCTATGAAGGGTTAGAACACGTATTAGATCTGTTTAACTTTCTATCGATCAATACGCACACCAAAGGAAGGGTCCTGGGAATCTCCAGTTCCATCACTCCTGTGAAAAGGTGATGTTGGGCACCACTTCCAGAGTACTGTGACAGTGGGGACAGGAGACAGGGTCTTCAGCGGAAGCTTTGACTTCAGCGAGATAAGAGTCGGCATGTAGTAATGCCTCGCTTAAGGTCTTCCACGTCTCTTTGGAGAGTAGCAATAGATCGAACAGAGGCAACCTGGCAGGTGTATTGGCCAGCTGTGCCAATATGTCAAATTTGTAGGACCGGTCCATACGTTCGAAAGCTGGCGCCTTTAGAGACTTGTCAAACCGCATCTCCTTCTGCTTGGCTTTGTCGGTAGTTGAAGGCTTAGATGGGCCGGCTTCTGAGCTTGTGGGGGCAGCAGGAGCTTGAGAAGGTTCTGCTTCCTCTTGTACGGGATCGTACGTCCGAAGATAAGCCTTTCCTGATCGCATCTCGCAGAATAGAACCTCATAGATAGGAGAAGACACCATATGGCATGACTTGTATTTCTTGCCCCTTTTTGCTTTGAGAGATACCACCCCCTGTGTCATCTCTTGCACAAGGTCATGATGGACCCACATGATCTCTCCACGTTCAATCGTGAGTGGCACCAAGGTTGAGTTGCAAGCTAGTGGTAGGTTGACGACTTCCATTATCGCCTTGGGAATCGGGACCATGCCGTTTGGGACTTCTGTGGGAGGAAAGTCACCAAACTGAAGAGACATCGTGTTAGAATATACGACCTTGTCTTCAGCTTCGAGGTTGATCACTTGGCTGTCGACAAGCTGTTGTATCTTCTTTTTTAGAACGATACAGTCCTTGGTGGAATAATGCACGTACTGATGATAGAGATAGTACTTGGGATCGTTGAGTTGGTTCACCTCTGCAGGACGTCGTGGTGGAGGCAGTGTCAGCTTATTACCCTTCGTCAATGTGTGAAAAATGGTAATGACATCATCTTCGTCGAAAAAGAAGGTCACCTTAGGCTTGTCGGAGGTTCCCTGAGAATTGGAAGCTCCCATGAAAGTGTTGACCTTCAAGACTTTTTTTCTTTACCTCTACGGACAGGGATAGTTTGAGGATGCTTGCCCTTGTCTTCAGATTTAGGTGTTTTCAACCCCAGTAGTTCCAGATTAGGAACGTCGTTTTCAGCATCATCAGCGGCCCCAATGAAAGCGGGCCATATACCATACTTATGTATACCCAGACAAAATTTTACCGTAGAAAGGAAGTTATGTCGACAAGTATCCATAAGTTCTGAGTCTGGTATGCCGAAGGGCATCTTCAGTGTTAGCCGCATGAAGCGTTCGATGAAGGCGATGACAGACTCAATCCTCCATTGCTTGGTCTCGATGAGGGTGGACATACTAACATGCATGCCACTCTCGTAAAACCTGTTGAGGAACAACCTCTCCAAGTCTTTAAACGAATTGATACAGCCGTCAGGCAGACTTTAGAACCATTCGAAAGCTACCCCCTACAAGGTGCTAATAAACATCTTTGACAAGAACGGATCGTCCCTGGGTAAGTGTAGAGTCTGCATGTTGAAGTATGTCATGTGTTGACGAGGAGAAGTCAACCCGTCAAATGAATTTAGCGTCAGCGGCTTGTAGTTAGGAGGGCAAGTAGCATTCTCCCATTCAAGAGGATAAGGTTGAGATATCCCCATCTTCTGAAGCTCGTCTTTGTGTGAGATGGTGTTAAGACGGGCGACCAGGGAATCAATTGCATCTTGTTGATTAAGCAGGTGTTGGGAAACGGCTACTGAACGGTTTTCAGGCATCGTTGGTGAAGGACCACCCCCAGCATTTGTAAGATTCAGGGGAGACGCAACAGAATGATACTTCTTTTGTAGTGAAGGAGGGTTGTTGCTATGAGCCGAACTAGCGTGAACCGAGATGTTTTGTTGAGGTGGAGGAACAGCCCCAGCAGCTTGAACCAACATGATACTGGTAAGCATATCAGTGATCTTGGCGAATGCTATTTCAAGACCCTCTAGCCATTTGCTGGTCTGATCACTAGCTTCTTCAGGTCTTTCTTCGTCTGCCATGTATGTAGATAACATACGAAGATGAACAGAGGAAATAGTACAACTGGTGCTGATATTGTCTGTCTCCGAGTTGACGAGTCCCTCATCTTCAAGTAGGGGACGCAGATAGTCGCCGTTAGACTCGGCAAGATCATCGTCCTCTGGGAGGCTACCCCCAGTATGAAGGTCATTTGCTTCAGACTCTGAGGGAATACTACCCCCAGCTTGGGAGTCTTCGTCATCTGTACGAAATCTCGTCTTTGACTGAGTACCCATATAGACTCCTTCAGACGTGACAGCCTGCTGGCCATCTGTTGGTAGACTTCATCTTCTTTTTCTCGCAGAACTGAGAGAGAAAGTTGGGTTCGTATTCCACCGTCTTTGATTGGGGCTTCTGTAAGGGGGACCCCATGAAGCCATGTTAGATGAGACACACAGCGGCTTTTCATCGTCAGAGAAATGCAGCCGTCGAAACGCGGACTGTCTCTGAGGCACTCTTGTTGGTTTGGAGCAGCAACAGTTGATGGCAATACTGGTGCACGGATGTGCACTATGAATTTTTATGTCCTCCCTCGCTTTACACTTATGATTTATCATGTCACGTAAGTCAGCGGAAGGGAGTTTTGCCTTAAAACCCATATTACATGCATCGCTGAGCTTTGCATGTAGGTTTGTAAGGAGAGTTGGCGCATCCAGAATTAGTTCACGTGCAGAGGCATCCCCCACACCTAAGTTCTATGATGTCCTTGAAGATAGCCCCGTTCTATACGCGTTGGGGCCTGTCTTTTTACTGTAGGCGCATAGGCCTTGGAGACTGGCTTTGGGCGCATGCTTCTTGGCAGCATGTCTCAGCCTCCTCGATGCTGGCGCATAGTACGCATCAATCGAGCCTGGGCACATTGCCTTGGGCGCATGACCCTGGATGCCCAGTCTGTTGAAGACAAAAGCTTTCTGATTTGAGTTATGCGCCTAAATACCCCATCGGTCGCATAGCTTTGGGCGCAGCTTGGTGGATCAGCACTGTTTTCTTCCAGCTTCACCTCCTTCGTTTGTGAGCCTAGTTGGGTTTGCCCAGAGTATCGAACACTCCGATTCTTGGCATCGTAGTGCTTTCCTTTTCCAAGTCTCGAGCGTCGAACACTCTGTTGTTGGTTACACAAGAAAGAAGTCGCTGGGCTAGTAGAGCCCGGAACGGTGCGAGCCTTCTTCATTTGGGGAGCTTCTGTGACAGAGCCATGTGCCCATGTGACAGAGTCCTCCAGTTGCATATCTGCTATGACACTAGCAGGATATGTACAGCGAGCTTCGGAAGCCAAGTCTTGCGAGACTTGTTTGGCTTCGCTGATTTTGAGGGAGTAGAGCCATCCCTCGAGAGCATCTCTTCGAACGCCTGCTGATCGAACTTTACGATCAACAACTTCTGACTGCTCCCCACTTTGTCGGTATCGGATTGATTCACCACCTTCTCATCAGAGAAAAAGGTAGTCCCTAGCAGAGTCGCCATTTTTGTGGACACACACAAAAAGAAGAAAAAATGTTGTCTTTTCTTTATTGGCACAAGGCACCACAAATCGAGTACGCCTGAGAGATCCTGCGCTGAGGATTCCCGAATACTAAAAAGAATTCTGGGGAATAGGACGATGGAGATCGAGCGGCAGTTGCTCCTTTACTCCGTTGACACTCCGATTACAAAAATGGAAGAAAACCTAAGAAAATTGCTAACTCTCAGCTCACTCGCAAGAAGTGCAGCAATTTGGCTCTTGAAAATGCTCTCCTTTCTGTGTTTTGAAGAGGGGTGAGACCCCTTTTATAGTAGTTTCTGAGCAGGAACGATGTTATGTGCCCACATGAGAAAACACACTGGTTTTCATGTGGGCGCATGGTCTTGCTTTAGAGGATGTAGGCACATGCAAGCTGCGTGGTCGTGGGTTGATCGTGGTGCTGACGTGGCCGCATGCTTCGGTGCACGACTGCTCGTGGAGACTGACTTGGCCATACGCTTCGGTGCATGTTTTGATCATGGCTTTGACCGAGTCATAGGATGTTTTGGCTTGGGCGCGTAGCCCTGTTTCAGGCTATGTGCCCTCCGTCTGGGGGAGCTTGTCTTGGGCGCATAGAGCTTCATAGGGTGGCTTGGGCGCATATATTCTCATTGGCTTGGGCGCATAAGGCTTCATTACTAAAATTTTTATGCTTCTACACTAGGTGTGATACCATACAAGTCTAGATTGCACTTGTACAAGGCAAAACCATTACAGTTCCTGGTATTTCTCAGAAAACAACGACAGCACAGTAAAACCAAGAAGATATATTGAAGTCACAAAAAGATATGAAAAAATGTATCTCTTTATTGATAATTGTAATGGATTACAAGACTTGCAAATGAATACAGAGTTTACAACTGATTACAAGACTCTTGAGTGGCCAACTGAATATACACTTGCCATTTAGGCTTCACAACCGAACATGCCAACTTTGCTTACAATCTCATTGGTTCATCTGAGTTACACTGTTCCATACATTATGTCTCGTATAGCAGAAGACATCATTTTGTAAGAGCTACTGTACACCCATCTGATCATCGATGCCAAGCACTGATCAAACGATTTCCCCATACATATGTAGCTGTAATATTGCCCACATCGTGGGTCAGTACATCATCAATGTACTAGCGAGAGGTGCTGGCCCAACTCACCTAAGAAGACAACACTAAGTAATCATGTTATAAAATATTATTAAAAGTGATCTTTCTCGTTGTCTTAGGGTCAATTTCATGTTTATAGCCGACAAGAACTAAAGCATGCAAATCTCATAGCCAACATAATTTAAAGCATACAGTTATCATCCACTGGTGATTCTTACCCACGGTCGTATAGCCATCCCTGTATATTTATAATACTTACTTATCCTGCACAAGACATTGTTAGGAACAATATCATAATTCAATATAATTGTCAACGTTCTGGTGATTCATACCAACAGCCGACATCCTTTCCTGTAATTGAGTAATAACTTACTCTACCTACATAAGACATCATTAGCACTGGACCTATCTATATGAAGGTCACTGGTGACATGCCATCTTGGACCGTCTTCTTGGCGAACGGCTAATTCCGAATAGGGTGCGAATACATGGGAGGTTTCCGAAACACCGTGCTACTACTTCATCACCTTGGGTATTTCAGTACCCTTTCAATGGAAGGTAGCAAGCCCCCACTGCCAAGTCGTGAAATCCCGATGTCAGTACTTCGACACCATCCTTGTTCCCCCTAGGATGAATCAGGTCCGTGGCTACGGAGTACCGTTCTGGGAACTATCTTATGCACAAGTTGTCCATGACCATGCAAGTATATGCAACTTATCTATGAAGAAAACATATAATGCACGATAAGGAAAACTATGTACTTCAGCCACCATTTTCATTCGTATTGCCATATTTCTCATTCCAGGGTCTTGGTGTAATCAATATTCTACATCAGCGACGGGATAATAGAATATTGTTACCCAATCCCTTTCTCACATCTTTGATACCATATATCTTTCCAACCAACTCAATGTACTCACCGCCCAATTCTTGGAACTTAGCATCTGTTTTAGCATGCGCTCATTCAGACATAATTCAAGCATACTCACTGCCCAGTTCTTGGGTCTTATTATCTGTATTACCATCTATCCATCGAGCTAAGGCTCGACATACTCCCCGCCCAAGTATTTAGGACTTTTCCTTCACCTATCATGTATTTCATAGCACAACATGCAAGCATATAATTCATTAAAATGATATGCAACAGCTTTCGGGTCATGTGATTAATTATCTTTTATTATCTTTTCGACATTCATGCAAGATGTTATTCAACAACTCAACAAGTAACATAGCATACTATCCTTTTATTAAGCGTGAAGCTAAATGGTCTTCGAAGGTTTCAACACTACTCACATTTATAAGATGATTCCTGCCACAATCATATAGCCTTCCAAGCGATCCTTCGTATATTCCCAAGTCCAACAAGGTTTCATCGAATCAACCATCCATTATAAGGCATCTTGCCAGTCAGGGTACTATATACGCCTGGTCAGGAGGAGGAGGCAGTCCCTGCATATGGGACAACATGAACCTATACTTTGTCGGTGTTAACGTTATCGGTGACGACTCATCAATAGAAGGACGAGGAGGCAGAGGGACCGATATAGTAGGTGTGGATGTCGACGTACGACCAGGAAGTGTCTGCTCCAAGGCTAGCAATCTAGAGTTGGTAGAATCTACAACAGCCGCCAGCCTCGAAAGCTGATCACCCATGGCCACCTACGACCACTACACCGCCTAAATGACAAGATTCATCCTCTCCTGCACCGCCTGAATGGCATCGTCCGTCCTCTCGCTCGTCTCCCTAATGGTGCACTTGAGCATATCAAATCGTGCAGTGAGCGTCGTATTGTCCGTCTGCGGCTGTGGCTGCGACTGGGGCTGTTTCGTAATCCTCCGCAATAGCTCGCCATGTAGCTCAGTAATGTCACGCCCCGCTCCAGAAGGAGAGAGCGTCCTCTTTAAGGCGTGATGCCACATGAGCCTAGATTGTGCTTGTACAACGCCAAGTCCAGAAACGGCCGATTGAAGCTAGGCCACAGAGTCGCACAGAGTTTCTCCATTTGCAGCAGAATAAAAATAAACAGAAATTGTATCAAATGCAAGCTCTTTATTGATATTTACGAAGTGTTACAAGCGGTTGTTGGCCGAGATTACAAATCGCTCAAGCTCTCTCTATCAAAACATAAAAGGCACGAGCAGCTTACAAGATGGAAAGATACATGGCGATGTTCCGATACATTATGTCATGTATATGGTGCTTTAGTTCCTTTGCAATGCTCTAAGGCTCCAGAGTTAGCTCTACGCCTTAGCACATTCAAGGGAAGACTTCGCACCCGACGAGGTTCTTTCGTACTCTGCAAGCAGACTATGTGGTTATCAGTACATTGTTATGCACTATGGGGGAGGCTAGCTCGCACACTCACTATCATTACCAAACACATTAAATTTACTTTCGTACACCATCTATCAGTTATTGTCTTTGTAATCTTGCCTTAGGATCAGTTTCATGGCATATGATTTAAAGCCTATCTCGTGTTACCGATATCAAGTGTCGCATAGTAATATCATGCGCAACTTACCATACTTATCGTACGATCTTCCCTGCCTAAAGTAAACCAAGTTAGCCCATATTTTATACGTAAAGACTTAGCTGAATTTTATAAGCATTCACGAGTGTCAAGGGCGTGTTCCTGCCTCAGGTTTAGTACTCAAGTTTTTTCATATGTTCATTCAGTTGTTCAGTTTACTCAGATTACTTATTTCAAAGCAAGGACTCATATGTAGATTGCCACCAGCGAGCCCACATAATCTATATGCATCGGTCGCTGGCAATACATGCCATTTAGACTTATTCTTATGGTATTTGTAGTGATGTTACCTATCAAGCGTGATGGCTGGTACACCCTGATAGGCTACGTAATACCCAACTTACATCGCTTGAGTGACCAAGCCCTCCCCAAGCCGCCCATATGCCATGATTTCACCAAGGCCAGCCAATATGATATCTCTGATCGTTTTCTTGGAATCATTCATCCCGTCCCTCGTGCACGAGTTGTCCGCGACCATTTCTTATTTTAACTTATCGGGCTGTCATGAGCCATAATTGATTAACTTATCGGGCTGTCTTGAGCTATAGTGGATTATCGACTAGGTTGACGGCGGCATCCGTACTGTGCGAGTAGCGAGCCCTGTTGTACGTCTCCGTCATACCTGTCGCTAATCTTTCTTTTCTTTGTCTCATTCATCTTTCATTTCTTTCTTTCACTTGTTCCTTTCATTTGTTTGTTCATTCATTCATTTACTTATTTATTCGTTCATTTGTTCATACATACATTCATTCATTATGCAGCTCCCTGTACGAGAACCGCCTTGGCGACCAAACGGTCCCAAAAAATTTTGATGTTTCTAGTACTCACCTTGGAACAACTATATTGATAGTTCTCTTGCCTCAATTCAGTAAACCATTCAATGTTCTCAAGTTGTGGTATGATCTAAGTGACAAGCGTTTCATTCATATTGAGTACATAGGTAAATCTACTCGATGTGCAAGCTGTGACTTGGCACGAGCGTGGAGTGCGGTACGACTGTTCAATTAAATATTCAAGTTCATTTCCATATCCTACGCAAACATACAAGATGGGATTATTCTCTTAGCTAAGTGCGTTGAGTCATTTTATTAGCATGCATGGGACTATCACCTAGCGGTCAAAAAATACAGTCCGTATTATTATGTGTTCAGGCTAAGCAAAGACAGGTTCACCGAAGCCACCCACCCTAGCGATGATCGCATCGGCCGAGCAAGACTCCGAGAGTGCCTTTGAAAGTCTTAGTCTGGATTCTTCTGAAGTGGCAAGTCCATTGCCTTTGCCTTAAGCGAGCCGTTTCGCCGAGCAAGGCGGAATTTGATTTCCTAACTTTGTTGTATGGCCAACACTCATGACTTAGCCATCGAGCACTTCGTGCTCCATTGTCCTACTTGACTGACTCGGCCTACCGTGCCCATGTCATAGTTCGTTGCGATGCAAGGATTTGGTTTTGCGGACACTTTGGCGAATAAGGCAAAATGTCGACCTCTTATTATTCAGTGTAAAAGCATAGCCAGCACACGAAACCAACTATAATTATTATTTCTTCGAATCAGACTTATGCACTGCAATGTTTCATTTTTTTAGAATCTTCAAACCGGCTCAATGCTTTCTCTCGGGCCAACTTAATACTTGCATCGATTCGCATCGATACTTCATCAGGTCAACGTAACTTTTTGAGTCAACATCTCTTCGTAATGTACCGCACGGACGGGACATTACATAATATACCCCTCAAAACAAGGTTCATCCTCGAACCAAAACCAACACTCAATCCAAGTGTTTCTCTATATCGTTTCACGATCTCATGCCACTATCATTTGAATCATACAACTCAATTTGGATCTTAAACATATTTTAGGCGTCCCACCAATATATGCATTTCAGTCAAGATCATTTGTAGGATATTGGGACAAAGCTAACAGGTAACTCCTTATCTTTAACTACTTGCCATCTCGTACTCTCGATTGGACTTGGTCTTCAGTGTTTATTCCCACAATTTTATTGCATATGCATATTCAATGCATACGTGATCACCCAACAAAAGTCACGACACACGTTGTAATTCAAAATCGCACTTTTTATTTACAGGTTTCGTATGTACCATCAATTCTATGCATCGCGTCAAGTCGTTGCGCATCCGATCACAACAAATCCTGAGGTCTCGTCTCAATGGCATGAACAAAGTTCAATATGCCCAAGTCTTGTTGCGATTATATGGTTTTTCATTCGCAACTATTTATGTTTTCAAAACCATCCATAAATCATATCTAGGGCAACCCCCGCTAGATAACTTACTCGGACACCATGCTTAATTCTTACGACTTAAGAGGTCAACTTGCATCGGCGATGCTCAAAGGCAACAATCTCTTTGACACAAGATAGGTTTCGTTACATTCGTCTCCGATTCTCGATCGAGTACGAATCCTTTACTCTATTTTTGAATCAATCCCGACTAGTTCGTTTCGTAACCTAGATTGTGCGCTTAACACACATAACTTAATCATTACTCAAGCTGATCTACGGCACAAATCTTAGAGTCGTTCCGCTATTCGACGCTCTTGCACGTTGTATAATTCTTGCAATCGCCTTATCGCATCAATATGCTAAATACATTCCTCAACATCGATTCGATCATCGAATAGCAAACCACTCAAATACTTATTCAATTCAATCCGTAAATCCCTGACCATTTTGATCTAGTTTAAGGCTACTCGCTAACTCTCGAAACATGATACTCAATCGCTTAAACTTATCCTCAACATGCACTACATCATCATTCATCCTCGACGCAATTTCTTATTCGACTTCATTAGGGTTGTCCTACGGTCTCTGATATTTACTTTGATTTGGCAGTCAAATCTTCTAGGGTCAGCTGCCCTGTAGCTACGCTCGTTAATTGAAGTTCATCAACGAGGGACAGTTACTACGAACCATACTATATCCTATCTTGGAGCCAAATCAATTATCGACAATTCCTATGGGACTTTATCACCCACCCATGCAACTGCTGTGTCGTTACTACTCGAATCACCTCACGCACTACCGTTAGCAATATTGCTAATTAAGCAATATTTGTTCGCCTTGGGTACGAGTCTATCTACCTACGGTCAACCGACAAACTCTATGCTCCTCGAAACAATCTTCGAATTCACTTTCGCATCAAACCACAAGTCAAATACAATTTGCCACGCCTTGCAAGTTCGATCATCCCCGCTGTATGAATCACCATACCAGCGCACACACAGAATAATCGCCCTAATTCGGCATGACGCATGTGCGAGGAGTTGTGCTCTCACAAGGCAAGAATGTCAACGTTGTGGTTATCATTGAAACGATCAAGTCACTTTCATTTTCATCTGAACTGACGTCAACTTAACTTGCATCTTATTCATCCAACAATAATGCTCAACAATATTTCGTTCATTCGATCAGAGTATCTCCGAGTTATTTTTTATCGCCTCTGATACACCTCAATACCATCGTCGATGTGCATAACTTGAACATCTTCCTTTCTCATAAACTCCAATTTGTTGCAATCATAGTTATCATCTGAACTCGTATACGAGTCAAGTCTTACACGCATCAAAATCTATTTAGTCATACTTAGCTAACTATCCTCATCGAGCAACACAATTTCTTGTTCTTTTTATTCATTCTCGTATTCTTAAATCGCACTTCGCCGTCGTGCCATCGATTTTTTTTGTGCTAACTCAAATCCGTTCGCATGACTCTTCACGTCTAATCGACTTATTCCGAACAAGTCTTCGTATTAACTCAATTCAAGTTTGATCGAGTCAACTATTTTCTCAATGCAAAATTCCTTTGCTATTCTTAGCCTATCGTTCGGTTGTCACTCAACGAAATCCCGCTCGACTCATCATCCAACGATGCGAGTTCGCGCCTGATCATTCCACATAATTTATCGAAGCATTCTTGCTTCGACTTCTATCGAGTCACTCCCACTCGAATCTCGGTACTATTCCATCCGTTGTGGACAAACTTATCGTAATTGACAAAATTTTCTTCATGCAATCTATCACATGTCACTAAACGGCTTGACATAGCTATTGCTAAGTTGTATTACATATACTACTCAGAAATTGAGCCAATCATTCTTCGACACACAATATTTCGATATTATGATCGCATAAGTGGTACGACATATACCACTCAGAAATCGAGTCATTCTTCTGGCAACTTGCTAAGCATTAGTCCGACATCCTTATCGATATACACACTAAGTGTAACTTACTCTTGTCCGAGCGATATTCAATTTTGCTCACAAACTCATTCGCACCAGAACGTCTAGGTGCTTGATACTTGGCACAACTTAGCCAAAAGGCTATGTGCATAGCCATCCCATTCGAACTATACTTCGGTCTTGTACACTCATTTGCTATTGTCAGTTTAAGGTCATTCAGCTACGTACACCACTTGCTAACTTAGCACGGGTTCCTTCCAATTCAAGTCCGACACAATTCAGCACAAAGGCCTTCGCATATAAATTTCGTTCAACTGAACACTTGTACGAGCTTTTGAAAATATTAGACTTATTGTATGGAACGTCCCAAGGCATAACGAAAGAGAGCGTATACTTTTTTTATCCACAATAGAGCTTTCAAAACTGAGAGAATCGACATGAAGTCCAAGGAAGTAAAGCTATGCTCTGATACCAATCTGTCACGCCGCGCTCCCAGAGGAGCGATCGACCTCGCTAAGGTGTGATGCCGCACGAGCCTAGATTACGCTCGTGTATGGCCAAGTCCAGAAATAGCAGATTTAAGCTAGGCCACAGAGTCCCATAGAGTGTCCCCATTTGCAGCAGAATGTAAATTAACACAAGTTATAACAAATGCAAGCTCTTTATTGATATTCAAGAAGGGTTACAAGCGGCGCTAGGTCGAGATTACAAATCGCTCAAGCTCTCTCTCTCGAAACATAAAAGGCGTGCCAAGCGGCTTACAAGATGGAATGATATATGGAGATGTTCTGATACATTATGTCCTGTATATGGTGCTTTAGTTCCTTTGCAACGCTCTAAGGCTCCACAATTAGCTCCGCGCCTTAGCAGGTTCGAGGGAAGACTCCGCACCCGACGAGGTTCTTCCGTACTCTACAAGCAGACTATGTGGTTATCAGTACATTGTTATGAACTGCTGGAGAGGCTAGCTCGCCCACTCGCTATCATTACCAAATACGTTAAATTTACTTTTGTGCACCATCTATCAGTTATTGTCTTTCTAATCTTGCCTTATGATCAATTTTATGGCATATGATTTAAAGCTGATCTCATGTTACCGATATCAAGTGTCACATTGGATTATCATGCGCAATTTACCATACTTACCGTACGATCTTTCCTGCACAAAGTAAACCAAGTTAGCCCATATTTTATATGTAAAGACTTAGCAGAATTTTATAAGCATTCATGAGTGTCAAGGGCGTGTTCCTGCCTCAGGTGAAGTACTCAAGTTCTTTCAGATGTTCATTCAGTTATTCATTTTACTCAGATTACTTGTTTTAATACAAGGACTCGCACGTGAATTGCCACCAGCAATCCCACATAATCTATATGCATCGGTCGCTGACAATACAAGCCATTTGGACTTATTCTTATGGTATTCGTAGTGGTGTTACCTATCAAGCGTAATGGCTGGTGTACCCTGATAGGCTACGCAATACCCGACTTACATTGCTTGAGTGACCAAGCCCTCTCCAAGCCGCCCATAAGCCATGATTCCGCCTAGGCCGGTCGTGATGTCTCTGATCATTGACTTGGAATCCTTCATCCCGTCCCTCATGCACGAGTTATCCGTGACCATTTTGTATTTTAACTTATCGGGCTGTCTTGAGCCATAATTGATTAACTTATCGGGCTATTTTGAGCCATAATAGATTATCGACTAGGTTGGCGACAACATCCGTACAGCGCGGGTAGCGAGCCCCATTGTACGTCCCCGCCATACCTATCGCTAATCTTTGTTTCCTTTCTTTCATTTATCTTTCATTTCTTTCTTCCTTTCACTTGTTCCTTTCATTTGTTTGTTCATTCATTCATTTACTTATTCATTCGTTCCTTCGTTCATACATACATTCATTCATTATGTAGTTCCCTGTACGGGAACCGCCATGGCAACCCAACGGTCCCAAAGTCTTTCGATGTCTCTATTACTTGGCTTTGAACGACTATATTGGTAGTCCTCCTGTCTTAATTCAGTAACCATTCATTATTCTCAAGTTGTGGTACGATCTAAGTGACAAATATTTCATTTATATTGAGTACATAGGTAAATCTACTCGATGTGCAAGTTGTGCCTTGGTACGAGCGTGGAGTGCGGTGCGACTATTCAATTAAACTTGCAAGTTCATTTTCATATCCTACACAACCATATAAGGTGGGATTATTCCCTTAGCTAGGTACGTTGAGTCATTTTATTAGCTTGCATAGGATTATCGCCTAGCGATCACGCAACACAGTCAGTATTATTATGTGTTCAGGCTACGCAAAGACAGGTTCATCGGAGCCACCCACCTTAGCGATGATCGCATCGGCTGAGCGAGTCTCTGAGCGCACCTTTGAAAGTCTAAGTCTGGATTCTTCTGAAGGGGCAAGTCCATTGCCTTTTCCTTAAGCGAGTTATTTCGTCGAGCAAGGCGGGATTTGATTTCATAACTTTGTTGTATGGCCAACAATCATGACTTAGCCATTTGGTCCGTTGTCCTACTCGACTGATTCGACCTACCATGCCCACATCATAGTTCGTTGCGATGTAAGGATTTGGTTTTGCGGATACTTTGGCAAATAAGGTAAAATATCGACCTCTTATTATTCAGCGTAAAAGCGTAGCCTGCACACAAAACCAACTAAAATTAATATTTCTTCAAATTGGACTTACGCATTGCAATGATTCGATTTCTTAAAATCTTTAAACCGGCTCAATGCTTTTTCTCGGGCTAACTTAACACTTGCATCGATTTGCATCGATACTTCATCGGTCATCGCAACACTTTGAGTCAATGGCTCATCGTAATGCACCGTACGAAGCGGAGCATTACAAATAACCTGGCAACGGAGTTCCTCTACTCAGACTGATTCCTGTGAGGGCTGTAGGGAATGTACACTGGCAGAGGGGGCCCTGGATGACTGCGTCGACACAAAGGCGTCGTAGGATTCCGTATCGTAGTATGTACCCCTCTAAAGACCACCAACGGCGGTCATCCAGAGCCTGTCCAACGTCCGAGCCGGAGGGGACTGCGAGGAAGTACCAGCCCCTCCCTCCGCAGGTGCACTAGTAATCTTACGCTCTAGCCTAAGATACTCATCCTAGAAAAGTACGCATCTCAATAAGCATAATATTTACTACCAACCTAGTTGTTCCCCATCGATGGATATATATTGCATATTTATTAAGTTATACTAAAGTTAGTGACATGTAAAGTAATACTTATATAGCACAACGTGGCCTTATCATCGATGAGCTTTCCTTCCTTCCGATGGGTGGTCAGAAAGACGGTCACTATGTTGGCGTCCTCACCCCTCATTATTTGTTATAATAATTTGTTTGTTATTGAAATTAAATATTTTATTCCTACTTTCATTAAAATAATATATAATAGTAAAATATATACCAGGTGACAGAAATGATTCGTCATATGAATCGAGCCACCATACCACTTTTCTGCCCTCGTCCTAGCCGCCTTTGTCTTCTCCGACCGTTCCTTGTAACTAGGATCATCGAATCTGGCTCTCATCGCAATCCACTAATCGGGCATGATCCAACCTTGGATCGGTCTTCCGGAGCGCTCTCAAGCCTTCTGGTTGTCGATCGCATCCTGGATCAACTTGGCGGCAATGGCCGGAAATTGCTTCTCGATCATCTATGTCTGGTGTGGTGGATAAAAGTATGTTTTCTACGAGAATTAAATTAGTTAGTTATATAATATACATAAAAGATAATTTATACTAAAATCAATATTCTTTAGTTACCTTGAAGTTGGTAAACCAGAATGCCTTCCTCTCGTTCGAGGCATCCGAGTTTGGACCTCAGAAATAGCCCCAATGTCCTCTGACTGTCGGGGTACGATATCTACACAATCATAATTATATTCATGAATATATAGATATATATATAAATTAATGTTAACTAATTAACTTACTTTGTAGGTTTGTTGGACCAAACCTCCATCCTCGTCTCGTCTGGAGGGGTGCATGGGGGATCGCTCGGATCATGTGGAGACGGAGTAGGTCTGACCTCCACCACCCACTCCTCCGTCTCCATAGTGTCACTACAAGAAATATGGGTTTTCGTGACAAGTAATTTGTGACAAGTGTTAAATTTGTCACTGAAAGGGATATTTTTGTGAAATAATTTTTGTTGTCACTCATAATTTGATTCTGTGACAACAGTTTTTTTCATCACACAGTTAAATCATTTAGTGACCATGTTTTTATTGGTCGTCACTTAATGTTGTCACTGAAAAAAAATTTAAATTTTAGAATTATGTCAAAGACAATTTATGTGTGATAAGTGAAAATACTTGTCACTTTAGGGTTTTTATAGTTACAAGAAAATATTATTGTCATATAAAAGTATTAGCCACAAGATTAAAATTTTATTCTTGTCACTTAAAAGTTTCATTTAGTTACCAAATAATTGTATGTCACACAAAAGTATTAGTCACAAAGAAAAAAAATTATTTCTTGTAACAAACACTTAAAGTATTTTTAAAAAATTTAAATAAACAAAATATTATGATTTTGATATTTTGACATTAGTATTTAAATTGTAACCGAATTTGACCATACCAAAAATATTCATGTGAAATATCACAATCCTAATCCGGCTGTAACATGTTTTGCCTACAAAAATTTAAAATATAATCTTCTCCCATATTATACCATCATATACAATTTAAAATACGATTTAAAATACAATCCGGCTGTAACATATTTAAATTGTAACTTAAAGTCCTAACCAGATTTAGACTTAATATGCAATCCTATATATGGATACTAAAATATCCATAAATATAATCTCCTTCCACCTCTTTTCCTACGGAACCCTAGCAATTTTCTCCTTTTCTTCATGAAATATTCACAAGCCCTAACAATTCCCAGGAATTTCCTCCCCCATTTTTCTCCGTGAAATTATTTGCTGCCAAATTTTCCTCCCCCCATTCTCGCTACATATTTCCCCATCTTTTTTCACTGAAGGGCACCGTTCAAAAACTCTCCCCCTAAAAAAAATCAAATGAAGAAGAGGTATGCGTTCTCCCTGATCACTTCTATAATTTTTTTCTATCCTTGAATGATATCACAACAAAAATAGTAGACCTTTTGGACGACACTATTAGGAACGCTAGTCTCAAATCTCCTAAAAATTTAGTTTTTAGGACGACTATGTTTTTGGTAACAAAAAAATGGTATCATTTGGAAAATTAAAAAAATAGATCTTTTATTGGGACTATTAAATTTTTTTGTCCCATATAAATCCTAGAATAATCCCAAATAATGTAAACCGGAATGTCAAATATTTGAAGACTCATTACCAATTCCCTCTCCTATTCGCTCCTACCCGTTAGATCTCTCAGCACACATTCCCACCATTGATCTCTCAGCAGAAATCCCTATTGCCGCCCAAACATTTTTTCCAAAATTAAAAACCCTATTAGACCGATATCCCCTCCCAAATACTCTTTCTCCACAATTTCTTCTCTATCTGCACCTCCTCTCCCATGGCGGATCCCTTCTGTCCCGCGGACCCCTCTCCCATGGTGGATCCCTCTATTCTCCTCGACCTCCTCCTTAGTGACGGGTGCATGTACGAGGGCGATTGGCACCGCGACAAGTCCTCGGGGAAGGGCAAGTTCTCATGACTGTCCCGGGCCACGATCGAGGGGGAGTTCTACGACTGGTAGACGAAGGGGTTCGATGTCTCGTGTAGTATGGGCACGAGAGGTACATTCTCGATATATTTAATACTCTATTTTTATTGCACTTCTCGACGGACTTTATAGTTTAGACGAGGTGAGGATGATACATTGAGTTTACTGAATGGGAAAGAGAATAAGTTAGGGTATTTCTTTGCTATTTACTTGAGACTATATTTAGAGGTAGTTTTTAATATTTCCAGTATAGAACTTCTTAGTGGCTACTAGGTGTTTGATGAAATGTTTATGTGAAATTTTGTTTAGGTTCTCATTGTCTATTGTGTGTGGGTTAGGGTTGGAGAAATCCTGGAAATGAAATGGAAGGTTCAACCGTTCAAATCTTGGTTTCAACCTCGTTTTGGATGTTTTGATAGTTTCAGTACCTTCCATTGGTCTTTGGATGTTATGGGTTTCAGTTGTTAAAATGTTTATAGTTTTTTTTAATAAATTATATTATCTGGAGTTTAAAGTTTGAACATGGTTAATACTTGTATAACACTAATGTAGGTAAAATATTGGTTTATAATAATTAGGGGAAATCTGCTACATGTCCCTATTTATGAAAAAAATAGTTATGATCCATGGTCACATTTCTATTTGGTTATGGTCAATTGTACACACAAAAGTATAAGAATACTGCTACACTAATTATAGAGTTACAAGCCTATGTGGGCAGCACAATGTTCCTTTAAGCAGTTTTAAAGGAGCACATACCGACGTGGAGTCAATGGGGGATCAACTCCCCACTGAATTCAGTAAAAAAATAATCTTTACAGGGTTTTATTTATATAATTTTGCCAAAACATACAAATTAATACGGGCCTCTACTATTCATAACCAAAGTGTCATCGAGTTCTTGATCGGACAAGGTATATGGGAGATTTTAGTTCAAAACTCCAGACCTCCTACATTATTGATGTTTTAGAATTTATTTTCTATTATTTAATCCCCTTTATGACAATATTCAAAAGTATATTTCAGATTAGGCTTAAGACGTTTCCGTCTGCTGAGGAGCATAACTAGGGAAGCATCTCGGTAACACAATCCTTTAGAGGTAGGGAGTGCAGAGTCAACTAGGGCTAACCTCTCTTTAGCCTTTCTGTCCTCATGCTAACCAATCTCTGAAAATTGGTCTATGAAAATGGGTCATATTCAAGATGTGAACAAATCACTTGTTTTTCATCTGTAAAGGGTGTAGAAATTGAAGCAGTTTCGAGAAACAACTCACTGGTAAATTAGATTGAATCTTTATATTAGGTAATGTCCTTAAACAAATATGATAAGGAAGTTGGATGCGTATCGGCCATTTTGTGAGCAACTTTCTTTTCTGATTCTTACCAAGGAACCTTGGTACAACTTAAGAAGAAGATTTTCTCTTCTTTCCAAGGAACGTTGGTACCCTCAAGTAGAAGATTGAATCTTTATATTGGGTAATGTCCTTAAACAAATATGGTAAGGAAGTTGGATGCGTATCAGCCATTTTGTGAGCAACTTTGTTGATTCTTACCAAGGAACCTTGGTACACCTTAAGAAGAAGATTTGCTCTTCTTTCCAAGGAACGTTGGTACCCTCAAGAAGAAGATGATTAATAGAAAAGACTGATATTAGGGAAGTGTGAATTTCTTAATATCCATCAGTTGCAACCTAGGTGGACCTCACATATATTATAGATATACATTAAGTCAATCCATGGCTACACTCGCATTGAAATCATCTGTTGAGATTATATTTTCTAGGATGAAGTCACCCTGTGTTTACTCCAGCTTTCTCGAATGTTTATTTGTATGCTCATTTGTCATTATTATATTATTATGATCAGGAAAACGCAGTGAATGTAGAATGCGTTAATTTTTATGAATACCATTTGGCGTTCAACAATCTTTTTAATTAATTGGTTCGCATCTCATGACCTGTAACATATACCTCTTTCATTCTGTCATACAGTGGGAGAATCGCTCGCCGCTTTGTCCCTATTGACAAAATTCTGAGGCCTGTCTTAAATGAATGTGTAACCCCTATCACCTGTTATTAGAGTTTCACTCTGAATCTATGTGGGGAGGAAGAACTTATGCTAGTTTTCAAGGTAATAAACTTTTGAAAGGATAAAATATTTATTAAGAGGTGCATATATCTCATAAAGATCTTGCACAACTCTGCAGGAATTGCAACCACCTGTTAAAATGTTGATTCCAGTGTGGAAGGCTCTGGGCGTTGCCATTGATTGTAAAGCAAGGTCCTGAATATGCCCCGTGGCTTATCGAACTTGAGGTGGCTAAAAAGTACAATACAAGTTTGTTTAAATAATTAATGATTAGTGCTACAAGTGACTTTGCTATGAGATAAAATTGATGGCATCATCAGTGAATTAGTGATACACTGTACCTGTGCTATAGAAATGCAGCATCAATATTAACCACCACGATTCAGATTAACTATGTTAATAGGTACTTGCCCATCACATTATTTCAATACTATTCCTATTAAAATAATGTGAGTAATATTTTCTACTATTTTAGACTATTTTTGGCAGTATTCGAGCTGGAGGTGTTGGCGTGAATCTTTAAGCAGCTGATACTGTTATCATATTTGATACTGAGTTCAAATTTCAGATTAGGCTTAAGACATATAAACTAATAGGTATAGCCCTTATATTCTTCTCTAGAAAATGATTTTGGATGTAATAGATATTTTTCTAATCTAAAGCATCATGCAGGAGGAGAGTATTCAGGTTTATGCTAATGAGGGTGGTGCCACACAAACCCACAGTGGCATCTACTGGGTGATTTTTTCTGCTGGAAAGTAACTTTATTTTCTATCATGTGAAGTGCAGGTGTAATGAACAACCTATTTTCAGTTTATGGTATGGTTTTTTTTTATTTGGGATATATATTATCAGTTTAATTTGACTTCTTTATTTTTATTTTCTGAAAGTTTCAGCTAGTAGTGACTTTTGAACTGAAATTGTAACTTAAATGATGCCACCTTCCACCATGCACTAAGCAAGAGAACATGTGAGTTGCGTTCATCGGGATCGAGGACATGGTATTGTTTAGCCTTGCAGTTGACTTATTTTGATCTTTTAGTATAGGGGCCGGCTATACACACCCCATACTTGCTAAGGACACCCCATTTCAAAAAAAAATTCCCTATTCTACCCTTGCTGCTGAGCACACCCCACCCCACCCCTCCCTTTCCCTTCCCCCCTCCGCCGACCCTCCTCCTCCCCCGACCTGCCGCCGCCGCCTCCCCCGACCCGCCTCCGCCGACCCCCCCCCCCCGGACCCGCCTCCTCCTCCTCCTCCTCCCGATTTCCGATCCCCGTCTGCCGACCATAAGTTGTTGTTAAAACAAAAAAAAGAAAAAATTTTGGGTGTATTCACGGGTAGGTACGACCCTGGTTTGTCGAACTCACAGAGCAATGTTCGACCCACGACAGTCGAACTATAGTGTTTACGTTCGACCATAATATGTCGAACAAAATATGACATGTTCAATTAGAAGACGTTCGACCAGTGTTTGTCAAACACAAGAAGACACGTTCGACCAGTGTTTGTCGAACAGAATAAGACATGTTCGACCAATACTTGTTGAACAGACCATTGTCCGTTCGACAAGTATTTGTCGTGCTTGTCGCAGAATTTTTTTTTTGTGGGGTGTTCTTAGAAAGTCTTGGGGGTATATTGGTCTTTTAACATGACATTTAAGTCATGTGGGGTGTCCTTAGCAAGTCATGGGGTGTGTATAGCCGGCCCCTTTAGTATAACCTATGGTTCTCATAGCAAAACCAATGGCTATTATTCTTTGTTTTGTGATCTGACTTTTTGCAATAGTTATGCTTACCAATGATGGGTCTGTAAGTTAAGGATCTATGATATTAAGTTTAACATTTTTTCCTTCATCTTGTAGGACACCGAATGGGGAGGGGTTAAATTAGGTCAAGTAATGGCAGAGCTGAAGCCAGACTTTGCAAAATTTGAAATAATAAAGGAAGAAGAAGGGTCGAGTTTGATGCTCGAAAAAGGTGGACGCTAAGAATAGTACTAGGACTTGCATATTATGTAATAGACTTTGTTACTCTTAAACAAGTAGAATATTATATTTTTGTAACTTTTTATTGACATTGTATGGGTTGCAACTTGTTTAATATAATACTTTTGGCACATTAAAGTTTTTATTTTTGTTGAAGATGGTTTTGGTTATATATATATATATATATATATATATATATATATATATATATATATATATATATATCAATGGCGCGTTAGTGTAACGGTAAGACTATTGGCACTAGGGTGTGAGGTCGCGAGATCGAACCCCCACGGGAGCGGCTGAGAGCCTATATAAAGGCCTTTAAGGATTTGTGAAGTTGGTTCTGGTTTACATTGGAAAGTTGATGGGGTGTTCTTGGAAGATGAGCATAACCATGCATACCCTCTTCTACAAGAATTGTATGATATTGTATTATGTGTTGTGTTTCAATGTATAATGACAATGACAACAACAACAAAAAACTTGTGACAAAATTGGTTTGCCACCAAACATATAAAGTGTACAATACGGTGACAGTATTTACCTTCACTAAACGTATAAGCATACAGTGACAACAATAAAAGTGTTACTGCAAGTGTTTACAATGATGACATGTACTTGCCACTAAACACATGTTTATTGTGACAACAATAAAAGTGTTACTAAAATTGTTTTGTGATATCAAACATCGTCACAGAAATAATTTTTATTTTTTTGAAAAATATATTTATTTATTTTTAATTACAATAAAATGCTATTTGTGACAATATTGTGCGTCACTTCTAACATTTTTAGTGACGCATTTGTTGTCACAGAAAGTATACTATCACTGACAACATATTCTTGTCACAATAGATAACTTTCTGTGACAATGTCTTTTCGTCGTCACTTATTCTTTTAGCTACGGAGGTATATGCTACGAAAGTATGACATCACTGTACTCGTCACAGAAGATGTGTTGTGACGAGTTTCATAACTTCTATGACAACTTTATATGTCACAGAAACCATGTCGTCACTGTACTCATCTGCATTCAGAATATTGGACGGGATAGTCTCAGGCCTGTAACTGCCCGTCCCAGGAGTACTGCCACGTACCGTCGACGCAGTCAGAGATGTGACTGGCCGATACACTGTAGTACAAGGAGACGAGGGTCTGAAACCATCATCTAATAATGGAGTAGCACTCCGCCCACCAGTGGAACCTCTACCGACATGGGATGCTCCTCTACCTGTAGAACCTCTACCGACACAGAATGCTCCGAGGTACATCCTTTTCGTCCTGCCATATCTAATAAAAAATAGATATATAGAACAAATGTAATACGTATTCTAAATCCAATCTTTATGCATCTAACATATCACAGTTTATAAAAATAGACCCAGAGCAACCTTCTTTTGAATTTCTAGATAATAACCAAGTCTAGATAATAGCATCCAGAAACATCCAAGTCGAAATAATAACCATGTTTAGAAAATAATAAGAAACATCCAGAGTTGTAAAAACATCCAAGTCTAATCCAGAAATAAGTCTACCAGAGACAAATCCGATCAAAAGTCATATCATATATATAACTATACCCTCCACGATGGGGGCAGATACCACTCCCTCAGCCACCGCGCATTAGAAGGGTCAATGTGGTCAAGATCATCTATAGGAACTGGGTGACTGGAACTCCCGGTGCCATTGTCTTCTGGTGCCACTCCCTCGTTCACAGTGATCTCGACTTTATGAATCACTTCCTCCTTAATAGTAGGAGATAGCACTTCTTCCTTAACCTTGATCTTTGCTTTAGATATCACCTCCTCAGCAGCAGAAGGCAGCACTTCCTCCTCAACAGGAGGTACCATAACTTTGTAGTTTGTAGTTCTGATAAACAAACAACTATTTTTTATCGAATCAAGATCCGGAAAGTTCTCTCTGATCGGAGAATTTGTTGACTTGAACCTAAACCCATTCACACAATAGCTTGGCCAGATTTTGACGGAATAAATTGGCCCCTAGGCTACAGTTCTAATAGATTCATTCTCTAGTGTTGCGTCTGAACGATCGACCTAAAACCACAAGATAAGAAATTAAATTCAGCGTTGCATTAATTACTATGTAAAGTATATATACACAAAGTAATTACCGAGCTCCTTACATATGCACTCAACCATGAAGGGAAATAACGTATTATTTCTTGTTCTAGTTCTTTATCTGTTATGTACGGTCTACTTGACATCACCTCATCATTAAATGTGCTGAAAACAACAACACATCGGCCAATTAGTGTAGTAATAATAATATTGGACACTATTACATGCATAGATGACGTAAACATGGACGTATTAGTTATTTACCCCTCGAGCTTCTCTACTTCATCCTCGTCGCAGTTGAGTAATATATATAACTAAGTAGCCTTTAGTTCCTCGTCATTCAAATATTTTTTCTTTAATTTTCCTGAAGGCTTTCCGAAAGTATTAAAAACTTTCAGTATTGCATCATTAGATTCAAGATATCCATCATCGTTTCTCGGAGCTCTTGTTCTCTTAGTAGCAATATGTGGCTTGAAATATATCGAACAGAAGTTTGTAATCTCCTTGAGAACAGAGGCTTCACAAATAGAACCCTTGACCCGAGCCTTGTTTTTCACCTTTCTCTTTAGGTTATTCAAATACCGTTCAAACGGGTACATCCATCGATAATCGACGGACCCACCAACACGTGCCTCATAGGAAAGATGAATTGACAAATGCTCCATAAAATCGAAGAACCTAGGAGGGAACACCCTCTTAAGCTTGCACAGTGTTACTTCAAGTCATTCTCTTGCTTTTCTAGATGATCGACAAGCAACTTAGTAGAACAAAGATCTCTGAAGAATATGCTCAGCTCTGTCAACGGATCCCATACGACTGACAATAATAATTCCCAAAATGTGATCGAAATTAACCTCTCCATCAATACGTGACAGTCATGGCTCTTCATACCCGTCAGTTTGTTCTCCTTCGGGTCGATGCATCTTCTTAAATTTGACATGTACACGTCAGGAAAGTTTAGGCCCTGAATCCACCTACAAAGTCACCATTTATCCTCCCTGTCCAGTAAAAAAATTACCTTAGGCTGCTTATACTTCCCATTGCCTTCCTTTATCAAATGCAATGCAGGATGCCTGCATATATCTTCCAAGTCCAACCTGGCCTCGGGATTTTCTTTCGTCTTTTCCTTTACGTCCATCACAGTATTAATTATGTTGTCAAACACATTCTTTTCGATGTGCAAGACATCAAGATTATGTCTGATCAGATTGGTGCTGTAATATGGTAGGTCCCAGAATATACTCATTTTCGTCCAATTATGAGTGCGACCAAATTTATCACACTTGTATCCCTTTGTAGGCTCTTCGATAGCACTTGGAAAATCTTTGACCTTCTCCCATATCATGTCTCCAGTCCACCTTGGCGGTGGATTGGCCTTCTCCACAATGTCGGCACAAAAGGAACGAGTGATCCTTCGGCAGAAACTATCGAAAAAGCACGATTTTCCTCTTTGTTTCAAATGAAAAGCCTTCTTGCTGTCCATACAATACGGACAAGAGAGACGACCATGAGTTCCCTATCCCGATAACATTTCATAGGCCGAAAAGTCGTTGACGGCCCACATCAGTGCGGCCCTCATCTGAAAGTTCTACTTTCTGAAAACATCATACGTGTTGGCACCAACTTCCTATAGCTAATTCAACTCATCTATCAACGGTTGTAACTACACATCAATATTTCTCTTCAGATTATTCGGATCCGGAATGGTAACGGTTAGGAACATGTAAGGATTCTTCATACACATCCACAGCGGTCGGTTGTAGGGAGTGATAGTCACTGGCCAAAACGAATATTGGGAACCTAAAAGTCCAAACGGGATAAAACCATTAGAGGATAGCCCCAATCTTACATTATGCAGATCAAAAGCAAAATTTGGATACTCTCGATAAAGTGCTTACATGCTTCTCCATCGGATGGATGATCCAAAACTCCATCGATCTGTTCCCGCCTGTACAAATTCATGTTCTCGGCAGTCTCCTTCACGATAAATAACCTCTGCAACTGCAGCGTCAAAGACAGGTAGTGCATCGAATCGGTTGGCTTTCTTGCACCGGAAGTCATATTTGAACTTGTTGCCTTGTAGCAATCAGCACCACAAAATCTGCCCATATCTTCATCCTTATCGTCCTTGTAGTACAACATGCATCTGTTGTGACATGCATCAATTTTATCATATTCCATCCAGAGCGATCTCACCATTCTCTTAGATCAGTAGAAGTCTGTAGGTAATTTGGCACCCTCCTGTAAGATCTCTATAATCAACTCGATAATTCGATTGTAGCATTCTTGAGACATATAAAAATTGGACTTGATGCTCAGCAGTCTTGTAACTACCTCCAACGGTGAATGATCCTCACATCCAGGATACAAAGAAGTCCTTGCATTCTCCCGTAACTCCATAAACTTCGCCGCATCAGCATTCGGTGCCTCCTCAGCCACATCATAATTTTTTGGATTGAAACTAGGCCCTGTAGCGTCGAAAACCATGTTCACCCACCCTTCGTCATAATCAGCATGGTCATGAACATCCATATACTGCTCCAAATTAGGCTTTGGCTCTGATGCTAAAGGCACAAGTTCTCCGTGTGAGGTCCACTAATAGTAATTCATCATAAAACCTCTCGAGTATAAATTATATGTCTCATCCACTTCTGGATGATAGTTCAAGTTATGATATCTCACACATGGACACTTAATTTTGGTACGGTCCATGTACTGAGGGAACGTCTTGGCGAACTGCAGGAACTGCTCTACCCCTATATAAATTCATCTCGTAAATCGTACATGTCATCCGGATGACGATTGTAGATCCACGAATGATTCTGCAGATAGTAATTCATATCTATATGAAGATAATTCTGTAAAGATAGATACACATTATTCGAGTATATTATTCAAATGGATGCATATATCTATGATTATTAAATAAGTATCGTCACGTGTTCAATGTCAGCCCTTCTCTTCAAAGAAAATTTACTTCTATAAGTCTTTTGGGGCTGTTAGAGTTATACAAGACTTCAAAACAAATACTAGAAAAGGCCAAGTATTATAATTTTTCTTTTATAAGATTTTTCATTCTATGTTATTCTTTCGATTTTATACTCCTTTTGTTCTTTATCTTTTCTCCAATTTTTCTGAAATCTGTAGAACTCTAACAGCCTAAAAAGGCTTACAGATGTAAATTTACTTGTCAGAGACGGGCCGATATGGACACTTGACTTCGGGCTTACACGGACACTTACCTATGTATCTAAGATACCTAGCTAGAACTTACCTACATATCAACTTAACTCTAGGTATTTGTGTATCATGTGGATATCATGTACCATGGTACACAATATCATATTGATAAACTCTTGTATCTTAATACTAGGATACAGTTTCAAACACCCATGACACTAAATTTACACATGTTCATCTTATATACTACTTGGATACTCACTCTATACACTCTAGGTACTACGATATGCACTTAAGTGTTGTCATGTGTTCTTTGTGAGCCATTCCCTAGAAATAAAATTCATTTATGCAAGCCTTTGGAGTCTGTCAGCGTTATACTAGATTTTTGAAAAAAATCTATAAAAGACTAAGTTGTTCAACTTTTTGGTATAACTCTGATAGCCCCAAAAGGCTTGCATAAGTAAATTTAATTTCCAGAGAAGGGCTCACATGGACACTTGACTTTAGGCTAACACGGACACTTAACATAAGATATAATGATATCTCTGTTGTCATGTGTTACTTGTGAGCCCACAAGAAAAACTTGACCTCAGAGTGTCCAAGCTAGCACTTACCTAGCTAGCACTTACCACAAAATACTTGGCGATACCTAGCTAGCACTCACTCTATATACTCTAGGTACTACGATTCTCCTTAGTATCCTTACCTACATAGTGCCTGAACTCTAGGTATTGTGTATCATGTTGACATCATGTACCATGGTACACAATATCATGTACGTACCATGAAACACAATATAAATAATTTTACTATATTTATATTTTTAACAATAAAGAGCGTTATATTTCTAATTAAATCTATTATATCTAAATTATATATCAATTTTCATTCATGAGTTAACTAATATTAATTGAACATATATATTATATCCAAGTACATATATCAATTTTCGTATATGAGTTAACTAATACTACGATACTCCTTAGTATCCTTACCTACATATTGTCTTAACTCTAGGTATTTGTTGTGTATCATGCGGATATCATGTACCATGGCACATAATATCATGTACGTACCATAGTACACAATATAAATAATTTTACTATATTTATATTTTTAACAATAGTGAGCGTTATATTTCTATTTGAACCAATTATTTCTAAAGTATATATCAATTTTCATACATGAGTTAACTAATACTAATTGAACCTATATATTATATCAAAGTACATATATCAATTTTCGTACATGAGTTAACTAATACTAATTGAACCTATATATTATATCCAAGTACATATATAAATTTTGGAACATAAGTTAATTAATACGTAAATAAACACATATGTGTTGTGTCTCAGTCGTGTCGTGTATCTGTGTCTGTGTCATGTCTCATTGTCGTATCTTACACACAGTATTACACTATCACTCATGTGCACTACGTGTCTCAGTGCGTGTCTTAGTGTCTGTGTCGTATCGTATCTCAGTGTCGTGTCAGGAAGAGGTAGTTAGGGTCACCTGAGCCAGAGTCGAGCGGTCAATGCGGTAGGGGTTCACCGGGGGGAGGGGGTCGCCGGAGATGAGAGGGGCAAGCGGGCAGGGGGTTGCCGGGGGGAGAAAACGAAAGGGTTTTGCGGAGCCGGGAAAGGAGTCGAGAGGGGCACGATCGGCAGGGGGTATCCGGGGAGAGGGGGCCGCCGGAGAAATTTGGGGGAGAAATTTTAGGGAGAGCACGGGCGGGAGTGGGGGGAATTTTTTGGAGAAAAATAAATAGTCGATCGGCCACCTCTGAACCTTATATGATATAATTTAGCGATGACAAATGAGGGCGTCGCTAAACGTCACTGCTTATGACTAAATTGGCCACATTCAAGTAGACGAGTCGCTCAACGACGCTAACGTATGAAAACCAGTGACGCTCTCCGACGAAATCGCAACATCTATTTCCTAATAATAAACCTTGTTGCTAAAAGATGATGAATGTCGCTGGTAGTGACCTTTAGCGACGTATTCCAGATACGGCACTAATTACATCAAAAATAGCGACGACCTATCAAAACGTCGACAAGCTCGTCGCCAATATGACTTATTTTGGTAGTAACTTGGATCTTGACCTTCTGCTATAAGATGCTCTATCATTTGTTCTTCCTCTTGCAATCAAACCTTGGACTCGATCTCCACCATTCCCTCATTAGACAATAAGGCACTCGTAGTTTCTTATATGAAAATTGAGTCCTTCTCGTATAGTAATGTTTGAATAAGATTCTCATAAGAATCAAGCAAAGAAAATAATAGGATTAGCGCCAAGCGATCATCATCTCCATGTATGTCAACATCCTTCAAATTGAATAATTTGATTGAATTTTGAGATATGATTCCAAATTGACATACCTTCATCCATCACTAGTCTCACTACAAGAAAAATACCTTTTTATGACGGCTAAAAATTGTCATAAATGATATTTTATAATATTTTTTTGTTAGCCCACAGCCGTCATGAAAACCAATATTAAAAATATTTACTAAAACCGTTATAAACGATCTTTCCTTATATAACACTTTTTTCTAGAAAATGTTATAAATAATACAACTACATATGACATAAGATATCTAAAGCATTATAAATAGTTCCATATATATAACGCATCTATTTCGAAACGTTATAAGTAGTAATTATATATATAACGCTTTTCAAACTGTTCTAGAAATCACACATATATATATCACATGTCAAAGTTTTATAAAAGGCACACACACATATATATCACCTGTCAAAGCATTATAAAAAGTAATGGTTAATACTGACTATTTCTAAAATATTTATTTCGAATCAGACAACATAAATTATTAAATTTAACAAACATTTGGAGCGCGCATTCCTTTTGAATTAAAATATCTCATTCCAAACTGTATATAATATCACCATCTTAGTTACATTTTTTTACAAAAATATATCCACATACATGTATATATACATCTTAATGTTTCCTTTCAGATGACTGTCTTTGTTATCTCTAATGATTTGCTAAATGATTTAGCAGAATCTGGCCCAATATCTAGACCCATTCAACTATCATTGCAGATGCTGGCACAACCTTCCTCGTAAGATATGTTTGTGAAATGGTTCAATTAGACTAAAGTACTAAAAATGATAATTTTGTATATGCATAGATAAGGGAAATGCTGAAATAGTACAAGTTCCACAATCCAAGCTTTCCAAATCAAGAGAAAATGCAGTTTCCTAAACAATGGTATTTCAGAACCCAACTCACCTAACCTTAGATCTTTATGAAAAATACTACAAAGGACACCAATGTGACAGTGAAAGATGATACAAGTTCTATGTTTGTTTGAAGTTAATTTGATGCTTGTTCATAGGCAAATTCATTCATATGTCCATATGAAGTAACATAATAAATTTAAAACTAAAACTTACAGCCTACATCAATTTATAAATTTCAAACTCCTTAAGATAGGCACGAATTCTTTCCGACCCGGCCTTGAGTTCATCTAAAGTGATCTATCCGGTATCGTCCATGTCGATCATCCTAAACATTTCCTTGAATGGACATATAAAAATAGTGTTTATATGTACTCGTATGCATATCAGTATCCATATTTATGCATTATAGGTGCTACTTTGTAAATATTTCAAAACGTTCATAGCTCGTATATGTATTGTGTTCTTATCCGTATCCGTGTCGTCAACATTGATGGCCACTAATGGGCTCTTCTTTTTTAAGTTTTCACTGAAAAGACGAGCAATTTAAGCATATAAAGCTTACGCTGAGGACTATCTGTTTGAATTTGTTCATCACAGCGAATTGCTTCAACCGACATAGGACAGCATAATCTCATATATGAATTGTGTTCTTATCCGTATCCGTGTTGTCAACATAGATGGACACTAATGGGCTCTTCTTTTTTAAGTTTTCACTGAAAAGACGAGCAATTTAAGCATATAAAGCTTATGCTGAGGACTACCTGTTTGAATTTGTTCATCACAGCGAATGGCTTCAACCGACATAGGACAGCATAATCTAGCGGTTTATTAGGGGCCCTACCACTAACTCGAAGCTAAGGCTTGTTAGAGTTTATCAACAATTCACCAAAAAAATTATCTTGAGGAAAGATGACAAAGTGATCTACCAATTAAACTTCATCAATGAGCTCCTTCCCTACTTTCTTTGGTAATTTCCATTTTAATATCCATATTATGCAGGTAGATTGGTGTATTCACTGCATTTTCAACTGAGATCATAAACTTTATCCGACTGAGGCAGGTTGATCCTTTTCATCTAAGGGCCTTACAAAATTGGTGTAGTTTCGTGTCGTATTAGCATGCAACAAGTATCATCGTAGACATCAAAAAATAACAACATATAAGGCAAAGTTTACTATTGAGAATTATGGCCAGATACACTCATGACTGACACAATGAAAACATTTGCTCAATCAATACAAGGAAACTATAGAAGTTACTGAAGCACGGCTAGATGTTAACCGTCCAACAAGTATTGAGAAGTAAAAATTATTGTAAACACGAATTATTTGACACTAGCTAAAAGATAATTACCAAGTAAGTAAAATTATATACTTAATTACATCAAGAAATTATTAACCATAAGTGCTTAGATTGGTCAAAGTCATTACTTAAAAATAAGTAAATTAAAAAGAATAAGTTAACTTCTGCATTATAGCCAATGAACATTAACGCATAAAATGATCAGGGGTCCATGGTAGGAAAACAATTGGACGAATAAAATTTAAATTTTTGCCCGTTCTGTTGCTAGAATGTAAATCGAGGAGCCTCAGTTCAATGTGAGGCCATACTCTTGAACATATGGTCGACCAAACTTTAATCACATCTTATTAAATTCTAGCCTACCTCATTTCCTAATTTCATAGTCCTTTTATCTCAGCTATCAGTTTCTTTTTCTGTCAGTAAAATAACAAGTGTAAGCAAAATATGATGCATTCCTATAGTGATACACTCCTATGCCTAGCTACAGCTCAGTGATCTGAGTGTAATGCAAGGGGAAGCAGTTGTCACGACCCGTACCCTGATTAGGGGCATGAGAACGTGGGTACGTCCAGCCTACGCCAAAGTGTCGACGGTAGAACGCTGTATAGGTCATCTATAACATCTATCATCTAACAACAAGATATATAAACCTGTCATCTCCACACGGAGGTATAATATAACATCTTAACTCTAAATCTCAATCACAAGTCTAGGGAAGATAGAGCAAGATATGGAATCAGATAAAAGGAAGAAACTGAATAAAATAGAGTTATCACACCACACAAATTAGATTGTTCAACACAAATAAATACAAGTCCTGAATATAACTAAGTCTCAACTAACAATTGGAACAATCCGATACAAACTGAAAACTATAAATACTAGACTAGACTAGGCACCCTCTACTGAGCTAGATGCTCCTCGGAGACTTGAATGCCACCCTCAGGTGCCCCATAGAAGGTAGGGCAGTCCCCATCATCATCTGTAATATTTTTAACAGGTCCAGTCAGGACAGGAACGAGCATAATACATCTCACGCAGTTCAAATCATGTTAGGAAATATAAGGCATGCAAAAGAGTAAGATACATGGACTGTAAAGAATTATATATGAAAACGAGAGAGATTTGATAACTGGAAATATCTATATACATGATAAGTAAGAACTGTAAGTAACCTGCAATTTAGTGCATGAGATGGTTATATAAACGTATTAGGAAATATACAAGATTTCAAAAGATTGTACAAGATTTCACAAGATTGTACAAGATGGGATTTGATCACATAACCATTTCCTACTCACCCTCCCCAATCAATACACAAGGATCTAGTCAAGTTACGTTACTTTGTACAAGAGGTTTTTATCATGTTTACTCACGTGATCATGAGAGTACAAGATTGCACAAGAGTATACATGAAAGCGGTGTATATGAAATACAAGATGTTCGTAAAAAGTACATGACAACTGTATCTGATGCACCCCGAGGGAGATAACATCGCATGACAAGATTCACATAGTACCAATCCATGATAATAACGTGAAAGCATCATGTAAAGTAATCTAGAGCAAGAATATAAATTCTAACAAGTATGAAATGATCAGAGAATGTACTCGCCTGTCACCCTGTATGACTGATATGAATAGATGTCCGAACTGGTATCACAGAGTCCTATTTAGAGCAACACAAGTCATGATGTATACAAGGGATTATAAATGAAGTGTACAATGCATCTACATGATTTCTAGGTCAATCTCGGTCAAAGTCAACTCTTGGTCAACTTTGGGTCAAACCAAGTCAACATCTAGTCAAACTACGTCAACAACAAGCTATCTTGGTCAATTGGTCAAACTTAGGCTATCAAGGGCCAATTTGGTCAATGGTCAACTCTAGTCAACACTCTTAGTTAACTAAGAAGTCAAGGGTCAACTATCTAGTCAACTAAGTCAACTAGGCTATTGGTCAATTCTTTATAACATATATTTGAAATCCTACTCAAGGCTATCCTCTAAAACATATAGATATATGATATATATATAGTGTATCATAACACCTATACATATCCACACATATATATAGATAAAGTATAGCATCTAAGATGTCACTAATCCCCTAATCCACATACCCTATCAACCAATCCCATAATCTAAGATACCACATAACCTATATACATGTATTTCCTCCATTCATTCATGCTTGCATACATTGCATACATATATGCATACATACATGTTTATATACATACATACATTCATATATGCATACATATATTTATACATGCATATCTACATATATTTATACATAGAGAGATAGAGAGAGGCTTAAGGGGGTATACATGTGTGTGTGTGTGTAGGATATGGGTTAACATGAATGGGGGTGTGTGGGTCAAGGTTATGTGTGTGTGGATGTATTTGTAGATAAGTGTCTCAGAAATGGTGCAAGGGAGTGTGTAAACATGTCTTAAATGTGTGTGTGTGTGTGTGTGTGTGTGTGTGTGTGTGTGTGTGTGTGTGTGTGTGTGTGTGTGTGTGTGTGTCTGTGTGTGTGTGTGTGACTGTTTACATTATAGAAAATCAGTGAATTAAATAGTGTGGCAGTGTGTGTGTGTGTGACTGATGTGAATCAGTAAAAAAGGTGCATTGTCTCAGGTTTATATTATGGGAAATCTCAGTTTTACATTTGAGTTCTCAGGTTTTAACTCCTTCAACCCCAATCAATAACCCAATCCCAATTCAGTTTTAAAACATTGAAATCTCAGATATTTAACTACCATTTCAGTTTTAGTTTAACCCAACCTAATCATTTATAACCCAGGTTAACATCTCTTGACTTAATAACAATTTCAGGTTTACTCTTCACAATCATTCTCAGTTTAAATTACATTCATAAATCTCAGTTTTTAGGTTTCCCTAAAATCTCAGGTTATATCTAAATTCAGTTTAAAGTTAAAATCAACTCAGAGTTTTGCATCAATGTAAACCCCAATGATATGTACAATTTCGAATCAAACTTTCAATTGAAAACCCCAGTCCAGTTTCAATTCGAACCCAGTTCATTTTATCACACATCAACCCAAAACTCAGTTCATATTTAACTCAGTTCATGAGTATCAGGAAAAAATGATAGTTTAAACCCAAATCCACATTCGAACACCAAAACAAATCAAAACCAAAAATCAGTCGTGTACAGAGGTGTGATACATGTGTACATGGGTTACGGGGATGATTTTGTATCCACATTACTGGACAAGAAGTGTCCAAACAAAAATTTCGAACACAGTCGAAACAGTCAGTGAAGACTGCCTCGTGCAGTGAGGACACTGCCTCGTGGACACGACACGAGCCACGACATGTCTCGTGCTCGTGTCTACACATAGCGCAGCACTAGGGCTACACATTCGACATGACACGTGGGTCTCACGGCACGTGTCCGTACGACACGAAACACGTATCAGTGGCCAATTTCCGCATGTGCACAGTATGTGAAAAATTAGTACGCGTGTCCGTGCTCCCTCGACACGAAACCTCGGGGGAGCCTTATCAGACATTGCCCCTACCCTCGTGTCAAGTTTGACGTGTCCACGTGTCTTGTACAGTGAGAATTTGGTATCGGGTAGCAGGGCAAGGGTACGGGGCCTGTGCGCGTGTGTGCGTGTCCATTTTGGACACGGAAAACTCCCAAACTTTGACTCAGTCCTTACGATTATTAATATACACATATTAAACTAAATTTTTGTTCAATTAGATTTTAAAAATAACAAAATTCATTTCTTATAAACATTTCATCGAACACCCTTTTAAATACACCGATACGTGTCCGATACGGATACGAAATGGACACAATTTCCTACCAAACTTGGGCTACACCTAGGGGAACCCTAAATGAATGCATCTATGTAAATAAATTAGGAATTTAATAGGGTTTATAGGGTTTTACCTTTTGAGTGTTCAAACTCCATGTAAAGAGCGTCGACTTGACGTCTTTCTCAATTTGCTACGGTCCAACCGCCCTCAAACCTCGCTAAAAAGCACCCACAAGTCTCCTCTAATGTTGGGGATGATGATGCAATTGTTTTGACTCAATTTGGGCTTAATTTGGATATTATGGGAGAAGATTAGGGAAGAACAAAGTAGGGTTTTTTTCTAGGTATCAAAAAGAGGCGAAGGCTCTTAAGTGTGATACTTATAGGAGGGGGTAATCCTATTGTGGCTGCCATTAGATGAATTAGGGTTAGGTTTTAGGTCTAGATGAGTGGCTAGGAGTTGTCCATCCAATTCTAGGCCTTCCTATTGGTTCAACTAGTCATAGGGCTTCCTTTTTCACAAATATCCTAAGGGATAAATATCCTACTTAGAAATATCTAGATATTGTTAACATTGTCATTACTAGGTTACCCTAATCAAGACTCTAAGATCAAGGCTAATCTAGATCAGGTTAAATTTCTAGGTCAAGTCTCAAATAATTAGCTAGCACATATTTAATTAATATAATTTATAATTTCACAAAATTGTCAAAATGACCAAAATATCCTTAGGCTAAAAAGTTGTAATTAGTCTTCCTAATCACATGACTAGGCTCCCTTGGTCATGGTTAGTCTATAGGCTTAGCCAAACTCTAGGGTTACACTAGTCAATCATCAAAATCACAAGTCGTGGTTTTAAATTATTTTAAATTAACTAAAAATTACCAAAAATCATAACATGGTTTAAATATAATTATTAAATGATTATAATTACAAAATTTCAAAATTACCCTCATTTTAGAAACTTGGGTGCTACAAGTCTACCCTCCTTAAAAAAAATTCGTCCTCGAAATTAAAATGGTCGTACTCCTTCTAGGTCAAACACCCCCAACAATCACAGTCTCAATACACAGTCCGATAATCATATGCGTCTGTCAAAAATCATGATACTCGGAATCTTCGTCATGCTAGTGAGTAAGGCTACGATATTCACAGAGTCCTTGACTATGTTACATACATCTAGAATCATGGTATTTAAAATTTTTGTATTGCTGCATGCTTGGCCTCGAAAACCTTAAATTCCTACACTCGAGAAATATGTCCAAAATCTGACTATATGTCCTTACTATGCCAGCTAACATGACTATAGAAGACTCTAGATCCCATAATCGAGGCGACCTAGCCCATACGACTTATCTTAGAAGAAAATAAGTCACAATGAAACATCTGAACAAAATTTATCAACTACTAGGTAAGGATAGAATCGAATTTCAAGACAGTTATAAGGAGGCAAATGCGGAAATGGAATCGAAAAGATTGGAACCTACAATCAGCTCTCCCTCTGCCTGTGCATCCTCGACTTCCATGGCGAAAGCTTGCCCTAGCTGGCCTCCCCTGGCCTGCTATTGATGCTGGACAAACCTCTGCTACTGAGTCTGCAATGGTGGTCCCGTCTGCTACCCTGTCGGAGCCCTAGCTCTTGCTACTGCCTGAGCTAATCGTGCCAATTTCTTGGGACACTCTCTCAACTAATGCTCTGCTGAACCACAAAGTAAACACAGGCCCTCTCTTTCTGCAGTCGCCCCATCCGTGACCTTGCCTCTTACAGAAGTCACATATAGTATGTTGTTGCTGCCTGGGTGCCTGCTGGTGAAGTACATATCCTTGGCCCTGAAACGGCTGCTGAACTGGCCTCTGCTGAATATGAGGGCGCTTGGCTGGCCCAGCACTAGAACTAGCCCCTAAGGCATCACTACCCCTCTTTGGCTTGAGACCGAAGTCCTTCTCAGCTATCTGTGCCTCCATCAGTATCTGCTCGAAGGTCGCATCGCGTCGCCCGGAAGTACGAGTGCGAACCGCATGAATAAGGCCTCTTCTGAACTTGCGGGCCTTATACCCCTCATTCTGGATTAGGTCTGGAGCAAACCTACTCAAACGAAAGAACTCCGCTGCATACTCGTCCACCGACGAGTTCTCCTGCACTAATCCGACGAACTGGGCCTCCAGAGCTGTAAGAGCCACGTTGGGGTAGAACTTCTCCTTAAAGAGCCACCTGAAGTTCTTCATTGATATACCCCTTACTGACACCTGAGGGTCTGTCTGGAACCACGTCAAAGCGATGTCAAAGAACTGGCTAGCCGCAGACGTCACCCATAGTCCCCTAGGAACCTCTGCTAACTCCAGGCTCCTCTGGACGTCCTCCAACCAGTCGTCAGCATACAGGATACCCTCAGTACCCTTAAAGTCCCTCGGGTTCATCTTCCTGAAATCTAGATATGTGCCAGGCCTCCCTCGACCCTGCTGCTGAACTGGGGTACCCTGATTTGTACCCGAGACTACTCTCTCAACTGCTGCCATCACCAGCTGGTGGGAGTTCTCCATACTCTGTCGTAGCACCTCTATTTGGCGGTGGGATGCGTCAGCCTGATGCAGCTGTAGCTCTGTCTGGGCCCTCTTGGTCTGCATTATCTGCTGTAGAAGGGCCATCATCTGCTGTGCATCCGTCGGTAGCAGAGGTGGCGGTAGAAGAGTCTCAGGAATGACTATGGATGGTCTCGCAGCTGGAGGTGGAAGAACTCCTGGAACAGTAGCTGCTACTCCTGCCTGAAGGGCAGAAACTGAGGTGGCAGCTCCCTCGACTGCTACTCCCGTAGCCGAAGGTGGAGGTCCTACTGGATCGAACCTATCTGGAACAATACTAGATCCTGCTGCCTGAGCGCGAGTAATCGTCATCCTGAGGACAGATTGAAACAAGGAGATCAATATGGCACATGATAAGGAAAATCAAGGAAGGACAATTGAATTCAAATGCAAGAAGAGTTGTCATAGTAATCAAAAGATCAGAATTTTTCTAAAATGTGATTGAGTAACTCCTATCAAATTCTAGATCCTATGTCCTAGTCGCAGGCTCATAATTAGTACTCTAAGTCGAGCACCATTACGAGATCGTACTAATTGCGACATCGACCTGTATGGGCCACCACAAAAATGTGTCACGACCCGTACCCTGATTAGGGGCATAAGAACGTGGGTACGTCCAGCCTACGCCGCAGTGTCGGCGGTAGAACGCTGTATAGGTCATCTATAACATCTATCATCTAACAACAAGATATATAAACCTGTCATCTCCGCACGGAGGTATAATATAACATCTCAACTCTAAATCTCAATCACAAGTCTAGGGAAGATAGAGCAAGATATGGAATCAGATAAAAGAAAGAAACTGAATATAAATAGAGTTATCACACCACACAAATTAGATTGTTCAACACAAATAAATACAAGTCCTGAATATAACTAAGTCTCAATTAACAATCGGAACAATCCGATACAAACTGAAAACTATAAATATTAGACTAGACTAGGCACCCTCTACTGTGCTAGATGCTCCTCGGAGACCTGAATGCCACCCTCAGGTGCCCCATAGAAGATAGGGCAGTCCCCATCATCATCTGTAATATTTTCAACAGGTCCAGTCAGGACAGGAACGAGCACAATATATCTCACGCAGTTCATATCATGTTGGGAAATATAAAGCATGCAAAAGAGTAAGATACATGGACTGTAAAGAATTATATAGGAAAACGAGAGAGATTTGATAACTGGAAATACCTATATACATGATAAGTAAGAACTGTAAGTAACCTGTGATTTAGAGCATGAGATGGTTATAAAAACGGGTTAGGACATATACAAGATTTTACAAGATTGTACAAGATTTCACAAGATTTCATAAGATTGTACAAGATGGGATTTGATCACATAACCATTTCCTACTCACCCTCCCCAATCAATACACAAGGATCCAGTCAAGTTACGTTACCTTGTACAAGAGGTTTTTATCATGTTTGCGTACGTGATCATGGGAGTACAAGATTGCACAAGAGTATACATGAAAGCAGTGTACATGAAATACAAGATGTTCGTAAAAAGCACATGACAACTGTATCTGATGCACCCCGAGGGAGATAACATCGCATGACAAGATCCATATAGTACCAATCCGTGATAATAACGTGACAGCATCATGTAAAGTAATCTAGAGCAAGAATATAAATCCTAACAAGTATGAAATGATCAGAGAATGTACTCGCCTGTCACCATGTATGACTGATATGAATAGATGTCCAAACTGGTGTCACAGAGTCCTATTTAGAGCAACACAAGTCATGATGTATACAAGGGGTTATAAATGAAGTTTATAATGCATCTACATGATTTCTAGGTCAATCTAGGTCAAAGTCAACTCTTGGTCAACTCTGGGTCAAACCAAGTCAACATCTAGTCAAACTAGGTCAACAACAAGCTATCTTGGTCAACTGGTCAAACTTAGGCTATCAAGGGCCAATTTGGTCAATGGTCAACTCTAGTCAACACTCTTAGTTAACTAAGAAGTCAACGGTCAACTATCTAGTCAACTAAGTCGACTAGGCTATTGGTCAATTCTTTATAACATATATTTGAAATCCTACTCAAGGCTATCCAATAAAACATATAGATATATGATATATATATATATAGTGTATCATAACAACTATACATATCCACACATATATATAGATAAAGTATAGCATCTAAGATGTCACTAATCCCTTAATCCACATACCCTATCAACCAATCCCATAATCAAAGATACCACATAACCTATATACATGTATTTCCTCCATTCATTCATGCTTGCATACATTGCATACATATATGCATACATACATGTTTACATACATACATACATTCATATATGCATACATACATTTATACATGCATATCTACATATATTTATACATAGAGAGATAGAGAGAGGGTTAAGGGGGTATACATGTGTGTGTGTAGGATATGGGTTAACAGGAATGGGGGTGTGTGTGTTAAGGTTATGTGTGTGTGGATGTATTTGTAGATAAGTGTCTCAGAAATGGTGCAAGGGTGTGTGTAAACATGTCTTAAATGTGTGTGTGTGTGACTGTTTACATGATAGGAAATCAGTGAATTAAATAGTGTGGCAGTGTGTATGTGTGTGACTGATGTGAATCAGTAAAAAGGGTGCATTGTCTCAGGTTTAAATTATGGAAAATCTTAGTTTTACATTTGAGTTCTCAGGTTTTAACTCCTTCAACCCCAATCAATAACCCAATCCCAATTCAGTTTTAAAACATTGAAATCTCAAATATCAAACAACCATTTCAGTTTCAGTTTAACCCAACCTAATCATTTATAACCCAGGTTAACATCTCTTGACTTAATAACAATTTCAGGTTTACTCTTCACAATCATTCTCAGTTTAAATTATATTCAAAAATCTCAGTTTTTAGGTTTCCCTAAAACCTCAGGTTATATCAAAATTCAGTTTAAAGTTAAAATCAGCTTAGAGTTTTGCATCAATGTAAACCCCAATGTTACGTACAATTTCGAATCAAACTTTCAATTGAAAACCCCAGTCCAGTTTCAGTTCGAACCCAGTTCATTTTATCACACATCAACACAAAACTCAGTTCATATTTAACTCAGTTCATGAGTATCAGGAAAAAATGATAGTTTAAACCCAAATCCACATTCGAACACCAAAACAAATCAAAACCAAAAATCAGTCGTGTACAGAGGTGTGATACATGTGTACATGGGTTACGTGGATGATTTTGTGTCCACATTGCTGGACACGAAGTGTCCAAATGAAAATTTCGAACACAGTCGAAACAGTCAGTGAAGACTGCCTCGTGCAGTGAGGACACTTCCTCGTAGACACGACACGAGCCAAGACACGTCTCGTGCTCGTGTCTACACGTATCCTAGCACTAGGACTACACATTCGACACGACACGAGGGTCTCACGGCATGTGTCTGCACACAACACAAAATACGTATCAGTGGCCAATTTCTGCCTGTGTACAGTATGTAAAAAATTAGTACGCGTGTCCGTGCTCCCTCGATACGACACGACTTGACACAAAACTTTGGGGAAGCCTTGTCAGACATTGCCCCTACCCTCGTGTCAAGTTTGACGTGTCCACATGTCTTGTACAGTGAGAATTTGGTGTCGGGTAGCAGGGCATGGGTACGGGGCCTGTGCGCGTGTGTGCGTGTCCATTTTGGACACGAAAAACTCCCAAACTTCGTCTCAGTCCTTATGATTATTGATATACACATATTAAACTATTTTTTGTTCAATTAGATTTTAAAAATTACAAAATTTATTTCTTACAAACATTTCATCGAACACCCTTTTAAATACACCGATACGTGTCCGATACAGACACGAAATGGACACGATTTCCTACCAAACTTGGGCTACACCTAGGGGAACCCTAAATGAATGCATCTATGTAAAGAAATTAGGAATTTATTAGGGTTTGTAGGGTTTTACCTATTGAGTGTTCAAACTCAATGTAAAGAGCCTCGACTTTACGTCTTTCTCGATTTGCTACGGTTCAAACGCCCTCAAACCTCCCTAGCAAGCAACCACAAGTCTCCTCTAATGTTGGGGATTATGATGCAATTTATTTGACTCAATTTTGGCTTAATTTGGATATTATGGGAGAAGATTAGGGAAGAACAAAGTAGGGTTTTTTTTCTAGCTATCAAAAAGAGGCAAAGGCTCTTAAGTGTGATACTTATAGGAGGGGGGAATCCTATTATGGCTGCCATTAGATGAATTAGGATTAGGTTTTAGGTCTAAATGAGTGGCTAGGAGTTGTCCACCCAATTCTAGGCCTTCCTATTGGTTCAACTAGTCATAGGGCTTCCTTTTTCACAAATATCCTAAGGGATAAATATCCTACTTAGAAATATCTAGATATTGTTAACATTGTCATTACTAGGTTACCCTAATCAAGACTCTAAGATCAAGGCTAATCTAGATTAGGTTAAATTTCTAGGTCAAGTCTCAAATAATTAGCTAGCACATATTTAATTAATATAATTTACAATTTCACAAAATTGTCAAAATGACCAAAATACCCTTAGGCTAAAAAGTTATAATTAGTCATCCTAATCACATGACTAGGCTTCCTTGGTCATGGTTAGTCTCTAGGCTTAGCCAAACTCTAGGGTTACACTAGTCAATCATCAAAATCACAAGTCATGGTTTTAAATAGTTTTAAATTAACTAAAAATTATCAAAAATCATAACATGGTTTAAATATCATTATTAAATGATTATAATTACAAAACTATCCTCATTTTAGAAACTGGGTGCTACAGCAGTGCAGTGTAATATAGTAATTAGCATAGTATCAATGTGCAGTTGCATTGATCTGTATTACACTCTACAAATAATGTCTAGTCAGTCTATAAATAATAAGAGGGAAAAATGATGTATGACAAGAATAATCTTGGAGTCTTATTCCTTTTCTTTGTATTAGAATTATAGTTCTATTGTACGTTCCTCAATTTACAATTTCCATAAGAAACCTTAATTCTTCCCTATTTTTCTAACCCGTGATTTGATTCTTAATTCTTAGTTTGCACTACTAATCCATGTCAAATTGTGTTTGATCTCCACCATTACCAAGCATGGCGGGGAGGAGCACCATCAAAATTTACCATTGCACTTATTTCCAAACTTCTCAAATGTCGCCCTATTCAAATACCATTACAACTAAACTAATCGTATGTATCCATTAATGTACAAGTATGATAAACTGCCCAAATGTACAATATGACACATACAACACTGGTTTTATTATGTATCCATCTTTTTATGGTGGCTATGTCATGTTGAATATGTGTCTGAACTGGTACATACATGGACATGACATTGATTTGTGTGTTTGTGTCACGTCCAATACCTGTATGGCATGACTGCAACATGAAGACGACATGAATTTTTTAAATTACCCATGTTTCTTATACTAAAACTAAATCTTATTTAACTTCAGTTCATCAAGATAATTTATTATTAGCCTCAGTTACAGAAGAATTTCTCTAAAGTTTTACTAACAAAGTTCCCATCTTCAACTAAAATGAAGAAAAATAACAAGTCTGAAATATTTGGTCCTATATTAGCAAGAATATGGTTATAACTGAGGTGAAAGTTAAAATCATAAAAAGAAGTCAAATTTGTCAATTATCTTAAGCTTCAAACCAAGCTCTCTGCAGCAGAAGCTTCCTCAAAGGCCTAATAGCAGCCAGTTTTGCAGCATCCCTTCTTCAAAACCTCCAAATTAGGTCATAAATGCAAAATTTTGGTGGTGCCTAAATTTGAGATAACTAACAAGAGAACACTTAAAATAGGTCAGACAGGGCTCAAAGGGAGCTAATAGGCATTATGCGTCTCCAATATTAAAAATAGACAATGTAGAGTGGTGCCTAGGAAGCAATTGCACATGTGCGTTAAAGCCAAGAGAAATTGACTAGTGTATTAATGTTGCATAAAAATAATTGAATGCCAATTTATAATGCCCTAAGTAAATATAGGTTGAACCAAAAAGGTAATATTATGGAGAAATTCATCCATTCTAGTAGTATTTTTCTTAATACCCACTTTTCAGCCAAATGGATAGCCAAAAAAATAAATTTTTAATTAACAAAAAGTCACTAGATAAGCTAAGAAGACATTGTACTAAATATTCAACAATATTGGATTAACAAAAGTATAGATAACCTCTTGAGAGTCTAATAACCATATTGACAATAAAAACTAAAAAACAAATCAGCTGTAGTTGTTGAATTTACATCGTGGTTAGCCACAATAAGCATCCACAAGATACTTTGTTTGTTAAAAACAAAGGATCCATATGCAAAAAACCAGTCACACAGACCAACACTATGTAGAAGTAATAAAAAATATCCTACAAAATTTGAATGTATACTACATCAACGGTAGATCACTCACCAAAACCAACTCCATGTCAGACATTGGAATGTTTTTGAAATGTTTCAAATATATCCCTCGCTTTGGTGTTTTCTTGCTAGTGGAACACCTATGTGCTGGAACAAAAACAACCAATAAAAGAGTATATTAAAGATTTATATAGGACAAAATGAATGACCACAATTAAGAACCATATTGTATGTAAATTACTAGAGAGTGGAGAGTGACGTTGTTATGGATTGATAAGGGCCAAGTATCACATATTAATTTTCTCTACAACTTGAGAGATATGGGTTGCACGGGACTTGGCAGGTGCGCTGATTGGCATCGTGAGCAAACACCACAAGCCTACTTATAGCTCAACCATTATCTTTGTCAAACATTATGGATCGTTGAAGCAAGAATATTCCACCAAGGATCCGAACAAGTTTAATACTCTCGTACTTCTACTAATACTCCCGTACTTCTACAAAAATTATATCTCCAAATAGCACAAGTCATTAAGATGGTATTAGTACTTATTCTATGATGTATAGATATACATAATCAAACTTTGCATGAGTTACTGTAAAGATACAAACTTATTAGGTGTAAGAGAGAAAATGAAAAATATTTCAAGCATAATATTGTTGGGAAAGAAACGTAGAAACCTTTCCCCAAACTAGAGAGTACCTGCAAGAGAACCGAGCAATACAACACACGAACCAAAACACCAGAACAAACCAAGTAGACACAGAGAATTTTTGACGTGGAAAATCCTTGCAGGAAAAAACCACGGGACGATCGGTGTCCAACCCTAAGAAGCCTTTACTAATGAATTAAAAAAGTACACCCTCTACAAACTTCTCCCGATCCAAGTTGGATCCCCACATCACTTAGAAGCAAGAATAATGATTACAGGGCTACGAAGCACAAAGACGACGAGTAGATATTACCCGAACACGATCCTCCTTCGAAATTGGCCTTCAATCCTCCTTCTTCTCTCCCAAAGTTGCAATGGCACTCTTGCCTCTTTTCTCTCTCTTGTTCTTCAATGTTGTGTTGTGATTAGGGTTAGGAATAACCATGTATAAACCCCATAATCTGCATCAAAACCTGGACCGTAGGATACGATCCAATGGTGATAAATCACCCTGAAAAAATGCTTCAGCCACGACGACACAGAGTTCGGCTAGAACTCTGTCCTGGGGCAGAGTTCGGCCAGAACTCTGTGTCTGGCAACCAGCAAGGTTCTGGAACCAAAACACAGAGTTCGGCCAGAACTCTCTCCTGGGGTAGAGTTCGGCCAGAACTCTGTGTCTAGCAACCAGCAAGGTTCTGGAACCAGAACACAGAGTTCCGCCAGAACTCCCTCCTGGGGCAGAGTTCAGCTCGAACTCTGCCCCATCCTTCCAGCAGCTCCTCTGCCAGCTCCCGAGCTTCTTCGTCATCACCGACTGGCCTCGTCACCTCCCCGAGCTTCTCTGACACACAGACGGCGCTCGTCGCACTCCGGGGCCTTCTCCACATAGGTTGGGAACCCCACCCACTCCAATAAATCTCCCCCTTCACAACTAGGTGGAGGATGTCGTCATCCCGACGATCTGCCTGCAGTACTCAAACTTCCCCCTCGGTAGAACCTTCGTGAGCATGTCCGCTCCATTGTCATCAGTATGAACCTTCTCAAGCACTGCGTCCACCTTCTCAACCACATCTCGTATCCAATGATACCGAGTCTCGATGTGCTTGGACCGGCTATGAAATGTCTGGTTCTTTACAAGGTGAATAGCACTCTGACCGTCGCAAAGCAACGTATACTGCTCTTGCTTTAACCCCATTTCATACAACAGCTTCTTCATCCACAGCAGCTCCTTGCAGGCCTCCATCGTCGCAATATATTCTGCCTCCGTCGTTGACAAGGCAACTCACTTCTGCAACCGTGACTGCCACGATACCGCTCCTCCGGCAAACATCATCACAAAGTCTGAAGTCGATCGCCTCGTGTCTACATCTCCAGCCATATCAGCATCGGTATACCCAACCAGCTTTGGCTTGTCACCACCAAAAGAAAGTCTCCAATCGGCAGTACCCTGAAGGTATCGTAGAATCCACTTGACCGCACTCTAATGTACCCTTCTAGGATTTGAATGATACCTGCTAACTGTGCCAACTGAATGAGCGATGTCTGGTCTCGTACACACCATACCATACATAAGGCTCCCCACAGATGAAGCATATGGAACCCGTTCTATATCTTCTTTTTTGTCCTCGGTAGATGGATACTGCTCCTCAGTGAACTTAAAGTAAGCCGCAAGGGGGCAACTCACTTTCTTCGGCCCGTCCATCCCGAAACGCTGAAGTACCTGTTAAATGCACTTCTTTTGGGACAAATGTAGCAGCTTTGACTCTCTCTTTCGGCTAATCTCCATCCCAAGAATAGTCTTCGCTGCACCCAAATCCTTCATTAAGAAGGCCGTGCCCAGTTGGCGCTTCAACTCCGCTATCCTAGTGGCATTCCGACCCACTAATAGCATATCATCTACATAGAGCAATAAAATAATAAAATCATCATCGGCAAAATACCTCACAAATATAAAGTGATCCGACGTCGTCCGTACATAACCATGCTCCCCCATAAATGACTCGAACTTCCTGTACCACTGCCTCGGAGCCTGCTTCAGACCATATAAGCTCTTCCTCAACCGGCAGACCAAATGTGACTTGTCCTTCTCACAAAATCCCTCTGGTTGCTCCATGTATAACTCCTCCTCAAGATCACCGTAGAGGAATGCCGTCTTCACGTCCATCTGTTCGACCTCCATGTCGAGACTGGCTGCCAATGCTAGCACCACCCGAATAGACGAATGCTTGACGACAGGCGAAAAGACCTCATCATAATCTACGCCTTTCCGCTAACCGTAGCCTTTAACTACCAACCTCGCTTTGTATCGAGGGCGAGTAGCATCATTCGTCTGCTTCACTCTAAACACCCATCGATTCTTCAAAGCCTTTTTGCCATTTGGCAACCGTACCAGCTCATAAGTGGAATTGGCGTGTAAGGAACTCATCTCCTCCTACATAGCCACCATCCACTCATGCCTGTGTTCGTCTTCTATAGCCTCTGTAAAACTTTCGGGCACTCCTCCATCAGTCAGTAGCACATACTCACCCGATGAGTATCTCGTAGATGGTCGACGCTCTCTGTCGCTCCTTCTCAGTGGAGCCACTGGTGCTGGCTATATACCAACAGCCTCCTCCTCTTCAGGAACTGCCTTCCCAGTATGCTCATCCTCCTGAGGGACACCCTGACCACCATCAACAGGCTGATGATCAAGGTTGGAAGCAACTCCATGTGCTGGCTCCTCCATAATTGGATCCTCTGTGATGTCCTCTGGAAACTGCTCGAAGTGAAATTACTCTAACTCAGGCAATTCCTCAGTCTCAGAAGGCGTCTCGAAATCCTGAGTGTTGGTCATGGTCTGATCCTCGATGAATACCACGTCCCTTCTTCTGTAGAACTTTCTTTCCACCGTGTCGTAGAGTCTATAGCCAAACTCATCCCGACCGTAGCCGAAAAAGATGCATCGTCTCGTCTTCGGCTCAAGTTTGGACCTTTCGTCCTTCGGTACATGTACGAAGGCCTTACATCCAAATACTCGCAGGTGATTGTATGATGACTCTTTGTCGTACCATACTCTGTCAGGCACATCACCCTACAAAGGAGCACTAGGAGATAAATTAATAACATAAGCAGCTGTGAGAAGAGCCTCACCCCAATAACTGCCCGGCAAGTTTGCTTCTGACAGCAAACACCGCACCCTCTCTATCAGCGTCCTGTTCATGCGCTACGCTACACCATTAAGCTTAGGTGTCTTGGACAGAGTCTTTTGGTGTCGTATCCCCTGCTCTCTGCAATAAGCATCAAAGGGACCAATGTATTCGCCGTCGTTGTCGGACCGAACACACAATAACTTCTTGCCCGTCACTCTTTCAACAGAGGCCTAAAACTCTTTGAAAGTAGGCAACACCTGATCCTTGGTCTTTAAGGCATAGACCCAAACCTTCCTAGAACAGTCATCAATAAAAGTTACAAAGTAAGAAGCACAACCAATATATTTTACCTTCATAGGACCGCAGACATCTGAGTGAATCAACTCGAGCAACGCCGGCTTCCTTGAACTTGGATGACTTTGGAAAGACACCCTATTTTGTTTTCCAGCTAAGAAGTGCGTGCACTTCTCCAACTTTGTAGACTTGAGCCCTGGAATCACCTTCCTATTCACCAAGTAGCTCGTCCCCTTCTCGCTGATATGGTCGAGCCGCCTGTGCCACAACTCAGTAGACGCATCACTGACTGCGTTCACCTTTTGTGCCCCACGTGCGCTCCCCTCCATATAGTAGAGACCGGACTTCTTGCTTCCTCTAGCAATCACCATCGAACCTCTGGAAAGCTTCTACTGACTATTCCCAAAGAGACTAAAGAATCCCTCGTCATCCAACCTTCCAACCGACACCAGGTTGAAACAGATATCAGGGAGATGACGAACATCTTTGAGAACAAGAACTGCACCCGTCTTTATTCTCAAATGCACATCTCCAATGGCTAATGCCTTCGACACATCTCCATTGCCCATCTTCAACACTCCACAGTCGCATGTCGTGTATATGGCAAATAGTGCCCTGTTGAGAGATATATGCGCTGAAGCCCCTGAGTCTACCAGCCAAGAATTGTCATCACAGGCGAAGTTTATGATAACCTCATCACCTACGACGATCACATCGCCTCCATGTATCGAGGCCGCCGCTGTAGTGTTCTCATCTTGCTTCCCCTTGTTGCCCTTCTTCTCTCTCTTCCAAGCGAAATAGTTCTGCTTGATGTGGCCTTTCTTGCCACAATGGTAACACTCCAAGTCCTCGTAACGACCCTTGGACTTCCCCCTACTCTTGTCTCTGCCACCACTTAGACCCCTGCTTTTGTCCCTTTCGCGGCTCTCTGAAACCAATATCTCTGAGTGGTGGGATGTGGATGAAGCGCCCAGAGAATGTCTCCGCATCTCTTCAATCAGCACCCCGCTCTTGGCAAACTCCAGACTGACTACGCCCTCTAGAGCAGAAGTGATCATAGATACTCGTACGGTCTCCCACGAGTCTGGCAATGTACACAGCAGCCATAGTCCCTGAACCTCGTCGTCGAACTTGACTCCCATCGAAGATAGCTGGTCAACCACGCCCTGGAAATCACTCAAGTGATCTGTAATAGATGCCCCATTTTTGTACTGCAGACCCATCATCGTCTGGATCAGGAACAACTTGTTTACCTCGATCTTCTTTGCATACAAAGATTCCAGCTTATCCCATAATGTCTTCGCGTGTTCAATATTGGCAATGTGGTTGTACACGTTCTTGTCAATGAACTGCCTGATAAATTCGCACACCTGTATATGCTCGAATTTTCAGTCCTCCTCGAATTTATCACTGGCTTCTCGGATGCAAATACGGGCAGATACAGCTTCTTGACAAACAACAAATCTTTCATCTTGCTCTGCCAATAGTGATAGTTGGTGCCGTTCAAGTTCACCATGCGCACCGACTTCGCGTCCATCTCTCCTCTCTAGTTTTCCTTACACCCTTCTGAATTCCAGAACCTGGCTCTGATACCACTTTATTGGAAAAGAAATACGGAAACCTTTCCCCAAACTAGAGAGTACCTACGAGAGAACCGAGTAAGACAACGCACGAACCAAAACACTAGAACAAATCACGTAGACACAGAGAATTTTTGACGTGGAAAACTCTTGCGGAAAAAAACTACGGGACGAACGGAGTCCAACCCTAAGAAGCCTTCACTAATGAAATAAAGGAGTACATCCTCTACAAACTTCTCCCAATCCAAATCGGATCCCCACAACACTTAGAAGCAAGAATAATGATTACAAGACTACGAAGCACAAAGACGACGAGTAGATATTACCCAAACACGATCCTCCTTCGAAATTGGCCTTTAATCCTCCTTCTTCTCTCCCAAAGTTGCAATGGCACTCTTGCCTCTTTTCTCTCTCTTGTTCTTCTATGTTGTGTTGTGATTAGGGTTAGGAATAACCATGTATAAACCCCCTAATCCGCAGTAAAACCTGGACCGTAGGATACGATCCAATGGTGATAAATTACCCTGAAAAATGCTTCAGCCCCGACGACACAGAGTTCGGCCAGAACTCTGTCCTGGGGCAGAGTTCGGCCAGAACTCTGTTTCTGGCAACCAGCAAGGTTCTGGAACCAGAACACACAGTTCGGCCAGAACTCTCTCCTGGGGCAGAGTTCGGCCAAAACTCTGTGTCTGTCAACTAGCAAGGTTTTGGAACCAGAACACAGAGTTCAGCCAGAACTCTCTCCTGGGGCAGTGTTCGGTCCGAACTCTGCCCTCCTCCTTCCAGCAGCTCCTCTGCCAGCTCCCGAGCTTCTTCGTCATCCACGACTGGCCTCGTCACCTCCCCGAGCTTCTCTGACACACAAACGGCGCTCGTCGCACTCCGAGGTCTTCTCCACATAGGTTGAAAACCCCACCCACTCCAACTAATACTATGTCAGAATAAGCCTCCTTAAGAAGTTTCAACCATTTTGAGACAAAAGCAACTGTTTATGTCAAAGAAACAATCAACGAAAAAATATTTCAAATTCAAATTCTTATCGAAACATATATAGGTCAAAATCAAGGGCATTGATATTTGGCATGGGGTAGCATTCAACACATTCAGAATATCATGACCCACTTATTTTGAAGTGTAAGTGCATGCTTCCTAGGCTAATTCCAAGTCAAGCGCATCGATATTTCGCACAGGCATTTCAAATAATATTTAGTAATGCAAAAGCAAATTGAATGTGGCTTAATTTGCAATACTTGATCTAGTGATTTCAGTTTATAACTTGTTTCACAAAAAGTCTACTTTCTACTGTTACTAATTGAAAATTTTGCTGCTTTCAGGTTTCTCAAACAATGATATACAAATGTATGTATTAGAAAAACAATAAAAAATGTCAACTTGGAAACAAAATAATAAAATATTTTAGCAAAAGTCAACAGTAACTCCGTATATACACAGCGACAACATGATATGGTAAGGACACTGTAACACCATCTATTTTTGTGTGTACTAGTGTGTATTTTGGAGCGTATAATCCAGATTGTGTTCAATGCGTATAAAAGAATATCAAGCTAAATCTAATATTTTTTTATTTCTCCAGTTTTGAAGTACTACCTTCTTCTTGGATCGGGAGGTACAGGACTGCGACAGTACGACTAGCGAGGGAATGGCGCCCGGACCATGGTGCAGTACGTGGCACTCTCCTCGCATATGACCAACACCGTGGTTGCGGCGATCTCCTACTCCATGTGTGTCCCGACCTCGACCGCATTAACGAGCACCAGTATGCCCCCTTCCTTCACAGCTATAAAAATCAAAAATAAAAATAAGAAGGTAATTAAGTTAAAGATCCGTTGATTTCTTTCTCAGACCTGTAAAAATCAAAAATAAAAATAAAAACCCTAATTTTATAAAACCATAATTTCATGAAATTGGAAGAAATAATCCAATACCACAAAATCCTAAATTAGAATAGAGAGAGAAGAATAGAAACAAAACAAAATGCAAACCTGAAGATAATCGACACAACCAAAATTGCGAGGTCGATCCCCGTACGCTGCAGCTCGGTCAGCCCCCTGAGGTCCTCCCTCAGCCTGCCGACCACGGGGTGGGGGCACGGCGGTAGAGGAAGATGAACATCGCGATGCTGAGGATGTCGAAGGCGGAGATGCTCGTGGGAAGGATATGGAATACCGCATTGGATACGGTCACAACCGAGCCTTGCTCGTCTAAGAGGGAGGCCATCTGCGTGAAGATGACGAAGTAGAGGTTGGTGTAGAGAATGAGGAGAAAGGGAGACGGGCACGAAAAAATGAGACCTGAAAGGGGTTTTTGCGTGTGTTCTGGAAATGAAAAAGAGAGCGGGGAAGTAAAAAAAAGATAGCGGGCGGATGCCAGATTTTTTGGATCTTTTACAACGCTCGTATTTAGAATCGTTATAAATGTATAAACTATATATAACGTTTATATATATAATGTTATAATAGGTCAAAAACTATTCAAAACCGTCATATTATGGAGGGGTTCTAAAATTTTGTAATGCTTAAATATATACCGTTCTAATAATATTTTTGTAAGCGTTATAAAAGGTTATTTTTATTGTAGTGCCTGTACTCAACTTTAACATAAATAATCAGTTGGTAAGAGTCTTCGTCATGTAGAGTGATTCTAACATCAACCAAAGTTTAGCGACAATGGTTTCGTCCTTCACAGAGTACACGACATTAATTTTCAAACACAGACGAATAGCAGCACATGCTTCGAGATCCATGTCATCATCGGTCATGTCAGCGGACTTCTTAAATTTTTTTCGTAAAGTCTTGCGAAGCTTTTGAGATATGAGAACGTCATTCATCTGGCTTTTCCAAAATCTAAAATTATTCTTCCCATTGAACTTCTCAATTTCGTACTTCCCAACCTTGCTTGACGAAGTCACCTCAAGAATCTACCCAAATAACTTTCTCTGAGAACTTTGTTGGGTAGTTTGCTAGAATCCCAAAGCTCTGATACCAATTTGTTGGGGGCACAGTGGAAATAAATCCAAAAAATCAGAGAACACCTCAGAGAAAATTTACAATCGCAAATATACTGATTTACGTGGTTCGGTCAAGATGCTTACTTTCACGGACATGGTGATTCAGTTCCACTATAAAGAAGAAAAGTAATTACAATGACTCTTTCAACACTTCTTTCCTTGCTATCAAAAACTCTCTATCACAAAGATAAAGAAAGAAAAAAAAATCTCTCAAATTTTTTGTGTTGTACTTATTCAACAACTTTAGCTATCTTGTGTTAACTTATTCAACAACTTTTATTGAGCACAATGAGATATCTCAAGGAGAACCTATAGATCCCTTTATATAGCATAGAAATCCAATCCAAATCCAATCCTATATAGACTTAAAATCCTATCTTATGTAGAATTATCATATATATAGTAAAGTCAAAATAATTATCGACCTATTTTTAGACATTTTCCTTCCTATCATAATCTTGGGATGTGATGGTCTTCTAAGGAGGCTATGTGTGATGTTTCCTCTTCCAATATCCTGACAGAGTCTAGATGGGACACAACATGACCGTGTCAACCTCGACTTGGAAACTTCAAGGTCTTCTAATAAACTCAAACCACAAATTGATCAGCGCTACAGCTATCTATCATAATCTTGGGATGTGATGGTCTTCTAAGGAAGCTGTGTGTAATGTTTCCCTCTTTCACGAACTTGGCAGTCTACATGGAATCCGACACGTACGACCGTGGAAAGATATGCATATGGAAATTTAGGATATAGTTGAATAATGAAAATAAATAACAGAGGCAATCACATACCCGACAAATTAGTCCAACATGCAAGAACAAACACTGAATCAAAGGCCGATGTCTACTAATCTCCGGCGTTAAACATGAGTTACTTCACGAAAATACACGTGAGCACACAACCGAAATACAAATAGCATCTTGGTACATAAAACATATAAATTAAATTTTCAGTAATCCGAACGAAAGTTGACTTAGTTTTAAATAATTAAGTGGTTGAATAATAGGAAAAGTTATATCATGGAATGCTAAGCTTATTGTTAAATGTGAAAGTAGTATATCCATAACGTAGAAGAGATTTTGTATACATATCTATCTCACTATCACAATTAATCATTAAAAAAAAGAAGCTAAGCATTGAATATGTTATACATATCATGCGCAAAAACTGTCTTGTAAGATGTCGATATGTACGGTGTAATTCATCATATTTTTATTTTATTTTGGGACATTTTTAAAGACAATAGTGTTAAAAGGAATCTTCGGCTAACATGATCGAGCACAGCAACACTTACGGGTGAGCTACCGTTCCGATTACTCTCTATTTCAATCAAGCCGAAATAGCCAAATTAAAATTCAATAAATGATAATTCTAAAAATCAAAAACCAAATCGAATCAAAATTAGCCAAATTCGAAACCGAATCGAACAGAATAATCAATTTGATTTGTTCGGTTAGAATATTTTTATTGTTTAATAGGTCGAATTCAATGTTGTATTTGAATGTTGTATCAATCTACCATTGTACAAAAAATGTTATATCAATGAAAATCTGGATCAAACATTTTGTTTCAATTGTTTCTATATCAATGAATTCTTTATTGTCTCTGTATCAAATATTTTGTCTACTAAAAATGTTGTATCGATCTATCTGAAATAATGTATTGTTTATTGTCTCTGTATCAAATTTTTTTTTTTCAATTTTCTATTATTATTTAGCGATTTTAGCGATATTAAGCGACGCTTAGCGATGCATGACAACGTCGCTAAATTTTATCAAGAAATCGCTAAATGTATCCGAACGTCGCTAAACGTTGTTCGTATTTGATAAACTAGGAAGGTCTGCGACGTAAACTACGTCGCTGAAATCTAGAAAATAAACGTCATAAAAGTGAACAAAAAAGTCGATAATTATGTCTTTTTTTTGGCGACACATGGTGACTACATTTGCATCGCTAATGTTGCAACGCGAGTCCCTAAACATCGCAAAATAGCACGACGCAATATTACGTCGTTAAATATATCGCTTTAGCGATGGTTTGTGATTTTTTTTTACTTGTCTGCAACCAGGTTAAATGCGACTACGCTAAAACATCGCTGATTTAAATTAGCATCATATTTTTAGTAGTTAGCGACGTCGTTATCCGTTCTAATACTAGTAATTCTAATAGTGATAGTATATGCAAACTTAGGGTCCATGTTTGAACTAAATACCAAAAGAAAATATATCGCCAATATACCATGGTGTACCGCCAGACCCTCAGAATAGGTTCCGGAATGAATCACCAAAAAATTGGTATATTGTCGGTATACCGCCAGTATGTTGTTGCTGCAGTTTTGGCTTATTTTGTGCACCGGTTCAGCCACCGATCCTCTATCGTCTTCGTCGCAACTCTTATTGACGTCTTACGACGTCTAGACTCTCCTTCCATATTGAGGCTGGAATCTCAATAGAAATAAATTAATAGTTTATAAAATGTAGCATAGTAACGAGGACATTAGGGTTAATCCAGTAGAGTTGAACGGTGTGAGGGGCAAGCACCAGGATCTGATTATATCAAAATAAATTTTGATGGATCCTTTTTTGGATGATTGTATGGACTTTTCTGTGGGCTATAGTGGCCAAGGAGACGGAGAGATCTCCCCTCCGTGAAGGCGACAGGTTTCTAATTGAAGTTGATTCTAAAGTGATAATTGATGTGGCAAATGAAAAGTCAAAAGGATTCCCATGGAAGCTCAGAGTGCAAGAGTGCACCTGCAAGATCTTGGCAGCTACTACAGGACCATGCCGACGTCCAAAATAGCAAGTCATGTTTATTGGGAGACAAACATAGTGGCACACATCTGGCCACATTTTCTCTCTATATCCACACAAATTCTATATGGTGTCAGAATTCTCTCTTTGTATTCATGATCAACTATTGCAAGATACAGGTTTTACCATGACGTTTTAAATTGAATAAAGATGGTTACTATTTTCGGAAAAAAAAAAGGAAGAAGAAAAGTATATAACAATGAAATCCAGATGTCCAGGTGCCGGAATATTAAAGTCATGAAGCTGAAGAACGATTCTCACAAGAAAGTGTGTAATTTCCAGGAACTTGAGCATAGTTGGGTCTACACTCTACAAGTAAGAACGGCAAAGAAACATCTACTTCCGGACCGACGTGATGATGTGATTGCAGACAAATGGGAGCAAGAAATATAACCTCGAGACAAATTTGTGGCCATCAACGACCGACGTGATGATGTGATTGCAGAGGCAAATTGCAAAATGGAGAGGCTAAAATAAGGTCCAACATTTTATTTTTTGGGAGGGGGTCAAATAAGCTACCTGAGCGAGTCAACTTTTGTTCACCTATAAAAACTAGGATATTTGTTCACACTCCAACAAAAAATTAAAACGTGTCAAATTCATTCAAAATAATTCACTTTAAAAGTGGTTTTGTAAACATTCAAAGTGATTTTGATTAAAAAATTGACACGTGTCAATCCTTTATTGGAGAGTGAACAAACACCCTAGTTTTGATGAGTAAACGAAAATGGACTCCTACCTGAGCATATAATGTGTCTATTACGTACACGACACGTATGCATCAAATAAGTCGTCTTCGTAACGGCAAGCTAAAGACCTGAGCATATAATTCTTCTATTACGATTGAATTATGAGAAAGACAGCACGAATGCATCAAATAAGTCATCGTCAATGCATCAAATAAGTCGATAAATCAAGCTTTAAACACTTTGAGCCCCACTCGGTTCCAGGGCCGGCCCAAGGAGTTTGGTTGTCCTATCGAAAACTAGTTTTGGTTGTCCCTTATCCCTTATTGTTGGTTGATTCTGGAGGGTCACATGTGATCCAGACCTTTATTTGAATCATCCTGAACCTGTGGGTTTCCTTAAGCAAGGGAGGTTGTTGCCTGAAATCTTGTATGACTTACCCCTCCCGTTTCACACCTACATGTGCATGGTTACATAATTCAGTTCAAACTGAAAGAAGTTCACACATAAGAGTCAGAGAACGTGACTGATAGCATTTTGTCGCACAAGCTTGACGATTTTTCTCAGTTCGTACATCTAACATTACTTTTGAATTTTGACAGTTAACCACACTATATGAGCATCGCCATGTAAGGGCCTGCCTGTTTGGTTCGTGGAAGTGAGCCGAAGTTAAAAATTCAGAAATCAGTATTTTGCGTATGCACATGCGTACGCATGTTTCTTGCAATTTTTTGTTTGGATGTTACAAAAAAGTGGAGATTTGAAGTGCAAAATTCTAAAATTTGACGTTTGGATGGATATTGTTGAAGTGATTTGAAAAAATATAACTTTTGTAGTTTCAATGTTTGGTTGTTGTATGAAATGATATTAAAGAAGTGACGTGGCTTCCACTTTTGAATAAGCTGAGATTACACCCATCACATATATTTATTTATTTTTTCTATTTTTTGTTAATTTCTAATTGCCACCCAATTAGGAAGACAATAAAATATTAAAATAGATTAGCAAATATATTAGTTCATGAAAATTAATAAAATAATAAAATATAAATACACATAATATATATTATGCTTACCAAAATGTGAAATCCACCAAAGGTATAATTATCGGCCTTCTTCAGAGTCAGTTTCTCAGTTCAATAACTAGATAATAATGAAGAACAAATGTGACAGAAAGATAAGGAAGCCCAGTAGTTGATACTCGCTACCCTCATTCATTTTTATTTTAATTAGTAATATCTTCAATTCTAAAAATATTAGAACTTTTTTTGGTTAACCATGGAATGGGACTAGCACTAATTAAAATAAAAATGGAAGATAGAATTTGGGAGAGTAAATACAAATAACTCTATATACAATCACCAAAAAGGAAAGTAGTGCTCCTACACTACAAGAATAAAGGTTTTTCATGACGGGAAAAACCCGTCAAGAAATGGGTATCTTGACGGTTGCAGATCCGTCAACTAGGCCGGAGTCCAGAAAAGTCTTCCCCTTTTCTTGACGGTCGCTGGCAGAACTTTTCTTGACGATTTTTTGTCGTCATATAAAGTAGTTTTTTTTATTACTATTTTTAGCTGTCAAGATAGCAGTTTCTAGAAACCGTCAATGTAGGTAAAAAAATTTCTTGACTCTGGCCTAAATGACGGTTATTAGCCGTCAAAAAAATCTTCAATGAAAAGAGCAGTTGCTGTAGGATTGAGTTAATTGTTGACGTTTTATAACCGTCAAGAGAAGCTAATTTTTGTATAGCCAATATTTATTTATAATTATATAATGAATCAAACACACACATAATATCAATAATCCAGAAGATATACACACATCAAATAACTGTAATATCCAATTTTTATATTAACAAACTATATTTTTTATACACCACAAACTTTCAATACATCCAACATATGTTCAACCACAAACATCCAACACACGTCCAACCACAATATATCCAACCAAAGTATGTAGGTTTTGTACATCTTAAACATCCAAAACTGATATTTATATAACTAGAAACAAAATATTTAGCAAACGTCCGGCCGGAGCACATCCCTTCCATCACAACACGTTCATTTTCCATGTAGTTCCTGAAAGAAGAAGAGAAATATATTTAATCATTATATGCACATGTTTGTATAAACTAATATCAACTAAGAACAAAAACTCTAAAAAAAATTAGCTTATTTCAACTGAGAATAAGATATATGACAAGTGCTGTGAGAAATTAAAAAAAATCAAAGAATCTAGGAACATCAAATTAGAATAAAGGCTATGTCTAATGGACAGAGACAGTAAGTGAGAAGTTACATGTAGTTCTTGTAATTCTACTTCTAAGAATCGACACTTTTATGCAAAAAATTCACACAATAAATAATTTGAAAATCCACACTAATAAAAAACATAAAATTCAAAAGAGATTAATTTTCCTGTAATGTGACAGTTCATGACTTATCTTCCTACCTGACTATCTAACTTGCAGTAGTGCTCATATCAAACCTAATGTCTAGTCTAGATTTAAGGGAAATAACTTCGAAACATTGAGTTATACAAGATATTCAGAATGTTGCCTGTATTGGCACAAGCCCCAATATAAAAAAAGTGTAATACATCAAGACACATGCATAATCTCCCAAATATAATCCCTTTCTTCCCTTAACTGCATGAAGATAATTTCTACTCGTCATAGCAGGTAAAAATTGTTGACTAGATAATTTAAATTTCAAGTGTTCGTATATCTGGAGTATCAATGGTTCATTAAGATACTGTTTATCTAGATAGGAAACACCTTCGGCTCTCACTAAAAGTAGCTAATAAGAATTTATCACATGGATCAAAACTCAATGGTTATCTATAGAAGCAAATATGTATTGTATCTCATACTCCATTAATCAGCAAGAATAGTAAAGAGGAATTGTACAAGTTAGAGATGCTTAGCAATTACCTTTCCCTTGAACAGTTTTGTTGCCTCATCTAAGGGAGGCAAAAGTTTCTCAGAATCATTTGAGGTAGCAAAGAGAAGAATCTAATAAGAAAGAAAATGATGCCCATGAACAGAAAACTGAAAAACACTAATGTAAGGCAATGGTCGCAAAAAACATACGTTACCTGTTTTTTTAATTGGATTTTCAAATATAGCAGGAGCACTTTCCTTTGTAAAGATGTTCACTAGAGGAAGCTTGTTTGCAGACACAAAATCAAGAATAGAAGACTTAGTGAACTGACCATCTGCATAGAGTGAAATCATTCTTTGTCAGCAGGCAAACGATTAAGGCGGTGGCAGCCAAGTACAGTTCTGCTCATCTAACGAAAAGAAAGGAATCAGTTAGCCATGATGTGTCACAGTGATCTTCACTTATTGCTAACAAGATATATAGGTATTTAATTAACTTAGCATAATTAGGTACACACATCTAAGAAAAATATGAATGCTTCTGATCATGCATTGCATCCTAGCTAGCTCGAGGTAGCCCACTTGCGCTTCGCTTTTCGATATTGCTTTCCATTTTTTCTCTTGCTTGCAAAGGGGATGGATGTGGACGGCAAGGCAGACCACCTCCCTTCCCAACTTGTAGCCAAGATTCTTGGGTTGCTTAAAGTTAAGCAGGTAGTGACAGAGTGTGCTGCTATATTTAGCAATAAGCGCAATGTGTAGCACATCACATATCTGTAGCTTTTGTGCAACATTTCAAACACTATATTTAGCAATAAGTGTATTTAAATTTTACAATAGCTCCTCGCGGGCAAGCAATTGTTCTCGTGCTGGTACCAGAAAAATATCAAGGGGGAGTAGTAATTAAAATCTCATCATTATAAATTGACATCAAAGATCACAAGGGAACAAAAATTATCTGATAGACGAGTATCGGATGATACTGCAGTTAGACGAGCAAAAAACAAGAATGGGTTGTATGTGGATAGAATGAACAAATAATGAAATTAGTTGTCCCTGTCTCTATAGGAGGGGTTCCAATAGGCTATTGTATTGAACTAGATAAATAACATGGGTTCCAATAGGCTAATGTGTGCAAGATATGGAACCTGCAGACAACATTTTGTATCTACAAATATGGTGGTGAGATTTACAGAGGAATTAGTGTCATGTTGTTATGTAGTCAGAGTGTACTAGAGGATTATGTGGGAATTAGCTTTAGTGATTACAATAGTATCACTCTATATGAATGTATGAATTGTCCATCAAATATTTTAAAGGGTTACAAAATTAAAGGGGCTCATGAAACCGCAAATAACATTCAGCTTCAATAGAGTACCAGTTTAATAAAGGTTTAATAATAACCTAAGAAAAGATCCAAGTTTTCGAATATCATGCATGCCAACATGTAAAAGTGCCAAGAAACCAACAAGGTACCTTGATAGAAGAAACAAATAGAATGTAAATTAGCTTACCATGGAAGCATGCCCCATAGGTATCTCATGCCATACCTGTCCATCAGAGGTGGCATGCCATACATTCCACCTAAACCGCATGGAATAAATCAGATAAACATGCATACAAAATTTTTTTATTATACAGAAGTAACTTTTTGGTTTTATTTTGTAAATTATAAATAAAACCAAAAGAAACAACTAGAAGTAACTTTTTGATTTATTGTGTAAAAGAACTAGGTAATAATGGGTCAACATAAAAGGAGAAATAAAACAAAAAAAGTTGTGCAGAAACTTAGTCTCAAACCAATTATGCAAAAATATTAGCTATATAAATTTTCATTCCAGGGGATCCAAGAGTGACTTTATTCTTTACTAGGCCTTTGAGTCTTAGTATTTTCTACAATTGAGTGAATTGATCAAGTATCATAACAAATCATACTCAACTTCTTCAAGGGGCTCTTAGTCTAACCTAGTTTTGGGTGGGTGGGTGGTGATACTGATGTCAGTTCTCTCTCGCTCTCACTTTACTGAAAGATATAATTAGCTTTATAGTCTAAACTCTAAAGCAACAAATAAAGAACCATGTGATAGATGAGTACTGACCTAATGTTGCACGGACACCACCGAAAAATAGCGTCCGTATCAGTATACTATCTATACCCTTATTTGTGTACGTATTCGTACAACATAAGTGACTACCTTGAACCCATTTGAAAATGTTTGTATACCATATCATGCCAAGACATGTATAATCAGCATTAATCTTGTGTCACATAGTGTATTTAGGCATATTAATTACCATTAGGACTGCCAAAAATTTTTTTCCAAACCCGCACAATATGTTCCCAAACACAAGCATTTTAATGCATCATGGGAAAAAAATGTAAAACAAATTCCCTTCATTGAAGAAGAACTTATTTCATTTAATATATAAAACATGATTTATTATGAAATGCAAGGTACTTAAATTCTAAAAGATATGATTGTAACCTACACAAGGCCAAAGATACTACAAACTTCGTTTTCAATAGAGTGTTGCTATAGTCTATGCAATTAGCTAAAGATTAAGCATTCATGACCCGTATTGCAAAATCATTTAAAAAGAATAAATCAAAGGAAATGAACCTTCAAAAAGTAATCAACTTACATGGGAGGAGAACTAACTTGATGAAAGTCCCATATAGAAAAGCGCCATCAGATGACACCAGAATCACTAGTTTTGTGGTACTCTATCAAATCTTGGATGACTTGGACACCTAATGCTAAATTTTATTTAGAGACTATATCCGAGACTTTAGTTAGTATACAACAAGAGTAAATATGGTGGAGGCTTAGTCCATATTTAAATGGATTCCATAGAGAAGAGATGTATATAAGAAACACATTTGTCAATTACTACAAGATCCATATAATCTATTAATAGAATTGAAAACGATAATTTCACAAACAATCCATGTTAATTGTAACCACAAATTTCTAGAGCAGTAAGAGCTAATTGATGTAGCTAATTAATGTAGCATGATTTACCATCATGCTGATTTGTCTGCTGCGTGAATAAACAAGCATCCATAGCAGAAACTGCATGAATATACAAGAAAAGGTTGAACCTGCAATCTTCCAACAGTGTCTACTATGACCATATCAAAATATTTTCAGTGAATAAGTAGAAAACTAAAAATTAAGAAATTTTGGGCATCTTAAATTAGAAAATTGGTACTTTTCTACTATTAAAGCATTTGATCAAACACCTTGTGGGCGTAGGATTCTGAGTAGCATATCAATGGAGTTAGAGAATCTCCTGGACCATGAATACGAGATGAGCAAGAACAATGTCTAGGTTGTAGAGCATTGGAGAGAATAGGCAGTGCAGACACGGTTGCTATTCTTTTGCCTGTCGAGCTCCATGTACCTTATCCATCTTGTCCCGAAGAAATGAGAGGCGAGCGTCGGAGAAGGAGTGGGATAAGCATAGGAGGAGGCCAAGAAACCTGCGAATGCGCCCGCCTCAACCTCTTATAACCATATCAAAACCCTAAAATTAGAGGAAGAGGAATTTTTAGCATAAATTCACTCCACTTGCATAGAGAAGGAAAAAGAATACCCTCCATAGCCCAAATGGAGCTATCCTCGAGTCGTTCCTCGACACCGACAAACCTCGCAGGAGCGCCTCCACATACTGGACCTCAGCAACACCTTCTGCACCCAGTGGCCGACGCTCATTGAGGCCCTCGCGACCCGGTCGGTCAATGACATACCGCACCTCTCCATCACCATCGTCGTCTCCTCCCTTTCTGCCATATCATCCTCCTCCATCGTGAACCGCTTCATGAAGGAGACCCCCGTGTGGATGGAGAAGCTCGCCCGGCTCATGTGCGGTAGGAGTAGAGGAAGATGGCAGAGAAGGAGAGGAGGAGGAGAAGAAATGGAGAGAGAGGAATAGATGAAAGAGAGCATAGTTGTTAATTAGGGTTACTTCTGAAAGAGGACTTTTTTAGAGATCGGGAGACATCGGAAGAATTAGAGGATTAAAAAGAACCATAGACCGTCATCAAATATAAAAAGTTTAAAATATTTACTATAATGGCAGTCAAAAAAATTGTGCCAATTTTTTTTCATATATATTAGTTGACGGTTATCACCAACCCGTTAATAAAAAATGGTATTTCTTGACGAATCCTCTAAAACCGTCAACTATTATAGTATAAAATTATTAAATTGACATAAAACAATGCATTTCTTGACGTAAGGTGAAAACCATCAAGTTAACCCCTTTTTTTACTATTTTTCACAACCGTCAGGAAAAGCCATTTTTCTTGTAGTGCTAATACTTTCAGAATAGACAAAGAAATTGCATGTCAGTGCCACAACAGTTCTAAAATTAGTATATATATATTCGGACACAATCGATGGAGCATTACAAAAGGCAAATTCTATTGGCACCTCAAGTTTTACTTGAGGGCAGTCTAATTTTTATTTTAATTTATTTACAAGTTTGTCACTCCAAAAATTTACTTGAGGGCAGCACACATATTTGGATTTGGACTGCCAACAAAGTTGACCGTCATAACATAAAGTATGACTGCCAATATTGTTGCAGCCCTACATTATGTTAGTGTCACTCCCGTTTTCCGTTATACGTATTTTTATTATACGTGTACGAATTTCTGACATTTGTCGGGTGGATCGTAGTTAGACTTGTCTTGCTTAGCCTAGTCTTGGTTTAATCTTGTCTTGGTTTATTTGGTTTGGTTCAATATGACTTGGCTTGGTTTGGTTTGAGATGGAGAGGTTTGGTATTTAAGTCAACTTCTCTCTTTCCTCCATAACTTTCATTTATTTCTTCTCATCTTCTTCATTTACTCCGCTCCACCTACACCCAAGCCCTAGGCAAGTATAACTTGCTTCATGATAGATCTCAAATTTTATTGTTCCTTTGTGTTCCGTGCTTGATTCTAAGTCTCTTTAGAACTTAGAGATTTTGGTTTTGAGGGTTACATTTTTGTAGATCTAAGTTTATAGTTTCTTCGATTTTTCTTGGTTTTGATCTCTTAAACTTTGTTATTTTCAAAAAAATAATGGTTCCATGTTGTAAAGAATTAAATTTCATTCAGTTTAGAGCTTTATTTTGCCCAATTTCGAGTCCTTTAGCCCAAGTTATGGACATTGGAAGTTCTAAAACACCATGGCAAAAAGCTTGCTGGTAGGGACGACACCTCGTGCATCTTTTGGTCCGTGCACCTTGCACATCGTGCACCTCGTGCGTACCTCACGCACCTTTTGGTTTACGCACCTTACACCTCGCGCACCTCGTGCGCACCTCACGTACCTTTTGGTTCGCATAACTTGTACCTCGTGCACCTTTTGGTCCGCGCACCTTGCACCTCACACACCTTTTGGTCCGCGTACCTTGCACCTCGTGTACCTTTTAGTCCACGCACCTTGCACCTCGCGCACCTTTTGGTCCAAGCACCTTGCACCTCACGCACTTCGATCACAACAAGAAAACATGGTTTTTGTGACATGTAACGTTGTCACAGAAATTATGAAAGTCGTCACAATACATCTTTTGTGACGAGTACAGTGACGACTTACTGTCGTAGCCTATACCTCCGTAGCTAAAAGTATAAGTGACGACCAAAAGTCATTGTCACAGAAAGTTCTCTACTGTGACAAGAATATTTTGTCAGTGATAGTAAACTTTCCGTGACAACAAAATTCGTCACTAAAAATATTATAAGTGACACACTATATTGTCAGAAAATAGCTTTTTTATTGTAACTAAAAATAAATATATATTTTTTTGACAAAAATAAAAAATAGTTTCGTGACGACATTTGCTATCACAAAACAACTTTAGTAACACTTTTATTGTTGTCACAATAAACGTGTATATTTAGTGACAAGTACATGTCATCATTGTAAACACTTGCAGTAACACTTTTATTGTTGTCACTGTATACTTGTATGTTTAGTGAAGGTAAATGTTGTCACCGTAGTGTACACTTTATTTGTTTGGTGGCAAATCAATATTGTCACGAGTATCTTTGTTTATCATTGTCATTGTCATTATAAATTGAAACACAAGAACACACAATACAATATCATACAATTCTTGTAGAATAGGGTACATGCATAATTGTGCTCATCTTCCAAGAACACCCCCATCGACTTTTCAATGTAAACCATAACTAACCTTCACAAATTCTAAATGGCTTTATATAGCACTACAAGAAAAAACCCTTTTTACAATGTTGAAAAAAAGTTGTAGAAGATCTTTTACAACGTTTAATAGAAGGTTGTTATATCCAGGGTTGTAAAAAGGGAGGTATCTTCTATAATGTTTGTCTAAACGTTGTAAAAATGTTGTAGAAGTTTTTCCCACAATAATTTACAAACATTGTTGAAATTTATAAATTTTTGACAAAAACATTTCTACGATATTTTGCAAGTATTGTAAAAAATAAATTTTAAAACGTATTACAAGTGTTGTTAATATAATTTCAACAACGTTTTGAAAATATCGTAAAAATAATATCTACCATGATCAGTAAATATTGTACATAATTTTTGTATAATAGTATACAAATATTCAATCATGTTTTCCAAATGTTGTAATTATAATATCAACAATAATTTAAAAGTATTGTAAATAAATTTTACAATGTTTAGAAAAGTTGTGAAAATGTTATCTTACAACAATTTTGAAACGTTGTTGATTATGTTCCAATTTAAAAAAAAATTATAAATAAAAATAAAATAGAATATATTGATTGCAATTATTACAAAACTATAACATTTTGATTATATTCCTTCATATCACCAGAATGTGAACCCCTAAAACTGTAACATTTTGATTTAGACAGTACACTTAAAGTTTAGTACGACCATACAATAGATTTCTTAGCAGGGATGAATAATGAACAAAGATGTCAAAGTCCATTGGATGAACAAAGTTCTAAAATAAATCCGATGATGGAGGTTCATTGAAATACAATAGTTCTATGTTAATATTTGTCTTAATCACAATTTTAAGTATAAATGGGGGGGGGGGGGGCAACAATTATACAGAGCAAAGTGATGGAAAAAAAATTGTGAGGACTTGTTCAGCTTCTTTCCGAGCTCAGACTCGATTTCATCCCGAGCCATAGCTTGCTCTCCGCTACCTTGGCCGAGTCCGTAGGAGAATCTTTTGAAGAGTCTTTCACTTGCTATGGTGCCTTGGCATTGATGCTGGCAATGAAAAATAGAAATGTGAGTCATGTGACATTAATGACAGCATGGTTTCACTTTACCCGACTAGGGTGAGTAACCTTACTGATCCTCTCTTCTCAAGGAACCGTTTGAAAGATTTTTCTCACCATGGAAAGATCTGTTATCAAAGAAACACAACAAAATTTAGTTCTTAGAAGGCATATGGTAGTTGGGCATTTCCACCAATGGTAATTGGGCATTTCCAGCAACAGTCTAGATGTCACATGACAAGTACTAAAAAAACTTCTCTAACGTTTAACATGAAGAGCATGTATGAGGATAGAACCTTGTAGTAGAAGACTGCAAAAATTCTCTACCAAAATACTAAATCCAATTTAACTAGGTCTCTCTAGTGTCAACTTACTTAGAGAAGTGTCATAGCAACAGATGTTAGAAGCCAAAGGATCCAAATATCTCCGTGAAGATATACAACAAATACCCGCCAATCAATTGTGAAAATAATTTCCTTTCATATCAATAACCAGTCATATTCAAGTTTTCAACACATGCACTACAAAATTATTAATTGGTAATAATTACCATCAATTGAACCAACCTCTTGCAGGGATATCTTACTTTTTGAAGTTTTTCCAATATTTTGTTGCTCAACATCTTGACTTGAGATATCTGTAAGTGAGTGCTCTAATTTCCTCCCTATTCTCTTGTTCACTTTCCCCTTGAATAATCTTATCTACATCATCTTTTATTTTGTTTATTGAGGTATTATTTGTTTACTTGTCAATGCTATTTTAAAGGAAAGAAATAAACAGATGTGAAGGGAAAATATTTTTAAAAATTTAAATTTAGAAACTAAGATATAATTCCATATGGAGATATATACAAATTTTTATGGTTCGACACTTTACCCAGTCGACTTTGATTGGTCAAGGGAAGCAAAATGATTCTATTAGAGTGGAAGATGAAATTTTTGGATATTTCCATATGGATTACCAACATTTCAAGATATTTCTGGATATTTCCATATGGGTTATGGAGCTATTATATAATAAAAGCTTTACAAGGATGTTGGGCGTAACTTTAAAATACAACAAATGTGTATATAAAAATGTTGATTTTAATATAATTTAACCATTATTCCAACATTGGATCCTACCCATTAAACAAATAGAAATATTCTAACCGAATAAATCAAATTGATTATTCGGTTCAATTTTGATTTTGGCTAATTTGGTTCTCGGTTTTGGATTATTAGAATTTTGATTTATTCGCGCGGTTGTGACTATTTCGGTTCGGTGAAACCGAATAAACAAAACACTCACCTCTAATAACAAGCACATTGCCTAATGAATAGTATATTGTATCATGTTGGGTCGAATAGGGATAGAACAACCAGTCTATTACAAAAACAAATAATATCATGTCTATCAAAATTTATTTGTTGTTTCTAAACAAATTAAAGATAATATTGGTTCAATTGTAAGATCTTAAAAGGAATTCAAAAAAGGAATTGAACAAACTAATATAACTGAATACTACTTCCGCAATATAATTTCTCGAAAACAGGTTGGTCTCATGCTTTTAGTAGAGCAATCAACTACTTCAATACTTATTATTCTAAGAAGAAAGTTGAGAATATCAATCAAGGACATCGGTGTTTGGCAATGATCGAACAACCCTTAGGCTGGTCAAGAGGGATTATTCGTCCACCTTAGACTTGAAATCTTTTACACCTATAGTTTTGCAGTATCAGCCGATATAGATACGATACGATCGATACCGATATGGATTGGCTAATCCTAATATTAAATCGTTGCTACCGATAATAACTAATGCCGATGTTGGAGATCTCTTTCTCAATTAATTCAACAAAGATAGTTGAACAAAAAAGATCAATCATCAAGGGTGTAAAAGCATAATAAATTATAAAAGCATTAAATGAAGAAGACTTATTTATCCCGATTATTAGGCTTTAAAATTCTGATAGTTGTTAGATATTTTTAACGATTCATCACTTAAATATACGAATCAAAATCATCTAGCTCTTGTGGTCAACGAGGAGAGGTATAACCTCCTTGGCTAGGCGGACTGTCTCAGGATCAAACCGCTACAAAGTATATATATATATATATATATATATATATATATATATATATATATATCACCCGTACTTGTATCTCACCTTATCCAGTCTGGCCCAAAGGCTCGCACCAGCACTTATATATCACCGCATCGACCCGCACTCACATTTATTCCTCCATATGAAATTAAATGTGCTTCTCCCGTTGCTCGAACCTGCAACCTCTTGGGAGGATGTGCCTCACTCTAACCACTTGAGCTAGAGGTCATTGACATATATAATTATATATATATTTAAATGAATATTTTTTTTATATATCAGCATTTTAAAGAGTAAAATAGAGGTAGAGGTAAAGGAGTCATAATTTTTACAAGAATGAAAATTAGGATGAGCAAGAAGCTGCGGAAGGGATTGGTGCAAGAAGCTGATACATTAGGCTTGTCTTTCAAAGTCACGGAAGTGATGGGTTTTAGCATGTGACAAATCCATTTAATCATGAGCGGCCAAGTAAGGTGCTGACCTAATAAGACCAATATTTTAAATAATATCATTCTAGCAACATTTTGAAGATAAATATACAACATTGTGAAATACACATCTTTTACAATAATTTATAAAAGTGGTTGAATATAACCCTTTTATAACGATTCTTAAACATTGTAAAACGACATTACATACACAACATTTATATAAAGTGGTAAAATAAAATTAATTTTACAATATCGAACAAACATTGCGAAACATGAAACATGTACAACAGTTGATAAACGTTGTTGAACATGACATTTGACGATGTTTTATATATATTGTCAAAATTAATAACTTGGAAAACATTAAATAAATGTAGTAAAAATTAATAAATATTATAATATTAATAAAACGTTGTTGAAGACAGTAAACACAACTTTTGAGAATGACCATTGTAGAAGCCGTAACGTTTGAATATAAAACGTTGTTTACCCATGTATTTCACAACATTTGTATAATAAAGGTTGTAGAAGACCCCCAATATTTACAACATTTTCAGGAAGTGTTGTAGATGGAACGTTGTAAAAGAGGTTTTTTCTTGTAGTGTAGGCGACCAACTCTAAGTAATTATAGACAACAAGAATATGAAAAGTAATTATATCAATCCACAAAAAGTAATTATATTGTACCTCAAAATTTAGTACATATAATTTGAAGAGAAGTAATTTGTAGTACTTATAAAATAAAGAGTATCCAAACTAGCTGGTACATAAAATCAAGAGTAATCTATAAATATAAATTGATGATCAATTGCATATGCAGCTCCTGTCTTGGTGATGATCAATCTTTAATGACCTGCATAAATCAATAAAAAGATTGTTTAGAATTTGTGAAGGTATATATATACAATAAAAAATTGTCAATAAAACTTGATCATTCATATCATGTACCTTGTAGATAAAACTTGATCATAAACTAGTAGAAGAAGAAAATATAAATTCAATAACAACAACAATGAGGTAGAAACCCTAAACAAAAAAAAAAGAAGGGAATATAAGCTAAGAAGAAGAGAGAACAACAAAAAAAATTATGTTTAAAGAATAAGGATTTAGGTAGACAAAATAGAAATTTCTATAATAGAAGCAATGAAAATAGAGAAAAAGACACAAATGTTTGCAGTTTAGTTCAAAAGCCAAAAGTTAGTGTCTTTACATTTACTATGATAAATAAAAATATGAGTTATCTTGTTTTCGATACTTACCAGAGTTGTGTCGTAGAGCCAAAAAAGGTAGCCATTCGTGCTTGGAACATGGCATTAAATTGACCTTGAATTTGCATCGTAAGATCATTCCTGATGTCGTCTTCCACACTTTTTCTAATTTCAGCTCTGAGTTCATCACTAACATTTGCTCTCATTTCTTCTTACAAATTCTTCATCACATCAGCCTTCACACTTTCAATCATGGATTCTCTACCCGACTCAATAGCCTTTTGTACTTCTTCCTGCATGTTATCTAGATATCTTGTCCTTTTTGTTGGCGGTCTAATTCCAGCTCCTTTACCCCGAAAATAACCAGACTTCTGACCAAGAACTTGAAGCAACATCTCATCATGTGTAAGTTGAGCTTCAGGATCAACTTCTTCTTGTTGAATGACATGATCATGAAGTTTTTCCTACATGAATCATAACAGAAAGTTTAACTCAAAGTTTACATATAAAAGAAATTCACCTATATACAATCTCAAGATAATATATAAGTACACATACGTGAACTTCTTTTGATATCGGATCTGACCACTGTAATTCTCCTTCTTTATTTTTCTTGGTATGTTATTTAAGCCAAATCTCATCTGGTGGTGGCTTTTAACCAGAGATCCGATCTCTCTATCAGAAGACCAAGGTATTTAAAAATACAACTAGATAAAATGCATAAAAACTTGACAGAGGACAAATGTATTTACCATTGACTCCTCTACTTCAGCAAAAGATCTTGTACCGCAAGTATGTTTGGTCACAAGCTTAGCTCTATTTGCTGTATTTCTTTGACTAATTTTCTGAAAACAATTAATAGTGTATGAATGATAAGCAAAAGGCAATACAAAAGATCAAAAGTGCAAGTCAATTTTAAACAACAATTATATAAGCTAAAGATGTATCAGGAATATTAATGAATAAAAATATGCCTTTTAAAAAGTTATACATTCTAATAAATACCTGAAAATTATCTGAACTGAAGTACTCTATCAAAAACTTCCAATCTTCGGGCTTTACATCCTTAGGAGCATTTTCTAGCCTTTCTTCATCTGTCTGAAACTTCTTATAAGTCTCATATAGTCTATGCTTCCAATTTCTATACAAGCGTCGCATAGTATCTATAACAAATGCTTGAAATCTATGTTGCTTGCACTCTGCAACTGTGAACTTCTCCTAATATAAGGCAAAAAAAAATACAAACAAAATAATTCAATAAATGGTTCATATTTCTAAAAACATTAATGATCAATATGAATACAATATATTACCTTCACTTGGATCCACATTTGTTCTTCTACAGCACCTACAATATCCTCCCACTTGGCATCCACCAATTTTCCCTCTTTTTCCACAAACAAAGGGGCCATATTTCTAACTATATACCCATAAAAATTTACTACATCTCTTGAATTATTTCCAACGGCTCTTTGAATATCGTCAGGCATAACAATTTCTAATTTTCCAGCTTTGGTTTTCAACTCTAAATTCAAACATTTGTATTTTCCTCTTACAATCCTTCGGATGTTATTGCAGGATGCTGTAAAGATCGACACATTAAATTAATTAGCATATTGAAACACACACACACACACATATAAAGTTCATAAGTAATTTATTAATTACCAGCACTAGAATGAGGACTTTGTATTGGCTCAGGTTCATTGTTTGGCAATAATGGATCTTGGACTAATTGATCTTCAGCTCTTCTATTTTCATAATTACTTGGCTCGGGATCTCTTCTTCGTTGTGGTTGTGAATATATATTTGTAGGCTCAGCGTTATGATGAGATGTGGATTCGACTGAAAAAAGTAATAATATGCTTAGAAAAAATAAATCTAAAATCCATAACAAAAAACTATGAACTCTGATACCATTTCGCGCACTTCGTGTAACCATTCCAGCTCGTCCACCTCGATAACAAACCATTATCTACTTTGAAAAAATAATTTAGTGTAATAAAAAAATCTTCAAGCTGAAAACTCTCATCATTTAACTTTGTTCAGAAACAGAAAACTAAGTGAACTAAGTGAACTAAATGGGATTGATAATCAAACTTGATGTATGATTTAAACCTGATGCACAGTCAGAAATTGTCCAACTCAACTGGAATTTCCGACTCAGTACCAGAAATCTGGATCAATTCAAACCTGAGCCTCCTATCTCATAACTGATGAAACTTCCTATAACTAACTATAAGTTGATAGATCAACTTGGTTGAGTACTTTTTTATTTCAGATTTATTGACTTTATTCCAGATTTAGTTTGTTTGGGCAATTTGTTGTTTGGTTTGGGTTTCTGCTCTACGGGTTGTTATTGTCCTAATATTGGGTGGTGTTCCTTCTAAAAGCTATTTAAGGTGTCAACCCTATGACATATGGTGAAGGGTCCATAAAACACCTCATCACAAATCCACAGTCAGTAATTTCTTTTCCAACCTGACGATTTAAGGAGTATATATGTAGCAGAAAGTCCATCTGTCATTCTGTCCTAGTTTTGATACATTTATAACTTGTTATCAAGTTAACTCTTAATTACTGATATGTTCACATTTGGTGTTGACCTACATATTTTTTTTCTTTTTTTAAACCAAAGCCCGTGGACAAAGCCACCCAGCCAGCCTTGGCCCGGGAGCCGTGGCCACCGCCACCCAGCCGCTCCCGTGGGGGTTCGATCCCGGGACCTCACCCCACTGTGCCAACGGACTTAACCTAAGATGTACCTTGAGAAGATCAAATACTTAGGTGTACCTTGAGAAAATGTATACATGTATGTTAAGAAAACATACATGTATACAACAAGAAAACATGTATGCCTAGTGCTACTGCCTACTGCTACTAGGGGGTCTCCGATGCCTACTGCTACTAGGGGGTCTCCCATGCCTCCTCACTGGCATGAATGGCCAAGGCAGTGTCAAAACCCTGCTGCAGGGCATTGCTGCCCCAAGTGCAGGCATTTACCTGCTGTAGCAATGCATGCATTTGCAAATGCACTAAAGCCATTTCAAGCCAAGGAAGAAACTTATTGCTAAGTGGCCTCAAGGCCTGAGCCCCAATCCTAATTGCAGTCAGACTAAGTCCCTAATCCATACTTAACTATATGTCCTTAACAAGTCTATCTATTTGCAAATAACATCTTACATATGAATATCCCTTACCATATCCCAAACATAACTTACCTGTCATTAGCCTATGGGCATTCCTCTAACAGCCTCACATAGGCCAATGGCTCTCTGCCCGACCTCAGTTGCCTATCCCAGTGTGGTGCTAAGGCACACACAGATGGACTATGGCCAATGTGGTCTAGATGCACAGAACACTTGCCATCATATTCACTCACACAAACTTCCCTCACTCTAAAACTATGAACGACAACTCTAATATCTTCACATGAGACACTAACTAATGCACATGAGCTAATTTGATGCCTACAGTTACATCCCCTTCTTACCTACTGCTGCCTAATATATATATATATATATATATATATAACATTCTCAACATACATGTATACAACAAGAAAACATGGTTAAAAGCTCTGTATTTAACCAAAGGTGTACCTTGAGAAGATCAAATGCTTTCTCTGCAATGTACTTCTGCTGGAGAGTTGCACCCTTTTGCTGCACCTTATCAGGATGAATACATAATGTTGCTTTTCTATATACTTTTTTCACCGCGGCACCAGTAATCAAATCAGTCAAAGATACAGGTTGCCATCCACACTAAGGCCAAAGTATGATCTATCAACATATGACTCAAGCAATCTGGATCAATTCAAACCTGAGCCTCCTATCAAATATGTTCATATCTGAATATAATCTCCAAGATTCAGTTGGCTACATTTCTGAATAGAGAGAGCTCAACTTCAATCTTAGAGTGACTCAAGAAATGCTACACGAAGTAAGTCCCAAATATGGACTGGTACGGCAAGCATTCAGCTGATACCAATAAGCTAAATTGGCTAAATTACAAATATGCTACATTTCAATAGGCTAAATTACAAAATTGCAAATTGCAAATATGCTAGGGAAGGCATTAAATCCCCTGTTCCCTGTAAGGCATCTCCAAATATAAAAGAGTAAAGCAAAGTCTTAAAAATATATCCTTAAATTCTCGCGGGTGTGGACATGTAACTATCCTTAAATCATTGCAACTATCCTTATAGTTTTCTTTCTCAATGCGTAGACTGAACTTACGTTGGCACATCAATGCGTAGGCCACCTAATATATGTTTTGTTGTTGTGACAGATGAATCACATTTTAGTAAAACTGGAAATGCATTTGGTAAATGTGGATCCACTTTATATATTACTGCATATTGAGAAACCAAGAGAATAGTTTAAAAGATGAATAAGTAGTTTGACTTGTTTTGATAGCAAGCTAACAATTACTTTCACAAACCAATACATTCAAAAGCTGCAGACATAATTTCAGGTCAGCATAGTTAAGGAGAAAGAGAGAATGTTACAAATAACCATGAACATTAAAAAAAACCACACCTGAACATTAAAAAAAATACAGACATCAAAACAAACCACACCTGAACATTAAAAAAGGAGGGCTTAGATAACTGGAACTGAATATGGAAAAGTGCAGGTTGGAATCATAAGCTTCTCACATTCTCACATTCTCCCTCAACTGTTATACTCTTCAAAGTAGTACAGGTTCTGATACCTACTATGCCCTAACTTGATTTCTATAGGAAGAACTGCAGGTCAAAGACTAACAAACTGGACTAAACAGCACAAGTTTCAGCTTTCCTTAATGACGCCATATCTAACATCTGAAACCAGTAAACTGGTAAATGTTCCTCCACAAAAATGTTTATATATTATATAAGCAACAACAAATTCTCCTATACAACAACAAAAGGTATATATGGTAATATGCACTCTATTAACATAATCAAACTGGTAAATGTCCCAGCTATTTCTCTTCCTTTTCCACAGTTTTTGACTTTCTCTAACTTGTAGAAAAAGTCATGTACAGAAATGGACTTTCACCTTTGTTGTTGGTATGATCAAATTTGAGAAATATTGGTAGGAAGATTTTATGTAGAATGATGAGAAATATCGCTGCAGTGAAACTGGGTACCGTGTGCCTCTAAATTGTGTTGAAATTCAAGAAAGTTCAAAAGAGAAAACTAGCAACAAAAAACAAAGAAGGCTGTATTCTCATCATGACCATGAGGCAAGTGCGGCTGTGCACAAGCAGTTCCCTACTGTAGTAAGAAAACTTAAATGGAGAAAGTTATTAGATGATCCATCAACAAAGGAAGCTGCCAAGCAGAGCTACACTATTTATAGGAGCTGTGTGCCGGTTGACGGCGAAGAGAAGTTATCTGTTCTTGGTTTTGAGGTATGGATTCTAATGATAAAAGCACTTGTTTGTTTAGTTGGGTAAGTTATCTATATTCTTCTTAAACTTCCTGCATTTGTGTTTCATGGTTCTGTCACTACCACATTTCTAGTTTGAGGGTATTTTTGTCATTTTTGGGGTTATTTGAATTTATTAGAATTTATTTGAATTTATGGAAATTTTTAGGATTTATTTTGGAATTGTTTGAATGAAGGTTGACTAGGTTGACTTTGACTAGCTTTGACTTGGTAAACTAACCCTAGTTGAGTTTGGACTTGGTTAGATTATGAAACTCTAGGTTGATTTAAGTTAACCATATTCTAGTTATTAAAATCAATTAGGAAATAGAGATTAGAATAGGAAGTTTTAGACACAAGTCATGACTTGTGATTTGAACCATTGATTAATGACTAAGTCCAATCCACTAGCCATTAGCCAACCTAACCTTAGCCTAAATCACTTGGCCGGCCACTTAACCTAGGGAATCCCCCCTATAAATAATCTTCTCCATTAGGGCTAGCCTCCTTAGAATTTCACAAGTTTTGGAAAGAGGTATTATCCCATCTTCATTAATTCATATAAAATCCTATTTATTTCCTTTTTCCCTCAAACCAATTACAATAGGTTCTAAATATAGTGTTCTTGCTATTGGGGAGTATTATTCTCAGATTCATATCAATTTGGAGAAGTTTGCTAGCAAGAGGAACCCCCCCATTTGAGGCTTTTCTTACATTTGGTCACCAATAGGTAAATCTATATAAACTCCATTAATTTCTAGATTTCTTTACATGTAGACCTAGCCCTAGGTGTCCCCTAGCCATAGGAATTGATTTTATGTCCAGGTGGACCCATTTCGTGTCCGTATCGGACACGTATCCGACCCTAGACCTAAGTGTTTGATGAAATGCCCCAATGGGCATTTCGATTTAGTTTTGGAAAAGTAATTGAATAGAAAATATTGTTTTTATGTTGCTTACATGTTTCCAGTGGACTGATGTGGATTTGGTGTCGTGTCGTGTCGAATTGGACACGTGCACACGAGGGTGCACGCGCACGAGCGCACGGGCTACGTGTCCTGCTACTCGGGGTCAATTTCTCCCCTTGTAGGACACGTGGACACGTGACACTCACTGGACACAGTGGGGATATGACTGACACCACGTGTGTCAAGTCTTAGGGCCTCTCGTGTCGTGTCGGACACGCACGAAGCCGTGCACAGGTTTTACACTGAATCGACTACTGTCGATTCTTGACACTGATATGCTATTCCTATCTCCTCTGGACATGTCGTGGACACACTTCGTGGACACTGACACACTCACCTAGACCTAGCCTAGCACTAGACTCGAGCACATGGTCCCTCGTGTTGTGCTTTGAGTCCAATGTGGCTCGACATAGCAGCACGAGGCCTGCCAATCACAGTTTTCTGATACATATGTGTTTTCTGTGCTTGGACACTTTGTGTCCACTTTTGTGGACACGAATTACTCTCTCCGACATAAAAACATAGTATATGTTAATTACCAACCACAATTTTACATATTAATTTGTTTATTAGTTATCAACTTCCTGTTTGCCAATTTCTGAAAACTGTTAACCAATTCCTGCTTTTGTCCAGTTTTTAAATGTGAGTTTTGACAATTAAATTAACCTAATTAAATACTGTTAATGTTTAGTTTTAGTCCCTAATATGGTACTCCTATATGTAATCTAACTGTGGTTCGAATTTGGGTTGATTTGGTTGTATATTGGGTTCGAAATGGGGTGTTTCAAAACCTGAAAACTGTTGGGACTGAAAAACTGGGATTTGAGAATATATTGATTTCCTTCAGTTCCATTTACAGTCTAATTTCTGAACTGTTATAATACATGGATTGGTTTCCTTCCTTCATATTCTTCTAACTGTATTGACAATACCCCCCCACACACACATGCCCTCTCTCTCTAAATACATATGTATGTATATATATATTATATTGAATAGGTATATGTATATATATTATATTGAATATGTATATGTATGTATATCTATATATGTATATAATGTATTATGTATATCTAATGTTTAGATGTATTGAACCTATATATATAAATAGCTATGATAATGTATGCAACTTCTATATATATATATATATATATATATATATATATATATATATATATATATATATATATATATATATATGAATATATCTAGGTAATGTGAATATATATATATTATATATGAATATCTATTTATGTATGTAATTCATATATGTAATGTAATGTATATGCTAGCCTTAAATTCTTATAATGTATATAAGTTTTATAGCTAAATGAAATGTCAAATAGATGTGCCATGATATGTTGACTTAGCCTATGCCAACATGTGTGTGCCTATATATCTATAGGGTACATAGATATATATGTATAGGAATTGTGTATGTGTGATGTTAGTTTTGACCTTGTGATTGTGTATTAGTACTAAGCTAGACTTGATTAGACTAATTTAGACTTGTTAGACCTAGTTTGACCATAGTTGACCTAGTTTGACTTCTAGGGTTGACCAGAGATGACCAAGAGTTGACTTTGGTCTAGATTGACCTAGAATCATGTAGAATGCATAGTAGGACTTTATTATACCATTTTGGACTTGTTGTGACTTGTGCTGTTCTGATTAGGAGCCAGACATCTCTCCTCGGACAGTATATTTCATCCGGACACTCAGATACCAAGCGAGTACATTCTCTGATCATTTTATATCCTGCTTAGAATTATTTTTCTGCTTTAAATTACTTTACTTGTTACTGTCACGTTGGTCACACGGATTGGTACTATATGGATCCCTTCTTGAGATGTTATCCTCAGGGAGCATCGGGTAATCCATATTCTGTGCGTTTCACTTACATGGTGTATCACTATGCTTCATTGGTTCATCGATCACTTGTGACATGATCACAGAGTCTTCCTTGAATCCTTAACCCATTTATTGGGTCTCCTAGAATCTCCTAGAATCACCATTTATGGGACTTCCATGTATCACCCTTCGGGGGCCTTTGCATGGAATCATAACATAACCTGGTTGGATCCTTGTGTATTGATTGGGGGTACGGGGGAGTAGAAGTAGACATGTGAATAATACCCCAGTAGTATCTCATCAGAATCATTCCATAGTGTCTCATCAGAATCATCCTATGCCATTTACATGTCTATATTGTACTCTGACTCACTAGCCACTGTTAGTTCTTTATTATAGTAGATATCTCTATTACAGTTCTCTCTCTGTTTACATACTGCATTTCTTTTAGTACCTGTATCTTACTTAACTATATGATTATATTTTCTAACCTGCTATGAACTGTTGAGATGTATTGTGCTCGCTCCTGTCCTGACTGAACCTATTGAAAATATTACAGAGGACGAGGAGGAGGCCTGTGTGGATACCTTCTACGGGGCAGCCCTAGACGACACTTGTGAGCTGGACTCTCAGGAGGACCCAGCTCTAGCTGAGGACATTACCCCCATTGCCTATACTAGCTTAGTTAGGCCTTATCTTACTTATGTTGTCTTAAGACTGTTTTAGCTAGACTTTATTTCTGTCTGGAGATTCTGAGTTGTATATATTCTTTCATATTCAGTAGCTAAGACCATGTATTTCTGGATATTGCTGAGTTGTTATCATAGACTATTTTATCATCTGTATTTCCTTGAGTTCTATATCATATTGTGCTTCTTCTTTCTTAGTTGTGATTGAGTTTACATTCTGCTATGTCACCCCCATTCGGGGAGTATAAACTGTTTAGAATTATATTGTTAGATGTTGTGACCTAGGACAACGTTCTACCGCCGACACTGCGGCGTAGGCTGGACGTAACCACGTCTCGTGCCCTTACTCTAGGGTGCGGGTCGTGACACATTTTTAGTGTAGTGGTATTCGAACCAGAGTATCACTACAGCCTGCAGTAGGATATAGGACATTAATTTTTAAGGTACTCAATCACATTAGGAAAAATTCTTTTATTACCATCTAAATCCTTATTGTCAGCTGATCCTTTTGAATTTTAATTGTCCGCCTTTGTTATATCGCTTCTTTCTCAGAATTTGATACTCTTGTTTGGTCTATCTTCAGGATGGTAGAGACTCGGTCGCAGCGTACCATTCATGGGGATGCTATGGAGGGGACTGCTACCTCTCAGCCAGTACAGCAGGGCCAGGAGACTGCAGCTCCTGCCACCTCTGTTCGTATTGAGGCTCCAGCAGCAGCAGCAGGGGGTATGCCTCCACCGGCTCGGAGGCAGGACCTAGTCATCGTAGAGGAGCCCTTCCAGCAGCCGCCGCCTACAGGATACGTGGATGCGGCACATATGTTCGCATATTTCCAATAGTCCATGGACCGGCAGCAGGCTCGACAGGACAGGGGCATGGAGTTGGCCCTTACGACGGTCGCAGCTCGACCAGTGGTCTATCAGCCGAGGACACCGGGGATAGAGCAGTTCCAGAAGATGAGCCCCAGAGACTTTCTGGGGACAGAAGGGATTATATATGCTGATGAGTGGATCGAGCATATAGAGGAGATCTTCCGCCTGGCCCGGATACCAGCATATCTCCAGATCGAGGCAGCAGCTAGCCGGATGCAAGATCTTGCTCGCACCTGGTATCAGTCAGACCCCAGGATGGGGGTAGCTGGGCAGACTTGGGAGGAGTTTAAAGGCTTCTTCAAGAAGAAGTTCTTTCCAGATTCAGCGCTCAGAGCCTTGGAGTCGCAGTTCGAGAGCCTAGTGCAGGGGAGCCTGTCAGTGGAGGAGTACGCTGGGGAGTTCGGCCGCCTCGGCAGGTTCGTAGAGGACTTGAGTGAGACGGCGAAGGCCCAGAGGTTTCCGAAGGGTCTGGTCAAGGAGGTCAAGTCCTTGACCAAGGGCAACGGGGATGCTACTTTCGAGGAGATCTTGACGGGAGCCTTATTGGCTGAGGATGAACTTGAGCTTAGGCTCAAGAGGGGGCGAGACCCAGTTGGGGGCAGCAGCAGCGGAGGCCAGGCCAAGAGACCCCACTTTCAGCACCAGCAGCTGAGGCAGTTCCAGCCGCAGCCGATCCAGCAGAGGCCAGTTCACCAGCAGCAGCAGCCGAGACAGCACCAGCAAGGTCAGAGACAGGATATTACTTGTGCCTACTGCAAGAAGCCCGGGCATGTCACCAATGAGTGCCGAAAGAGGCTGGGCCAGTGCCTAGTGTGTGGTTCAGCAGACCACCAGATGAGGGAGTGCCGCATAGCACGAACAGCTCAGGAAGGAGGAGCCAGGGCTCCAGCAGGCCAGCAGAGGGGACCAGCCCTACCGACACAGTAGCAGAGGTTCGTCTAGCACCAGCAGCAGGCCAGGGGAGGCCAGCAGGGGCGAGGATTCGCCATGGCAGCAGAGGATGGGGAGGCCATCGGAGAGCTGATCGCAGGTTCGATCATTCTCGACTCCAGCCCAGCTTTTGTATTATTCAATTTCGGTGCTTCGCATAGCTTCATATCAGTATCTTTTGCGATTAGACATGGTATCATAGCTGAATCGTTGCCTAGGACTTACAAGATCACGACCGGGATGGCATTATCCTCGTGAGTGATGTTTGTAAGGGTCGAAGTGTAGTTTTGGAAGGCCGTGAGTTGGAGGTGAGCCTGCTCGTAATGCCATTACCGAACTACGATATAGTACTCGGCATGGATTGGTTGAGCAGGCACCACGCCAGCATTGATTGCAGAGGGGGTAGAGTTCTCTTCAGAGCGCCGGGGGAGCCAGAGTTCGAGTACTCCAGACGTCAGGCAGAGCAGAGCAGCGGAGTCTTCTGCGGAGTCTCGGTTGAGGAGCTGGCGATTCCACACCCCTTGATAGCAGAGTATATGGATGTTTTCCCAGAGGAGTTGCCTGGATTGCCACCAGACAGAGACATTGAGTTCTCGATAGACTTGGTTCCAGGAGCGGAACCCATCTCTCAGCATGTCTATCGGGTGAACAATAGTGAGTTGGTGGAGCTGAAGAAGCAGGTGGATGAGCTGCAGGACAAGGGCTTCATCCGCTCGAGTTCGTCGCCATAGGGTGCATAAGTGTTGTTTGTGCCGAAGAAGGATGGGTCAGTACGGATGTGTATTGACTATAGAGCACTCAACAACCTCACGATCAAGAACAGATACCCACTGCCACGGATCGACGATCTTTTTGACCAGATGAGCGGAGCTCGGGTATTTTCCAAGATTGATCTGAGGTCGGGATATCACCAGGTGAAGGTGAAGGGGGAGGATATTCCCAAGACCGCTTTCAGGACGCGGTACAGGCAGTTTGAGTTTTTGGTTATGCCGTTTGGGCTAACCAATGCACCAGCAGTGTTTATAAACCTTATGAACAAGGTGTTCCACCAGTACCTGGATCAGTTTGTGGTGGTATTCATTGACGACATCTTGATATATTCCAAGACTGAGGAGGAGCACGAGGAGCATTTGAGGATAGTGCTGGAGACTCTCAGGAAGGAGCAGCTTTACGGGAAGCTCTCCAAGTGTGAGTTCTTCTTGGACCAGGTGGACTTCTTGGGGCCTGTGGTGACTGGAGATGGTATCTCAGTTGACCCCAAGAAGATTGTAGCAGTTGAGGCATGGGCAGCGCCGACTTCAGTGGCAGAGATCAGGTGTTTCCTGGGGCTGGCAGGATATTATCGGAGATTTGTGCAGGGTTTCTCCCAGGTTGCAGAGCCGTTGACTCGGTTGACCCGGAAGGATGCTGAGTATGTTTGGTCAGAGGAGTGTCAGACAGCTTTTGATGAGTTGAAGAAGCGGCTTACGACAGCACCGATTCTGACATGGCCTTCAGGATCAGGTGGATTCACTATTTATAGTGACGCTTCAGGGAAGGGGCTGGGTTGTGTCTTACAGCAGCATGGGAAGGTGATTGCCTATGCTTCCAGGCAGTTACATCCCCATGAGAAGAACTACCCTACCCACGACCTAGAGCTAGCAGCAGTGATATTTGTTCTGAAGTTGTAGAAGCATTATCTGTATGGGGAGCGGGTGGAGATTTTTACAGATCACAAGAGCTTAAAGTATGTGTTCACTCAGAAGGAGTTGAACATGAGGCAGCGCAGATGGCAAGAGTTGATGAAGGACTTTGACATCCTACTTCAGTATCACCTAGGGAAGGCCAACGTGGTTGCCGATGCCTTGAGTAGGTATCCGACAACCATGTGTTTGACTATAGATCGGCACTTGCTTGCAGATTTAAAGAGCCTGGGGATTGAGGTGATCATGCCCGGAGTGTAGATGCAGATGTGGGGCATGCAGATTCAGTCAGACTTGGTGGAGAGGATCAAGTCGGCTCAGTTTAAGGACGTTGCTCTGCGGTGTCTCCGAGAGCAGGTTCGAGTAGGATTGCTGGATGGCAAGTTTTCTCTTGCAGAGGATGGTGCCTTGAGGCACGGTTCCAGGTTATGTGTGCCCAGCGGAGAGCTCAGGGAGCAGGTTTTACAGGAGGCCCACAGATCTCAGTACTCTATACACCCTGGTGCCAATAAGATGTACCGAGATCTGAGGGAACATGTTTGGTGGTCCGGGATGAAGTGGGAGGTGGCTCGCTTCGTGGCTAGGTGCTTGGTCTGTCAGCAGGTCAAGACAGAGAGGCAGAGGCCCGGTGGATTATTGCAGCCGCTGCCCATTCCCGAGTGGAAATGGGAGCATATCACTATGGACTTCGTATCAGGATTGCCGCGTATACCAGGAGAAAAAGATGCAATTTGGGTCATCGTTGACAGGTTGACCAAATCAGCCCACTTCTTGCCATTCAAGGTGGGTACGTCTACAGAGAGGCTGGCGGAGATGTATATGCGGCAGATAGTCAGGATTCATAGGGTTCCGGTCAGCATCATCTCAGATCGGGAAAGTCGCTTTACTTCTCATTTTTGGAGGAGTCTGCAGACCAGCTTGGGCACTCAGCTCAAGTTTAGTACTACATACCACCCCCAGACGGACGGACAGTCAGAGAGGACTATTCAGACACTTGAGGATATGTTACGGACGTGCGTCCTGGACTTTGGAGGTTCCTGGGAAGATCATCTTCATTTGGTGGAGTTTGCTTACAACAACAGTTTCCAGGATAGCATTGAGATGTCACCTTTCGAGGCTCTGTACGGACGTAGGTGTCGTACACCCTTATCTTGGGATGATATTGGTGAGCGAGCTTTACTGGAGCCAGATATGGTTGTTGACGTAGCCGAGAAGGTGAAGCTCATCAGGGACAAACTTTGCGTGGCGCAGGATAGACATCGGCACTAGGCCGATAGCCACCGGAGGCCCTTGGAGTTTGAGGTACAGATTAGAGTAGGATTAGATTAGGTTTGATTGTTGTGTTTTATTAATCATGTTTGTTTATCATAATTAATTGAGACCTTGCTTGTGATTAGGTTGGAGACCAGGTTTTCTTGAGGATATCTCTAACTCGTGGTACGATACGTTTTGGTGGAGGCGGGAAGCTTAGCCCGCGCTTCGTCGGCCCTTTCGTTATCAGTGGGAGAGTCGGTGACGTGGCATACAGGCTAGACTTGCCACCTGCACTTGTGGGGGTCCACAACGTATTCCATGTATCACAGTTGAGACGGTACATGGCTGATCCTAGCCATGTGTTCGATCATTCGGAGATTGAGGTTGGACCTTCTCTCAGCTATCCAGAGCAGCCAGTGGAGATGCTGGATCGACGGAAGAAGGTTCTGAGGAACCAGGTGATACCTTTGGTACGCGTCGCATGGAGGCATCATTCTCCAGGAGAGTCTACCTGGGAGCGGGAGGATGAGATGCGCGAGCGTTACCCATATCTTTTTGGACCATGAGGTATACTTTCTATCCTTCTCATCAGTTGCATTTCGCCTTTCAATTTCGAGAACAAAATTCTTTTATAGAGAATAGATTTGTCACTACCACATTTCTAGTTTGAGGGTATTTTTGTCATTTTTGGGGTTATTTGAATTTATTAGAATTTATTTGAATTTATGGGAATTTTTAGGATTTATTTTGGAATTGTTTGAATGAAGGTTGACTAGGTTGACTTTGACTAGCTTTGACTTGGTAAACTAACCCTAGTTGAGTTTGGACTTGGTTAGATTATGAGACTCTAGGTTGATTTAGGTTAACCATATTCTAGTTATTAAAATCAATTAGGAAATAGAGATTAGAATAGGAAGTTTTAGACACAAGTCATGACTTGTGATTTGAACCATTGATTAATGACTAAGTCCAATCCACTAGCCATTAGCCAACCTAACCCTAGCCTAACTCACTTGGCCAGCCACTTAACCTAGGGAATCCCCCTATAAATAATCTTCTCCATTAGGGCTAGCCTTCTTAGAATTTCACAAGTTTTGGAAAGAGGTATTATCCCATCTTCATTAATTCATATAAAATCCTATTTAGTTCCTTTTTCCCTCAAACCAATTACAATAGGTTCTAAATATAGTGTTCTTGCTGTTGGGGAGTGCTATTCTAATATTCATATCAATTTGGAGAAGTTTGCTAGCAAGAGGAACCCCCCCATTTGAGGCTTTTCTTGTTTTTGGTCACCAATAGGTAAATCTATATAAACTCCATTAATTTCTGGATTTCTTTGCATGTAGACCTAGCCCTAGGTGTCCCCTAGCCATAGGAATTGATTTCGTGTCCAGGTGGACCCATTTCGTGTCCGTATCGGACACGTATCCGACCCTAGACCTAAGTGTTTGATGAAATGCCCCAATGGGCATTTCGATTTAGTTTTGGAAAAGTAATTGAATAGAAAATATTGTTTTTATGTTGCTTACATGTTTCCAGTGGACTGATGTGGATTTGGTGTCGTGTCGTATCGAATTGGACATGTGCACACGAGGGTGCACGCGCGCGCGCACGGGCTGCGTGTCCTGCTACTCGGGGTCAATTTCTCCCCCTGTAGGACACGTGGACACGTGACACTCACTGGACACAGTAGGGATATGACTGACACCACGTGTGTCAAGTCTTAGGGCCTCTCGTGGCGTGTCGGACACGCACGAAGCCGTGTAGAGGTTTTACACTAAATCGACTACTGTCGATTCTTGACACTGATACGCTATTCGTATCTCCTCTGGACACGTCGTGGACATGCTTCGTGGACACTGACACACTCACCTAGATCTAGCCTAGCACTAGACTCGAGCACATGGTCCCTCGTGTTGTGCTTTGAGTCCAATGTGGCTCGACATGGCCGCACGAGGCCTGCCAATCACAGTTTTCTGATACACATGTGTTTTCTGTGCTTGGACACTTCGTGTCCACTTTTGTGGACACGAATCACTCTCTCTGACATAAACACATACTATATGTTAATTACCAACCACAATTTTACATATTAATTTGTTTATTAGTTATCAACTTCTTGTTTGCCAATTTCTGAAAACTGTGAACCAATTCCTGCTTTTGTCCAGTTTTTAAATGTGAGTTTTGACAGTTAAATTAACCTAATTAAATACTGTTAATGATTAGTTTTAGTCCCTAATATGGTACTCCTATATGTAATCTAACTGTTGTTCAAATTTGGGTTGATTTGGTTGTATATTGGGTTCGAAATGGGGTGTTTCAAAACCTGAAAACTGTTGGGACTGAAAAACTAGGATTTGAGAAATGCATTGATTTCCTTCCTTTTCTTTTACAATCTAATTTCTGAACTGGTATAATACATGGATTGGTTTCCTTCCTTCCTATTCTTCTAACTGTATTAACAGTACCCCCCCTCCCCCCCCCCCACACACACATGCCCTCTCTCTCTAAATACATATGTATGTATATATATAATATTGAATAGGTATATGTATATATATTATATTGAATATGTATATGTATGTATATCTAATGTTTAGATGTATTGAACCTATATATATAAATAGCTATGATAATGTATGCAACTTCTATATATATGTAATGCATATATATATATATATATATGTATGAATATATCTAGGTAATGTGAATATATATATTATATATGAATATCTATTTATGTATGTAAATCATATATGCAATGTAATGTATATGCTAGCCTTAAATTCTTATAATGTATTTAAGTTTTATAGCTAAATGAAATGTCAAATAGATATGCCATGATATGTTGACTTAGCCTATGCCAATATGTGTGTGCCTATATATCTATAGGGTACATAGATATATGTGTATAGGAATTGTGTATGTGTGATGTTGGTTTTGACCTTGTGATTGTGCATGAGTACTAAGCTAGACTTGATTAGACTAATTTAGACTTGTTCGACCTAGTTTGACCATAGTTGACCTAGTTTGACTTCTAAGGTTGACCAGAGTTGACCAAGAGTTGACTTTGGTCTAGACTGACCTAGAATCATGTAGAATGCATAGTAGGACTTCATTATACCATTTTGGACTTGTTGTGACTTGTGCTGTTCTGATTAGGAGCCAGACACCTCTTCCCGGACAGTACATTTCATCCGGACACTCAGATACCTGGCGAGTACATTCTCTGATCATTTCATATCCTGCTTAGAATTATTTTCCTGCTTTAAATTACTTTACTTGTTACTGTCATGTTGGTCACACGGATTGGTACTATATGGATCCCTTCTTGAGATGTTATCCTCAGGGAGCATCGGGTACTCCATGTTCTGTGTATTTCACATACATGGCGTATCACTATGCTTCATTGGTTCATCGATCACTTGTGACATGATCACAGAGTCTTCCTTGAATCCTTATCTCATTTATTGGGTCTCCTAGAATCTCCTAGAATCCCCATTTATGGGACTTCCATGTATCACCCTTCGGGGGCCTTTGCATGGAATCATAACATAACCTGGTTGGATCCTTGTGTATTGATTGCGGGTACGGGGGAGTAGAAGTAGACATGTGAATAATACCCCAGTAGTATCTCATCAGAATCATTCCATAGTGTCTCATCAGAATCATCCTATGCCATTTACATGTCTATATTGTACTCTGACTCACTAGCCACTGTTAGTTCTTTATTATAGTAGATATCTCTATTACAGTTCTCTCTCTGTTTACATACTGCATTTCTTTTAGTACCTGTATCTTACTTAACTGCATGATTATATTTTCTAACCTGCTATGAACTGTTGAGATGTAGTGTGCTCGCTCCTGTCCTGACTGAACCTGTTGAAAATATTAAAGAGGACGAGGAGGAGGCCTGTGTGGATACCTTCTACGGGGTAGCCCTAGACGACACTTGTGAGCTGGACTCTCAGGAGGACCCAGATCTAGCTGAGGATATTACCCCCATTGCCTATACTAGCTTAGTTAGGCCTTATCTTACTTATGTTGTCTTGAGACTGTTTTAGCTAGACTTTATTTCTGTCTGGAGATTCTGAGTTGTATATATTCTTTCATATTAAGTAGCTGAGACCATATATTTCTGGATATTGCTGAGTTGTTATCTTAAACTATTTTATCATCTGTATTTCCTTGAGTTCTATATCATATCGTGCTTCTTCTTCCATAGTTGTGATTGAGTTTACATTCTGTTATGTCACCCCCATTCGGAGAGTATAAACTATTTAGAATTAAATTGTTAGATGTTGTGACATAGGACAGCGTTCTACCGCCGACACTGCGGCGTAGGCTGGACGTAACCACGTCTCGTGCCCTTACTCTAGGGTGCGGGTCGAGACAGGCTCTGCTTTGCAACTCACCTGGGTCAAGTATTGTTGCATTGATTTTTTTGTACCTGGTAGGCTATTCATGTTTATACTTCAGTTAGTATGTATTGTTGACGAGTTCCTTCTTAACTACCTTACAGACATCCCACATCCTATAGTGGGAAATCGTGTAGATACATAATTGTTATGACCTATAAAATATAGATGAACAGAGAATGAGATGGCCCGACCAGGTATCTAATAATAATGATCGGTGTGATTATTATTCACCTTTTCCCAAAACAATGAGATTGGCTATACGGAACAGATTAGCTCGCAGAGACTCCTTGGATAGATTAATTGACCATGTTTAACATCTCCCTTTTGCTCAGGCTATAAAATATGTCAACAATTCCTCACAATGCAAGAAACGGTAAGAAGATTGTTGCCGTAAAACCTTCAAGGCCTATTGGCTTGTTTAAAACTTGCCTCAGTTGGCCTTTTATTTTATGCTCATACATCATGGGAATCTCCCTCTAAACTTCTGCTGGTGTAGACCAGGAAAAAGAGCATAAGGTCTGCCATTGGCAATAATCTCATATTTGATGGACTTGGTATACTAGATAACCAACAAGGCGCATCTTATATCACAGGTAATAGAAATGAAAATTGTTATCCGACAAGATCAAAGTAGTATCTAAATAAGTGGAAACGTGACACCATTGATTGACGAGCTTGAATAATTACCATTACTTTGCCTCCTGAATGACTTTTGCGTGTTTAAGTTTTTTTTGTCAACCAGGTTACAAGTAAGCTTTCTACCTTGAAGGGGCTGGATGCAAGGCTTCGTGAGATACGTAGTTATCTTGATCATGTAGTGGACGAGAAGCTCCCATTGAATCATGAAATATTGTACCACTTACATGTAGGAATGTCTTGGTTTCCTGATGTTATTTGTCCTAGTGTCAAATTAATTTTTTCACTCTCCAGTCATGGATGGATAGTTTTTCTTATGATATCGATTTGAATTTTTGTTTTTGTTTTTGTGTGTGTGTGTATTTGGTGACCCCTTCTAAGAGTATGTTAATGCCATCGATTTTTTTTGTTATCTTGAATGACATCCTTGTCAGACAATGGTCTGTTCCAGATAACCATTGTCAGAGTAGGTTTTTTGTTACCCAGCGTAGTCACTCCCTGTTATTTTGCAGAGTAGGTTCAGTTAGTTCATATTTTTCCTTCCAATGGTCTGTTCCATTGGATTTCATGTGAGTAATTATTTCCTTTTTAATTAGGTACTTGAAGTAGAGTGATTTGTGTTTGTAGAATACCCTTGAAGTTGAACGAAGAATTATGTAGTACATCTCACAATAACCTGAAAAGATATGTCCTAGGTCATGGTATCTATTTGGGAACATGGTATTCTACTTGTCTTTATTTTCAATACTAGGAGGGTAAGGTTAGTTGGTCCGTGATACGCTGCTACTACTAATTGGGTACATGTTAGTTACATAGTTCATCACTCAACTCAATAATTTTGCCATGTACAAACTTTTTATATATATAAAACAATAAAACAAAACTTCTTTTCTATAAGATAGACATTTTATAATCTTATCATCAATTAGAATGAACCATTCCAATATAAACCAAACCATGTAAATAAACCACAAAACAAAATAAAATGACAAACAATCCAAAATCTTCATACAAAACGAAAAAAGAATCGATACATGAAACTTTATTCTCTTTGCATTACAACTTGCAAAATAGAGTCGTGGCTCATGAGTCATTCATGAGCAATAAAGAAATAACAGAATGAACTATGAAGTCAAAGTTCATAAGGAATGTGCAGATGGAGTCCCATATTGACAAGAAATATCATGTTTTTTTAACCCAATTTCCTGTGTTTTTGAAAGTGTCTTTTCCAAAAACAAATTTGCAGAAGATTTGGATGATATATTTGGATTGCAAAGGTGATCCGGAATGAGTACCATGACTATCCAGCTTGTATATTTACCATAAAAATTGTAGTGCTCCTACTGAAACATAATTTGATGGGTGGGTGGAGGGGGGAGGGGGGTACATGTAGATTAACAGTAGATTAAGAGTAGGATACATGTAGATTAAGGGTAGGATACAAAAATACTGATAATAATGTTACTGATCAAAATACTGAACAAAATGACAATGGAATTGTGAACATCACAACAAATAATAATGTTACACGTCATCAAAATCACTATCAAACCTATCATTGTCAAGGTCATCCTCTAAATTGTCATCAATGAACTCCTCGGAACCATCACTTATAGAAGCATTCAACTGATCTATATGGACATTAAAACTTTCAGGCTCAACATCATCTCTAGAAAGGATAGGATTGATGTCTTCAGGTTCAGTAGGATACACGTTTTGTTCAAATTCTTGTTATTGGTAAGCATCTTCTTCTTCTGATGAATCATCAATATCAGTTGAATTTCCCTCTTTCTCAAGTAGCGGTGGCATATTGTAAAGATCACGAGGAGTAGTTTTCACAACAACAAGCCAGTCATTAGCAATATTGTCTTCAACGTAAAATACTTGTTCAGCTTGAGAGGCTAATACAAAAGGCTTATTACTGTTTAAAGATCCATGCATGTTGACACTTGTGTAGCCATATTTATCGACCTTATATCCTCTTCCAAGTCGTCCCACATCCCACCAATGACATCTAAAGAGAAATACTTTACGGCCTCCTACATAAGATAGTTCAAAAATATCTTGTAAGACGCCATAATACTCTTTTTCTGGGGAAGAATCATCCCCTTTTACTAGAACTCCACTATTCTGACTTGTTCTCTCCATGGCACCATCTTTCGTGTGAAATACAAAACCATTGATAATATATGTGGTATATCGATGAGTCATTCTTAAAGGACCTGTTGCTAAACTTAGGAGCTCATCTGTTGCATGCCCATCTGCATGTAGCTTTGAAACCTATTAGCATAAAAGAGGGTGAATTAATATATGGATACAATTCAAAGAAGGATGTTATATATAGTTGATAATATAAGATACTTACACGATGGTAGAACCATGTATGAAACTCTTTGTTATGCCTATCCAATACATTTCTTGAGCTGTCCATTGAAATTTCTGTTTTGTGCTCCCTAAAAATGAGCAAATTGTTTAGTCAACAATTCCTTGGACTGTTAACTAGATTCTTTTTAAAGTTGTTCAATAACTTACTCAATAAAAGGCCACACTTCATCACAATTTTGTAGCACATACATACGAGCCCGGTCGTATTCTTCTAAACTTAACTCGTACAAGACATAAGCTCCTTTTGGACGACCGAATTTTGCAAAAACTGATAGCCCATGATTTGAGATATGACCATCATCATTTCTTGGTGCCTTATTAAGTTTTGTCTCCACACTATTAAGGTACCTTGCGCAAAATATAGAGCACTCATCCAATATATATCCTTCAGCTATTGATCCTTCCGGACGAGCTTTATTGCGGACATATTTCTTAAGCGTACGTAGATACCTATATAAAATGAATTATTTTTTAGTTATAATTCAAAGAAAAACAAAGCATAAAAATTAAAAGATCATATAATATCAACAAGGGTTACCTTTCAATTGGATACATCCATCTATAAGGCACAGGCCCAGCAATTTTAGCTTCAGTTGCCAAATGAAATGGCAAGTGGATCATAACATCAAAAAAGGCCGGTGGAAATATTGTTTCCAACACTACAACAAAAATACCTTTTAATGACGGCTAAAAAGCGTCATTAATTACAAATCATGACACTTTTTTTTTCCAATCCAAGCGTTATGAAAACGGGTGTTATAAATGTTTTTAAAAGCGTTATAAATAATTCTTCCAAAATCGTCATTAATAGGTTGAATTTATGCTACGGTTTATTTTCAAAGCGTTATGAATAGATGATTTGTATATGGTCATTGTATCACATTTATAACTCTCTATACTGCATGTTATATATTACATTCCAAACACTGCTCAATTGAATTCGAAAACAACCACTTTGAACCATAATCATAACAAAACATTGAAATGTAATATAAAGTACCATTCTCCATTTCAGTGTCTCAAAATAGGGTAAATCAACATCTCACAGATATAGAGTACTTAAGCTAGCTACATTTCATTGTCTCAAAATAGAGTACTTTAGCTACCATTCTACATTTCTCCATCTCCATTTCATTGGTGACTTGAATGTATACAAGAGTAACTGTTGACAACAACATGAATGATAGCAGGATCAGTGTGTAGAGAAGTGGTCTAAGCAGGCGGTGAAGCTTTAACCTGTAAATCCTGCAAATTGCAAGAGAGTTTATAAATATATCAAGTTCAGAAGTATAAAAAGACAACTCCAAAGCTACAGAGGAGTCCTTGAACATAACATAATGATAAATAAATAATACTACTGATTCCAAATTACTGAACGAGCAGATGTATGGTATACCATCCTTGAACAAGCAACATCAAGAGAAACATGCTTGACATCATCTTGATTCTCCAAGGCAATTAATAATGCAATCATCTTGATTCTCCAATAATAGCAGCAAGAGAAATTTTCTGTTTACAAACAAGTCTCCAAATTTTTAATAAAAATCCAAATTTGCTTCATTCCAATACTCAAAGAACCTGGGTACTCAAAAGTAGAAGTTAATACTCAAAAGTATACTCAAAGCCAAGTATCCATCATGAAGTGATACTCAAAGATACTCAAAAAATGATACTCATCTACTGATATCAAATCCTTTTGCCTAATCAAAATTAGGCAACCATTCATCATCATAACCCATTGAAAAACAAGATCCAAGAACATGAAACTAGGGTGATACTCAAAAAGAAGGAATACTCAAACTGTGTTTGAATGGATACTCAAACTGTGCTTGAAGGGTTACTCAAAACGCTCAAAAGAGCAAAACATGATCCCGACAAATAAAACCCCAAGCCACACTTAAAAGAGCTAGAGCATGAAACTCAAAGCCACTGATAAAAAATAAATCATTTAGCCATTCAATAGATATTTCCAATCCCAATTTATTAAATTGAAATTAGAGTGTCAGAAATTATAACCATATTACCCAGTTCTAAACAATCTTTGGGTGTTAACACATCAATCAACTGATATAATTAGCAATCTACAGTATAGACGTACAAGATAGAACCTAGAGTAACATGAATATGAAGTTGTATTACCTGCTGGATATGGAGTGTCATGCCCGAGGTGTTAACCAGAGACTGGAAAAAATGCTCCACCAGCTAAAATTACCAGAAGACGACACCATCTTAGTGAAGATATAACATGGAAATTAACAAGAATGAATGTGTAAGTTACACAACATGGATCTTGCAAAGGGAAAGACATTTATGATCAGGACCTGTGTTGGGACAGATGGCCACGTAAATTTTATAAAGATAGTATCAAATGAACATTCCATGTTGAACCAGTTATATAAAGCCTGTGTTTGGATAAATAAAAAAGCGAAGGAAAACATGGAAAATGAATGATGCACAAACAGGATAGCAAGTTCTACAAGACCCTGCTTCTTTTTGCTTACACTTTCTTTGCAATTTGCTCAACATGAAATAGAAGAATATTACATCACATAAATTTATAAGTCAAATCGAATATTACATCACATAAATAGTCAATAGAGTAGCAACAAAGCAATATGATACAAGCATTTATAATTTCCTCACAGTCTATGCCAATCACCAGAATATAATTTGAATCAAGAAAAGTAGCAAAAGAAATTTTAGGAGTATACAAAGAAAATAGTGATACCAAGGTTCGCAATATCGGTATCGGAATCGGTATCGGACCATTCCTATGAGTATCGGTATTGGCGATATCGACAGTATCGGTAGTTATGGATCGGAGTATCGGATTTTTTTGGTATCAGAAAGCAAATAATTGTTAATAAAATATTAACATTTTAGAAAACATATTTGATATATTTAGGCATAATTTTAAGTATTTCCAGCGTTGTTTTTTAGTTGTTTTGAAATTGATAGTAGTAACCTTTACCGATTGGTTTACATGCGATAGATTAGTTTTCTTCTTTTACATGCTTTTACAACCTTACTATGCTTTTACACCCTTGTTGATTGGCCTTTTTCGTTCTTTTTTTTTGTCGAATTGACCGAAAAGAGACCCCGAATCTCGGTATCGACCAGTATCGGGTATCGATCGGTATCGGATCGGGACATGCCAAACCATATCGGTATCGGCCGTATCGGATTGGTATCAGCCGATACTGCAAACTATGAGTGATACATAAAAAAAAATACTTAAGGTGGAAAGGGCATACTAAAGGTTGGCGTCATCGTAGATATACTACTCACTTTGAGAGCGATGATTTGCGTAGAAAAATAACAAAACAGTAATTTTTGCTAATTCTAACGCTTATATAATTTTTTTTCAAGCCTATAATGAAATATAAGCTTATTAAAATAAGGAAAAGGAATAAAAACTACATTATGAATGACTAAAAGGTGCTAGTATTAGAAAAAGGATGTCAAATAGTGATGGAGGAGCCATTTTCAGAAGACAGCAGTTGTTCAACGGAAAGAACCTAAGAGATTACAAAGAAGAAATAATAACAGTTTTGGTTAAACCATATATTGTCATACAATTAGGGCTCCTGAAGTTGAAGAATCATAGATGCTTGAGAGAACAAAAACTGAAAAGGTTGTAGAAGTCGATGATGTCAACGTTGAAGCTTGCAAATATACTGACACATGCAACCAAATAATGAACACTAGAAAAATGCACGACGACTGACGTAGTATTTTGGTACCTTTTCTTAATAATAGAGATGTAAAAACTTGTGCTAACTCACGAGAGATCAAAATTGCAACCCTCACCATGAAAGTTTAGGATAAAGTAATTAGCAACCAATAGAAAAGAAAAAGAGAGATTCTAGATGGCAAACTAGTACCAGCACAACATCAACGCAAGCTTCATCCAGTGGAGCTACAAAGTGTCCAAATCAGTGGATCCCTTTTCTATCTCCAAGTGCCTGAAGAAGGGCCTGTGAGTGGGGAACTGTAGTGAGTCATCTAAAACATTATAACCTTTTGGAGAGCATGGACAAAGCCTTTAAGAAAAATGATACAAGCAGTATTTTGAACATTAAAGTGAAAATCTAATCACCGTTCCAATTACAAGAGGAATATCCTCATTGGTGTGATGATCATCGATATGAGTGTCACCAGAAGCCTCTACATGTAGATCGAATAGCCCATGTGAAGACAGTTGCTGCAAGATACATGTTTGACATCAGTCAAGCCACCCAGTTGAAGCCACATCTACAGATACTTTATAATTTATAACAATAAGAATCTATCAGTTGGAAAGAAAATTTAAGCAAGCAAAGAAGTTTAATCTGCAAGAATGGTAGAGGTTTTAAGAGTTTGACACTAACGAAACTAGTCCACCTCACACAACCATAAAGTACCCATGAATATTTTCAAAATGTGCAATAAAAAATAGCCTAGCACACGAGCTAAATTTAATTTGACAAAACAGTGAATTGGTTTAAGTTGCTAAGCCGCATAAGGTTAGCATTATCAAGTATAAACATACAAATTATCTCCAAGTAATGTCAATATTGCTTGGCAATCAAAAGTTGATCCACAAGTGCAGTATCTCCCTTAACATGTTATTTTGCCTCATAAATTAACGAAAAGCACTAGCCATAACCATAAATATTCAAACATATGATCACCAAGCACCAGATGAAATTATTGTTAATTTTAAAACTGACTGTCATGGTACATGATATTGAAACAATATGTTATAATATCTAAGTATAATGATTCTTGTTTTGTTGATTCCAAGAAATTACCTATGCTTCGAACTTGAATACGAACTTCCGTTGAACTTTGGACCAAGACAAGATCCTCATCGGCGCTTCCGCTGAACTTGGAGACAAATTTCCGCCTCATGTCCCTGGCAGAAATATACTCGCTCTGCAAAACTCGAAACAAAACAACCAAACAAAACTCGGATCAGACCGAATCGATCGCGATGGGAGGAATCGGAATCCTAGAATCGACAACGAAACCTGGTGGTTATCCTCGGACGGGACGATGAGGGCTGTGAGAGGAGGATTATGGGAGGCCATAAGCGATCGGAGGGCGTCGAGCGGGTCCGCCATAGCGAATGCTACTTTCTGAAACTAGGGTTTCTCGAAAGACAAAATAAAAAAAAGGGAAAACTGATAGGGTTGATCAGAAGGATCCGGAAGAAAACCTAATTTTCGAAGAGAAACCCTAATTTGAGAAAAATGTGAGAGAGGGACAAACCCTAATTTTGGCAACTACGCCCTTCTTCTCGAGCGTGCGAGTGGCAAGAGTCTTCAAATCCATCATCTTTCGAGCGTACGTAATCCATCATCTCTCGGCGAGTTGGGGAGTTGGGGAGCGGGGGTAGAAGGAGAAGGAGAAAGAGAGAGGATGAAGGCTAGGCTTTTTCTTAAGTGCGGGGAGAAGTGCGGGGGAGTGGAGGTTTTAACTTAAATTTTGGTGCTTTTTTCATAACGCTCGTATCACTGAAAGACTATCAATAACGTTTATATTGGCCACTGTCATACAATGGAGTCTTGCTGAACATTGATGACGCTTATTTATCAGCCGTCATGAAATCCACTTATCAAGCGTCATTAATAGGTCTTTTTGTTGTAGTGCAACTTGCATAATGTTATAGGGATCTGCGCCTCAAGTTGCTCTAGATCAACAAGTCGTAGTGACTTTGAACATAAGTTCTTAAAAAAGTTACTTAGCTCAGTCAATGGCTCACAAAGCTCTTTTGGTAGTAACCCCCTGATGGCAAGTGGAAGTATTCACTGAAAAAGTATATGGTGGTCATGAGACTTCAAACCATGAATTTTCTTCTCACCAATATTGACACATCTTGATATGTTTAACGAAAAACCATCAGGAACTCTTATGTTTGCCAAAAAGTTGCAAAATTTAATCTTTGCACTTGGCGGTAAGATATAGGAAGCTGCAGGCAGTATTACCTTGTTACCTTGAACACGAGGATGAAGAGTTTCTCTAATACCCATGTCTACTAAATCATAGCGGCTCTTAATTGTGACTTTTGTCTTTCCTGCCATGTTTATTTTAGTTCCAAGCACATTATCTGAAACGTTACGTTCAATATGCATAACGTTAAGATTATGACGTAATTTAAGTGTTTTCCTATAAGGAAGTTGAAAGAAAATGCTCTTCTTTCTCCAATTGTAGACATTATTAGAATCAGTGCGCTTTCTTTTTTGACCTTTACCAAATATGACGCCTTCAAAGAAGCATAATTGATCTAATACTCCATCTCCTGACAACATTTGAGGAGCAAGCCGATCCTCAATTTCTCCATTGAATGATCGCCTATTACGCCTCCAAGGATGATTACTTGGCAAGAAACGACGATGGCCCAATGTAACAAGGCTTGCTTCTGATTAAAAGAGAGCTGATGTCTTTATGACAACACGGACAAGCTAGTTTTCCTTTAGTCACCCATCTAGATAAGTTACCATATGCTGGAAAATCATTAATGGTCCACAATATAGCAGCATGTAACTGAAAATTCTATTGTGCATATGCATCATATGTATGAACCCCAACCTCCCAAAGTTCAAGTAACTCTTTGATCAATGGTTGTAAGTAGACATCTATGTCATTTCTAGGACGTGTATGTCCCGGAATGAGAAGTAACATCATAAAGTAAGGTTGCTTCATGCATAACCAAGGAGGTAAGTTATATGGAACTAGTACGACTGGCCAAATTCTATATAAAGTGCTCATGTTCCCATAAGGGTTGAATCCATCACTTGCTAAACCAAGTCGTACATTCCTTGGATCTTCAGAAAAAGACTTGTGTTGCTCATTAAATGATTTCCAAGCAATAGAATCTGCTGGATGTCTTAATATCCCATCATCAACTCGCTTCTGATAATGCCATCTCATGTCCTTTGCAGTAATTTTTGACATAAACAACTTCTGTAATCTCCCTTTGAGTGGAAAATAACACAAAATCTTATGAGGAATTTTACGTTTACGACGAACTACCTTCCACCTAGATAACCCATAAACTGGACAACACTGTGCATCTTTATGTTCTTCCCAATACAGTACACAGTCATTCTTACAAGCATCAATTTTTTCATAGTCAAGACATAATCTCGAATGATGGTGCGCGCCTCATAATAAGAATTTGGAACCAAAGCATCACCAGGTAGAATCTCCTTGCAGAAATCTAACATTGCATCTGCAGCATTGTCTGTCAAATTGTGAAGAGTCTTCAAGTTTAAGAATTTTACAATAAAAGACAGTTTAGAGACTTTAGAGTTCGGATAAAGTTCCACAGTAGCATCTTTCAGTAGCTTATAAAACTTGCTAGCCTCATCATTCGGGGTTTCACCAAACATTTCTTCATGCATTTGAGAAAAATTCACATTCTTAAAGGCATAAGCATCATGAACTAACCCAATTAAGTCATCAACATCATCCATTTGGACTTCATCGTTAAAATGCTCGTCACAATTAACATTGGATGTTTCTGTTGTATCCCTTAATTTTTCTCCATAAAAAATCCATGTTGTGTAACTCTTATGAAATCCATTTTTTAACAAGTGCAACCTAATTTCAACTGTAGTTTTGAATTTAGTGTTCCTACATTTATTACAAGGACACCTAATTCTTCCATTAACTCTATCCTGACTAGATGCTAATCCAATAAATGAAGCAATCCCTTCTCTATATTCAGTACTCACTCTGTTATCACTTTTTATCCACTCTCTGTTCATTTCTTCTGTATTTCATAATAACAAAGACAAACATAAGTAAATTGGAAAATTCAAGGAATCTATACAAACTAATAATTATATTTCACAAAGACTTGAAGAAGCAAGTAAAGGATAGCCATCAGGAATTCATACAAACTTATAATTGTATCTACATATATGTATTTCCTGTTGTAGTTTTATTTACAAGAATATTAAAAACACTACACCAAAATTGATAATTTGAAGCACTTTTCCATCTTCTCCCTGTTTGTTCTACTTTGATGAGCTGGTTGGTTTTTTATTGGCAACAATCAAAATCAAGGATCTTCCAGTTTATCACTACTTCTTAAAGCTTTAGTAGTTTTCTGAAACTTATCACCATGTTACTAGTACTTTGTGTTGAATTGTTTATCTTTGACTCAATTTGAGGCTAATCTATCGATTCTACTTAAATCACATTGTAATTTTTTTATCAGGAAAGTAAAGTTCTCCAGGTAAGTGAACACCAAGCTATATAATGTATCGATTCTACTTAGATCACATTGTACTTTTTTTTATCCACATGTCTAGTTCAGTCCAACTGAACACCAACTCCCTCCCCTCTTTTTATGATATCATCTCTAATTCTACTGTCATATACAGTACTAAAGTATTCCATTTGTGCAAGTTGACGTCACGAAAAATAGCTTTAGAAATGTATATTTGAAATACATACACCAAGTTTGGTAAAATGTGGTTTCTTGTGCTTACAATTAAATATATGATAGTGAACTTTTCATATTTCTATCTTATAGAGACGAATATTGTGTAGAATGATAATTCATGGGTTTATTTTGTGCCTTCTGCATTTGATGTGTATTTCCATCTTTATGTTGTATGGATGACAAACTGTTGTTACATTTTCCTGAGAGATCAAGGTTAGGCCTATAGCGAACATGGCTTTGTTCCGATGTTTTGGGTGAAATAGACGAGATATCTTCCCCAATTCCAGCATACAGTTATATAACTTCTCCAACAAAATGCAGCAGAGCATTGCTAGAGGTGGATCGGATTATGCATCAATACTGTGACTCGAGCATTTTAGTAAAACTGATAACTCTTGCATGAATTGACACCGACTCTGGGAGTTGTTGAGTTTTAAAACTTCGGAATCGATGATGGATTGTATTTGATCTCATGGTTCTTTGTTCTTCTAGGTATCCTTAAGTCTGTTGGTAGACTAAAGGAAAATGTCAGTAGCACTGACTGGTTTTTCTAATAAAGCCATTTATGTATATCAATGAAGCTGTGTGATCCACCGGTTTTAAAAACATTGGTTGTAACTTCCAGGGACCGGATTCCAGAGTAATATTTAATTCTGTACAAGCTTATGTAGGGTCATCTATTTGATTTAGTTGTAACTTTCATATCATATTTCATTTCAGAGAAATGCTAGTTGTACAACTTGTATGCCCAACACAAACGCTGACCAAGTGACCAGTATCTGTCGTCTATGCATTTTTGTGTTTGCAGTTGAGATTGCTTAAAAATTCTAAGAATCCTGAAGAAGCACCGAATGTCTGCAGGATGAAGGTAGGAAGTAATAGCAAGGTGGTCAAATGGTTGACCCTACATAAAATGCATAATAGATGATATATACACTGGACAACGTTTGTTAATTGGTTGCATTACTTTAGAATTACGAAGCAATTTCCATACATAAAATTGATAGATACTCTCAACTTAGCTTCATTTTGCTACCATGCTCTTTTCTGTTGACATGACTACCTTGAATTGCTTAGATATTTTTTCACGTGGTTATTCTTCCAATGTTCTTTAGTTTTTTTCAATTCCTTTTTTTTCTCTATAAATTTGTCACATGTCTAATAATCTAAAATCCGGCCTAAACTATCGCCTTGCACCTGAAGTCCGGATAAAAAAGTTTTCCTAACTAATTTGAGTATCGGTTTTAAACTGATAGGTGATCAGTTGGACTGATTTTGTGTTCAGTCATTAGGACTGAACAGAGGGGAGGGACTTGGTGTTCAATTGGACTGAACTAGGCATGTGGATGTATCTGCACATAAGGTCAGGCTTGGGAATAGAGGGAAAGAGGCTGATTAGTGGGCCAGTCCTCGACTGATTCGAGATATTCTCCCACTGATATGGGGTATCAGTCCACAAGAAACTGATTTGTATCAGTATCCACAAGAAACTGATTTGTATCAAGCATACGATCTCATAATAAGGTTCACAATATCGGCAATCAGACCCTTCCTATGAATATCGGTATCGTACCCTCCCTATGAATATCAGGATAGGCAGTATCGGCACTATCAGCAGTTTTGGATTGGAGTGTCAAATTTTTTGTTATCGGAAAGCAAATAATTAAATTTAGAATTACACTTGGGCATAATTTTAATTATTCTCCAATGATGTTTATTATTAGTTTTGAAATTAAATGAAATAGTTGTAGTAGTCACCCTTGCTCATTAGTTTACCCGTGATAAATAAACTTTCTTTATTTACATGCTTTTACGACCTTAGTAAACTTTCTTTATTTACATGCTTTTACGACCTTAGTATACTTTTACACTACTTGAGGGATCAACCCAATGCAGTACAAAACATGCAATGGCCTGGACCAATATCTGCACATATAGGGTTGAAATAAAATATGGACTGATACAAGGATGACTGAACAAATAAACAAAGGACCTGAACATTCCTAGATGTTAAAGACAGAATAGATATTGGGGAATGAAACTTAGAAAGAACAGGACAGAACAAATTTAGGGGACCGAACAAATGAGCTCTGATACATACATGTGTTTGAAGGACTGGACAAATGTTAGAAGGAAAAGGATAAACTATGAATGTAACTAAGCAATACACATTTGTTACTCATATGTTCCCACACTCGAGCCCTCATCCATACAAATGCATGAATGTGTCCTTACATGAATGTGAATGCACATGCTTATACATCCAATTGATACCATATGAGCTCAGAGATTAACACCAATGAAATGGGATGGGCAATGAAGCCACAGTGATCTAAAATTCAAATGTAAGGTACTGCAACCATCATAATTATATAGTTCTGTAGCATATGAAGGGTGGCAAGATACATATAATGAGAATTGTAACACAAAATGAATTGACACCCAACATGGAATTATTTGATCTTGAAGGATACTAAAGCAACCTATACTATTGCCGCACAATGAACTGAACAAACAAGTATAACTGAACAAACAAACTGAACTAATTAAAAAGAGATAAAGGCCGGGGCTATTTGAATGGTCTGATATCATTAGTGAGTATGGATTGAATGTTCATACCCTTATAGAATAGGATACTAAGAGAATGGGGGTCTGAACTTGATAATGGATAGGGCTAAGTCACACCAAGTAGTACTAACCACTAGGCAAGTTCTCTCTTCATCACATACCCACATGTTATTTCCTGGATTTGAATTGATACTCTAAATTACTGTAGTGAATCCCCTCATCTACCGTTACTAAGATGACACTAGCCCTTTCTACTTCTGTCTGCTACAAACAACTGCAAGTGACTGAGTATGTAGTGCAAAAGAGGCTGAACATGGGATAGAGTATGGACATAAATTAAGGTAGGAACCAAACTTAAAAGGACAACACTTCTAAGAGATACAAGACATATACCCATGAGAAATGAGACTGAATTTGTCACAGAGAATAGAGAAGTCCAATGACTGAACAAATATGTATGGATATACTAAACCATATAGGCAAGCAGTAGAAAGGACAGAACATATATTGAAGGTAAAATAAAATAGGATAGAACTCTGATTGACAAACACTGAACACTTGACGACTGAACATGAAATCAGTGAACAAAGTACTAAATACTAAAGCCCCCATATCCATGTTAACCTACCAAATCCTTTCTATATCACTAGACAACCATAGTATAGTTAAAACATGGCAAAACAAACCCATACCAACATCTAGAAACCAAAATTAGACTATCAAATCTTTAATGGTCATTTCATCAAACACTTGGTGTGCGTATCCGATAATCTCGTGATATGCACTCCAAATGGTTCCGAACTTGACCCAAATTATTCCTAATACAACGGGGTCTTGGGTAAAGAGTAATAGTATCTATCGGTGTCTTGGGTAAAGATAAAGAGTAATAGTATCTATCGGTGTCTTGGGTAAAGAGTACTAGTAATAGTATCTATCGGTGTCTTGGGTAAAGAGTAATAGTATCTATCGGTGGTATCAAATAATATACTCTGAAATTATATCCTTTTGACAACTACCAAGGAAACACTACAGACAATTTCATTCTTAAACTTCATTCTTAAACATAGAAACAAACCTTAACAAGATATTACAACTTCTACAATGTACCCATATTATCTAACAAGATGCAGAAGATAAGTGGGCGTGCAAGCGGCGATCAAAATATCTGCCACTATGACCAAAATATGGAGATATAGAGGCATTGACCCGGTATCACATGTAAATAACGTATGAAACATGTTTATGGGATACGACAGCCAGAACCTACATAGGAATAATAAAAAACAAGGCCTCCAAAGGTTTAAGGTTTGCCTAAATGAACCTATTTCTTTCATTCACATATAATTCAAGGTTTGTTGTATCGTTATCTGTTTCAGACCTTCCTTCTGAATCTTGGTATCGGCTGTATCAACAGTTTCGGCAGTTTTAGCTGTATGGAATAGGGCTTTAGGTGCTCTTGATTTTAGAAAGTCAAACAATAACAAAAATAGAAAAAAAATGAAAAAAAATATTCGACCCATTTAGGAATAATATGTATTATTAGATTTTACGTTAGTTTTGGATGGGATATATTGAAATTGCATAAACCCCTCACCGACAATAAATAGTCTTGGATGGAACAATTTTAAGATGATGAATGTTGTGAACATATGGTAATGTATAGGTTGTGTCGATAATTAGACAACAATTTATCCATAACCAAATCAACTATTGATATTGACTTAAATCCGTACTTCTATTTTTTAAAAACTTTTTTTTACTGAATTAATCAGAAAAAAAGAGCCACGGTGTTGGTATCAACCCGTATCAATCAGAATCAGTGGGATCAGTATCAAATCGGGGGTATAGGCCACAAGGATATAAAACAGACGAAAGTTATTGGTATCCGCCGATAATACGAACCAAAATATAATTATAAAGGCGTCCCTTCAAATTACATTAGCATGTCTTAACAATTTTGTAAGAGCCAATAGCCAACTGGATCAGCATTCCGCAAATTGTATCAGCCGTAATAGTTCCTTAAGATAATGATACTGTGTTGGATAATTTTAAACAAAAATAAAAAAGCGGTAATAGTACCTTACGATGACAGCTTTGGCAAAGTTTCAATTGATAGCGATGGTAGCGCCAATTGATAGCAACAACACTTCCTGACAATTATAGTAACCTCTTATAATTGAAGAATTCTAGGGTATTGAAGAATTCTATAATTAAAGAATTGATAGCGATGGTAGCACCAATCATGACGGATCCAGAAATTGAAGAATTCTAGGGTTCATTCAAGGATATAAATTTTTTTTATAGAATTGAGGGAGAATCCATACCTCTTCTTCAATTGGGGGGGGAGAGTTTTTGAGAGGACTCTTCTTCAGTTGTAGGAGGCCGGGAGAGCGTTTCTGAGAGGGTGGCCTTGGGTTTTAAGCGGAAAAGGAGGGAGGGAAAATTGGGAGCAAAAAAAAAAATTTACGTTGAGAAAAAATGGGGGAGAGGGAATTAATAGGGCTGATCGGAGGGCTGCGAGCAGATGAGTTTTTTTGGATTCTTTAGTATCCATATATAAGATATATGGATTCAAATTCGGTTAGGACTTTGAATATTTGATGAAATCTTTTTTATAGGCAAAATCCGGTTATGATCTGTTGAATATTAATTTGATGGAAATACATATATGTGAGAGCAAATCCGGTTAGGAATTTTTTTTTTGTATCCATATATAGGATATATTCATTCAAATCTGGTTAGGACTTTGAATATTTGATGGAATTTTTTTTAGGAAAAATATGTTACAGCCGGATTATGATTGTATTATTTGTTATAAATATTTTCTGTACGGTCAAATCAGATTACAATTTAAATATTAATATCAAAATAATATTAAAATCAGAATATTTTATTTATTTAACTTTTTTAAATTACTTTAAGTTTTTGTTACAAGAAATAATTTTTTTCTTTGTGACTAATAATTTTGTGTGACATACAATTATTTGATAACTAAAAGATACTTTTAAGTGACATGAATAAAATTTAAATCTTGTGGCTAATACTTTTATGTGACAATAATATTTTCTTGTAACTATAAAAATACCTTAGGTGACAAGTATTTTCACTTGTCACACATAACTTTTTTTTGACATAAGTCTAAAATTTACATTTTATTTTAGTGACAACATTAAGTGACGACCAATAAAAACATGGTCACTAAATGATTTAACTGTGTGACGGAAAACCACTGTTGTCACAGAATCGAACTACGAGTGACAACAATATTTATTTGTCACAAAAAAATCCCTTTCAGTGACAAGTTTTACACTTGTCACAAATTACTTGTCACGGAAAACCATATTTCTTTAAGTGTTCGTGCACATCTCGCTCTCTTTTTGGTTTGCGCACTTTGCACCTCGCGCACCTTTTGGTCCGCGCACCTTGCACCTCGTGCACCTTTTGATCTGCGTACCTTTTGGTCCATGCACCTTGCACTTCGCGCACCTCGTGCACCTTGCACCTTGCTCCATGTGCCTTTTTTCGTGCGTGAATAACTCTAAATGACTGTTTTTGCCCGTTTAAGTTATTTTGTAGCTAGAATCTTGAAAAACTTAAAATATAAAAGTTGTAGATCTTTGTCTTGGCTTCAAGAATCTTCCTATCTCACTTTAATCAGAGTTCATATATGACTTATAGTTTCAATCACACATGGGTGTTCTCGATCTTCTTTGTATGTTTTTTTCTATACTTGGCCTAAATTACGACGATCCGACTTGACACTTGATAGTCTTGAGATAGTAACTTGAACTTGACTTTGACTTGAACATAATAATATGAACCCGTCTTGATAACTCTTGATAAGTGGCCCATCGAGGTGTACTCCAGACAAGTACTCTTGACATGACAGGTAACCTGACATGACATGTATAATCTTGAAAGGTTATTGCGACAGCTACCCTAACTTGCTAAGTAACTCTTGTCTTGACACCGTGGTTGACTTTCTTGATTGTGCCTGTACAAGCTACCTGTCTCGTCTTGCATCATGTCTAGGACATGGATTCCTTGTTACCACGGTCAGGAATTTACAGTGAATCTGACTAGGTTAATGACTAGATTGATCAAGTAGTTCATATACAGAGATTTTTTCCAGTTACAGGCGATCCCGTTATCCCGGCCATACCTAAGGGACTCGTAGCCTACCGACAAGTAGGGCACATTTCTAGCCTACTATCATGTGGGACACTTCTTGAAAACATAATTACTGAAAGTACACCAGTAATCTTGATAACTCTTGTAACTCTTGTAAATTACCTCGCCTGGATAACCTGGATATCTGCAGGGCTTGTGACTGGGAAATATCTTATTTCATCTTTCTAGTAACCAGGCTTGTGATAACCCTAGTTAGTTAAGGATAGCAAGCCGTAGGACTTGATTGGCCGTGCCTGAATGCTTGATCGTGATTAGCATGGGAATTATATTCCGTCTATTATTTTTTCTAATGCAAGCTATTGTTTTATTCTAATCCAAACTTCTTGTCATTTAAGCCTGTTCATTTATTTATTCTTCTATTTTATTATCTGCTAGTTTTAGTTCCTTAATGAAGCCTCCCTTATGGCACTAGTTCTTTCTGGGGTCTAATCCAGCTGGTTTTGTATGGCCAGATTTTAAGTGATATCCGAGGATCTTACTACTTATCTGCCAGATGGTGAACACCAGACGTAATCCTGGCAACGAGTGGGTTTCTATTTTGCTCTTCCACTCTATTGTAAATTATTCTTTTGAGGCGTTTAGCCGCCGAGCAAGTGTTAGCTCGTGTTGAAACTTAAATTTCTGTTTGCCTATGGGCTGTAACATGATTGACAAATCCTAGGGTTGATCATGTATGACTAAACTCTTGCTAGTCTCACATTTTGTATGACCAGCTTCATGATCATCTAAATATGTAATGTTTGGGATGCCTTACTTTGTATGTCTGATGATCTAACATCTTGTACATTTATTTGCTCGCTTAAGATTGAGACACTAGGCTTGTTCTTGACTATAAGAGACTGAAGTCTTGTAGATAAACCCTCATGTATCTAGACAGCCGTGACCGTAATGCAAGATGGGTTACACTTTAATGTACGTAGGTGGCTGTGTCTGTCCTCCGCTCTCCAGTATTCTTGTTCTGGGGCGTGACACGGTTTAAGTGGTGGCCCATGAGGTCTTGTAAATCAAGAATGTGTGGGAGTTTTACCGAATAGATGTCTCAATCAGCATTCGTCCTTGATCTCTGCTCATGTTTTCTAAGCTTCCTGAATCTTGGCATGATAAGGTGCTTTATCCTTAATTTATCATGGTCCTTCCTTATTGTTCCTTATGTCATTTTCTTCAGTGGCATTGTTCCTGGTCCTACCGATCAGCCGGATGGAGCACAACAAGTGAACCAGCCGTAACCTGGGGACCAAACCCAGTACTCAGGGGCAGCATCCCGAGTCATGCCTTCTAGGGAGCAAGAACCGCTAGCTCAGTCAGCCCAGCCTGCAGAGCCTGACAATAGAACCCTGATGGGACTTATCCAGGACTTGCTTGCATCACAAGATCGTCGGGGCGATGCCCTGTAGCAGACAGTATGAGATGCCATGGGCAGAGTTGGTTATCAAGGAAACAATGTGGCTAACAACTTCAAGCGCCTGAACCGTCCTTTCTTTGACGGCAGTAAAAATGCTATTGCCGCTGATGCTTGGCTACATGATATAGAGGTTATTCTGGAGGCAGCTAAGACTCCAAGGGAAGAGAAGGTGGCCATTGTGTACCTGTAATTATTGAACTTAGCCCGTAGTTGGTGGGCGATACAAGCAGTTGGATTGGCGACACCTGTCTTATGGGCGGTATTCAGTGACAATTTCCAAACGAAGTATTTTGATGCAGTAGCTCAGTATGATCTGCAGACAAGGTTCAACAATTTCAAACAGATGGAAAGGATGGTTGATGGATATGCGGCCGAGTTTTCTAGACTTAGTTGATTTGCTCCCACCTTAGTAGCGACCGAATTGGACCGAGCGCAGCGATTCCAACAGGGACTCCACCTAGAGATCATTCTAACAGTGGAGCAGTTTGAGCACCAGACCTTTGATGCTATTTTGAGAGCAGCTAGCAGGCATGAATATACCTCACAAAGGATAGTAGATCAAACTGGAGGACGAAAGAGGTCTCATGGACAGTTGTCCCAGTCATCAACACCAGCCCCGACAGCTAGGGCTTTGACCATTGGAGCTCCTAGGAAGGCGACCACAGTTTCGTCGGTTCAGCACTCAACACCGATGTACCCTCAGCAACAGAGGAAGAATTAGTCTTCCGCAATGGGCTGTACTAATTGTGGGAAGCCTGGACACGTGGTTTCAGAGTGTTACAGGGCACAGGGGTTGTGCTTGGCTTATGGGGCACCAGATCACAAAATTGGGTCATGTCCGCATAGAGCCAGTTCATCTTCATCAACCCTAACCAGCCCATCGATTAGGGCACCAGTACCAGTACAGCAGCAGCATCAGTAGTACCAGCCTCCGAGGTCGTTACCGTCTCAGGCTCAACAATATGCTCAGGCCTAAGCTCAGATTCTGAACAGGTAGAGAGGTCACCAGCAGAGGTGACCAGCACCACGAGGACAGGGTCAAGCTATAGCTCTGACTGTGGTAGAAGAATTGGCATCAGGTGAGGTGGTGGCAGGTACCATTATTGTCAACTCTTTTCCAGCATCAGTATTATTTAATTCGGGTGCATCGTATTCATTTATGTCTGCACAATTCGCTACACGGATAGGACTGGAGCCCGAGTCATTATCAGTAAGGCTCAATATACTTACTGGTAACGATCTTGTGGGAGTAGATAGAGTCTTTTTCTCGTGTCAAATCGTAGCTAGCGGTAGAGAGTTTATCGCTAGATTGATAGAATTTCCGATGGCCGACTATGATGTGGTCCTAGGAATGGATTGGTTAAAGGATCAATAAGCAAGAATAGACTTGCATGTTGGCAGGATTAATTTTGGTGTTCCCGACGAAGAAGAGTTTTTATTTTCTAGAGGCGAAGTATAACCTTCTCCACCAGTCTTATGGATGGCGGTAGCAGCAGTAGTTCAGTTTCCCAAAATAGTAGAAGAATTTCCTAATATATTTCCCGAAGAGCTCCCAGGCATGCTGCTAGAGAGAAAGATTGAGTTCACCATTGATTTGATTCCAGGAACGGCACTAGTATCAGAGAGAGAGTTTATAGAATAACACCGTTAGAGTTGGAGATCCTGTACAAGATGATTGAAGAACTCAGAACCAAGGGATTCATTCGTGCTAGTGGATCACCTTGGGGAGCCTCGATGCTTCTTGTGAAGAAGAAGGATGGTACGTCAAGATTATGTGTTGATTATCGTACCTTGAATTCTGTAACAATCAAGAACAAATATCCTCTACCAAAGATTGATGGCTTGTTTGATCAACTAGTGGGGCAGTAGTATTCTCGAAGATTGACTTACGGTCGGGATACCATCAGATCAGAGTCAGAGAACAAGACATTTCAAAGACAACATTCAGATCTAGATATGGACATTGGGAGTTTCTCGTTATGCCATTCGGAGTGACCAATGCGCCAGCAGTATTCATGGATCTCATGAATCGCATATTCATGCCCTATTTGGATCAGTTCATGATAGTGTTCATAAACGACATCTTAGTCTATAGTAAGAATGAAGCAGAGCATGAGCAACATTTCCGAATAGTCCTTCAGATTCTCAGAGAGCACCAATTGTACGCAAAGTTCAGTAAGTACAAATTTTGACTTGATCGCATTTTGTTCTTCGGTCACATCATCACCAGAGGTGGAGTGGAAGTGGACCCCCAGAAGATAGTGGCTATAGAGGCATGGCCAGTACCTACCACCATCGTAGAAGTTTGTAGTTTTCTAGGATTGGCGGGCTATTACCGACGATTTGTGTCAGACTTTGCTTGGATTTTAGCACCATTGACGCAATTGACCCGTAAGGATGTGCAGTTTGCTTGGACATCATAGTATCAGAGTTCATTCGAGAAGTTGAAGCAAGGATTGATGACGGCACCCATTCTCACGCTTCCAGATGGAACCGGAGGATTTTTAGTTTATTGTGATGCTTTAGGCAGAGGATTGGGATGCGTCTTGATATAGCATGGCAAGGAAGTAGCTTATGCATCACGTCAGCTTCATGATCATGAGAAAAATAATCCAACCCATGACTTAGAGTTAGCAGCGGTGGTTTTCGCCCTTAAGCTTTGGAGGCATTACTTGTATGGAGATCGAGTAGAGATTTTTACCGACCACAAGAGTCTTAAGTATGTATTTGCCCAGAAGGATCTTAACATGTGTCGAAGAAGATGGCTAGAGTTATTGGTGGATTATGACATCAACCTGTAGTATCATCCTTGGAAGGCTAACGTAGTTGCAGATGCGTTGAGTAGAAGAGCAGGAGCTTATTTTCTAACAGCACAGCTAGAGTTATTAGCGGATCTTGAGAAGATGGGTATAGAGATAGTTCTTCCTACTAATGTGACATAGATGGCCAGTATGCAAGTTCAGTCCAGCATAGTAGAGAGAATCACGGTAGCTTGATCAACGGATTCTAAGCTTCAGCAACTTAGGACAGAATGTGAAGCAGGACGAAGAGCAGAGTTATGTATTCACAAAGATGGAACGCTTCGACATGGAAGGCGTCTTTGTGTACCCAGTGGTGACATTAGGCAGGAGATCATGGCAGATGCTCATAGTTCACAGTATTCAATTTATTCAAGTAGTACGAATATGTATCGTGATATCTGTCAGCATTTCTGTTGGAATGGCATGAAAAGGGAGATAGCTCGGCTTGTCTCTCGTTGTTTAGTTTGCCAACAAGTTAAAACTAAACATCAGAGACCAGCTGGACTTTTTCAACTTTTATCGATCCTAAAATGGAAATGGAAGCATATTACCATAGATTATGTAAAGAGGTTACCTAAATCCTCAGCGGGGAGAGATGCTATATGGGTTATAGTTGACCGACTTACGAAGGTAGCTCATTTTCTTCCTTTCAGGATTGGTCAGTCGACGGATCAGCTAACAGAGATATACCTCAGGCAGATAGTCAGACTGCATGGAGTGCTAGTCAGTATCATATCAGACAGATATTCAAGATATACATCGTACTTTGGCGGAGTCTTCAAGAGAGTTTGGGGACTCGTCTCAAGTTTAGTTCAGCTTATCATCCGCAGACAGATGGTCAATCGGAGCGTATAATTCAAACTCTTGAAGATATGTTACGATCCTGTATACTTGACTTCGATGGTTCGTGGGAAGGTCATCTGCACTTGGTGGAGTTCTCCTACAATAACAGTTTTCAAGCCAGTATCCAGATGGCACCGTTTGAGGCACTGTATGACAGAAAGTACAGATCACCTTTAGCCTGGGATAATATAGGCGAGAGGCAGATGCTTGGTCCAGAAATGGTTACGCAAACTATCGAGGTGGTCAGACAAGTTAGAGATCATCTTCGAGTTGCATAAGATCATCAGCGCCATTGGGCCAATTCTCATCGACGTCCCCTTGAGTTTTCTATCGGCGACCACGTATTCCTTAGGATCTTGCCTACCCGTGGCATCATTCGATTCGGCGTACGGAGAAAGCTTAGTCCAAGGTATATAGGGCGATTTGATATTGTCGAGTGAGTAGGTGATGTGTCCTATCATCTCGCTCTTCCGCCGTCGTTACGTGAGGTACATGACGTATTCCATGTATCCCAATTACGACAGTACATTCCAGATCCGAGCCATATCCTTGATCATTCGGAATTGGCTGTTGGTACCAACCTTTCGTATGAGGAAAGACCCGTATCCATATTGGACCAAAGGGAGAAGATACTCAAGAACAAGACTATTAGTTTAGTCCGTATTTCTTTGGGTCATCACTCTTTAGGTGAGTCAATTTAGGAACGTGAGGATGATATCCGATCGCGATATCCATACCTGTTAGACTCATTAGGTATAATATCTTTCTTATGCCTTATGCTTTTAATTTCTTGCTTGCATGAATGATCGCTTGATTGACTGCTAGTCGTAGATTGCCAGTATTAGTGTAACTTGACCCGACATCTCTAGCCTCTTGATTAAATTCTGAGGACAGAATTCTTCTAAGGTGGGTAGAGTTGTCACTCCCGTTTCCGTTGTACGTATTTTCATTATAGGTGTACAGATTTTGGACATTTGTCAGGTGGATCGTAGTTAGACTTGTCTTGCTTAGCCTAGTCTTGGTTTAATCTTACCTTGGTTTATTTGGTTTGGTTTAACATGACTTGGCTTGGCTTGGCTTGGCTTGGTTTTGCTTGAGTTGGAGAGGTTTGGTATTTAAGTCAACTTCTCTCTCTCTCCTCCATAACTTTCATTTATTTCTTCTCATCTTCTTCATTTACTCCTCTCCACCTATACCCAAGCCCTAGGCAAGTGCAACTTGTTTCATGATCTATTTCAAATTTTATTGTTTCTTTGTGTACCTTGCTTGATTCTAAGCCTCTTTAAAACTTGAAAATTTTGGTTTTGAGGGTTACATTTTTGTAGATCTCTTAAACTTTGTTATTTTAGAAAACTAATGGTTCCATGTTGTAGAGAATTCAATTATATTCAATTTATAGCTTTATTTTGCCCAATTTCGAGTCCTTTAGCCCAAGTTATGGACATTGGAAGTTCTAAAACACCATAGCCAAAAGCTTGCTTGTAGGGACGACACATCGAGCACCATTTGTTTCGCGCATCTTGTACCTTGCGCACCTCGTGCGCACCGTGCGCACCTTTTGGTTCGCGTACCTTGCACCTCGCGCACCTTTGGGTCTGCGCAACTTGCACCTCGCGCACCTTGTACGGACCTTATGCACCTTTTGGTTCGCGCACCTTGCACCTCGCACACCTTTTCGTCCGCGCACCTTGCACCTCGTGCAACTTGCATCTCGCGCACCTCGTGCACCTTGCGCCTTGTACCATGCACCTTTTTCCGTGCGTGAATTACTCTAAATGACTGTTTTCGTCCGTTTAAGCTATTTTGTAGCTAGAATCTTGAAAAACTTAAAACATGAAAGTTGTAGATCTTTGTCTTAGCTTCAAGAATATTCTTGTCTCACTTTAATCAGAGTTTATATGTGACTTATAGTCTTAATCACACATGGGTGCTCTCGATCTTCTTTGCATATTTTTTTTCTATACTTGGCCTAAATTGCGACTATCCGACTTGACAGTTGATAGTCTTGAGATAGTAACTTGAATTTGACTTGAACATGATAATACGAACCCGTCTTGACAACTCTTGATAAGTGGCCCGTTGAGGTGCACTCCAGATAAGTACTCTTGACATGACAGGTAACCTGACATGACATGTATAATCTTGAAAGGTTGTTGCGACAGCTACCCTAACTTGCTAAGTAACTCTTGTCTTGACAGCGTGGTTGACTTTCTTGATTGTGCCTGTATAAGCTACCTGTCTTATCTTGCATCATGTTTAGGACATGGATTCCTGGTTACCAGGGTCAGGAATTCACAGTGAATCTGACTAGGTTAATGACTAGATTGATCAAGTAGTTCATATAGAGAGATTTTTCTCGGTTATAGGCGATCCAGTTATCCCGGCCATACCTGTGGGACTTATAGTCTGCCGATGAGTAGGGCACATTTCTAGCCAACTGTCATGTGGGGCACTTCTTGAAAACATAAGTACTGAAATTACCCCAGTAATCTTGATAACTCTTGTAACTCTTGTAAATCACCTCGCGTGGATAACCTGGATAGCTGCAGGGCTTGTGACTACAGGAATATCTCATTGCATCTTGCTAGTAACTAGGCTTGTGATAACCCTAGTTAGTTAACGATAGCAAGTCGTAGGACTTGATTGGCCGTACCTGAATGCTTGATCGTGATTAGCACGGGAATTATATTATGTCTATTATTGTTCCTAATGCAAGCTATTATTTTATTCTAACCCTATCTTCTTGTCATTTAAGTATATTCATTTATTTATTATTCTATTTTATTATCTGCTGGTTTAAATTCCTTAATGAAGCCTCCCTTGTGGCACTTGCTCTTTCTGGGGTCTGATCCAGCTGGTTTTATATGGCCAGATTTCGGAGTGATATTCGAGGATCTTACTGCTTATCAGCCAGATGGTGAACACCAGACGTAATCCTGGCAACGAGTGGATTTCTATTTTGTTCTCCTACTTTATTGTAAATTATTCTTTTGAGGCGTTTAGCCACCGAGCAAGTGTTAGATCGTGTTGAAACTTAAATTTCTGTTTGCCTAGGGGCTGTAACATGATTGACAAATCCTAGGGTTGATCATGTATGACTTAACTCTTGCTAGTCTCGTATTTTGTATGACTAACTTCATGATCATCTGAATATGTAATGTTTGGGATGCCTTATTTTGTATGTCTGATGATCTAATATCTTGTACATTTATTTGCTTGCTTGAGATTAAGACACTAGGCTTGTTCTTGACCATAAGAGACTGATGGATTGTAGATAAACCCTCATGCATCTAGACAGCTGTAACCGTATTGTGAGGTGGGTTGCACTTTAATGTACGTAGCTGGCTGTGTCTGTCTCCCTCTCTCCAGTATTCTCGTTCTGGGATATGACAGTTAGGACTGCCAACTTTTTTGGCAGTCCTAAAGGATTTGACTAGTTTAGATTTGGACTGTCAATAAAGTTGGCAGTCCTAACATAAAGTATGACTGCCAACTTTGTGGACAGTCCTAAAGGGGCTGGGCAGTCCAAAGTAAAATTGGTACTCTCCTGAGTAAAAATTATACCAAATTAGGTTGTACTAAAGTAAGGACTGTCCTGAAGTAAAATATAAAGTGTCTATAGAATCTACCGTGCAAAGAGGGCTGACAAAGGCTATTTCTTGGCTGGGCCATTTAGGATCAGGGTAAGATTTCATTCTAAAGACAAGATTTATAAGAGCAATTTGAGTTCCTTTCAAATTGTTGTATACTTGTATAGATGTAACACAATTATATAAAATAGAAAAACATGAGTAACATATATTAATAAAAAAACATGACTAACATATATTAACACTAAGATTCATGCAATCTTTGCTCAGAACAGAAGCGCAAAATTATATACACAGTTGCTTTCCAATAGGGGTGAGAAAATACCGTCTGATACCGAAAAATTGATTAAAAATATTTCGAAAAATCGAACCAAAATTATGTACGGATACCGAAAAATTGACCGAATATCGATTAAAAATATTCCCAAAAATTAAACCAAAATTATGTATCAATACTGAATTGCCGAACTGACTAAAATATGATAAAATAGTAGTGGTAACGGTTTGAGTGTAATACCATACCGAAAATACCAAACCGATCATATATATATCTTTGTTTTGGTCTGTTTCTTAGAACTTAATTTTAGAATGTTGTTCGTGATTAATTTTATACTACTCATTTTCATTTTTATCTTTGTTTTGGTCAGTATCTTAGAATTTAGAATTGATTTTAGTGGACTTGAAGTTATGTTAAGAATGTTAAGAATTGAGTTTTTGATCTTTTAAGCTTATGTTTTTGGGTTCTCATAGAATTTTAAAGTGAATTTTGGTTACTTAAACTTATACTAAATATTAAACTTAGTGACCATATTTGGTCTTTTAAGCTCATTTTTAGGCGGTTACGACTTGTTATATATTATTCTAATAATTTTGATTAATTGTTTGGTTGGTAAAGGCTTCGCTTTAAAATTTAATGTTTCCAAAAAATTTAAAAAAAAATTATAGGTTAAGAGGTTTTATAATATTAAGTGTGTTGTTGATCAAATGTTAATTGGTAAAATTTTGATATCGAACAAAAACCGACCGAATACCAATTTAACCGAAACCGAAAAAATTAATTTTAAATGATACGATATTGGTATCGATGTTTTAAATACCAATTTAAAAAAGTACCGAAAAATTAGACCAAATACCGATCGATTATACCGACGCTCACCCCTACTTTCCAAGTATGAATCTTTGCTACTTAGCAGGCAAAAACTACAACTGCCCTCCAGAATGTTCGTTGATAGAAGCGTCCTGATAACAGACATAAAGTATGGTATCAGGTTGATATAGTGTTGATAGACTAATAATATAATACTAGTAAAATAATAGACTGATAATATATTGATTTCATGGATGGAGATTATGCGCCTATAAAAATTATTGTTCTGATATAGCTATACGGTCTACTTTAGTTATAGCATGCCTTTAATACTCGTGTCTATTTGAATAAAGAAATCAAGTACAAGTGGTATAGGGGTCATGAATGCAAATTTTGCATAAGAGCAGTTTCGGACTTTAAATTTTGAGACCTGAGATAAACTCTGAAAGTGGTGCTCCCATAGCTTAATGCTCATATAATTCTTTTTATAGACGACGATGCAATAGTATTATCAAAACAAAATTCAAGAAATAAAACAAAAAAATACAATATTCAAAATAATATATGTCATAATAAAATAGTAATAAAATAAAAAATATTTTGAAAAATAAATAAATTTGATATTCCAGACAAACAAATAAATAACAATGTTTGGGATAGTTTATATGATAATAATAAATAAAAAATTATAACTTGTTCTATTGTTCAATTATCTCCATGATGATGGGGGGAGGGAGATATTGACAACGACAGAATAGTAAAGGAGATTGGCAATGATGGAAGGTAGAAGGAGATTGGTTGCGCCAGACTGTTAGAGTGACGAAAGGGGAGATGATTTAATTTTAACAACAACTACACCAATTTATTTTTTTATTCCGACTAATCGACTTGTCTTTTGGTGTTCTAGTATATAGCATTTAAATATCCTATAACAAAAAACCTTTTACATGGACTAAAAGATTTTGAATGAGTCTGTTGGACCTTTGTTCTAATTGGACTTACATAATTAAATAATATATATATAATTTTGGTGTCGTATAAAATTTTGGACCTGAGGCACACGCCTCATGGGCCTCACATCAAGTTCGGCTATGCATAAGGGAAACAATCTCCAAATCATATAACCTGATGTGTAGGGAGAACAATGTTGTATACTTTGTAACATCAATCTTTTAGTCGAGTATAAGACAATGAATGTAGCATCCACTTTTTCATAGAAGGGTATTTCAGTCATTTTAGCCATTTTGGCCTTTATGTGATTCTCTGAATATGTTGACTCATGATTGTGCTAGCAACTGGTTTAACCTTAGTGGACATGTATAGGAGCCTAACCATGCATTAGAATGGTTATTTTCATTTTTAGAAATTATTTTTATGCATTAGATTATTTTTAAGGCTTTTATTTATTTATTTAGCCTTTTTGCATGTAGGCCTTTAAGCTTTTTGACTTGGGCACATTTCTAATTGAGAAGGAGTTGGCCCAAGTGAAACCCTAACCCCTAGAGACCCCCTTGGCTGCCCAACACAGCAGTACCCCTCCTTTTTTTCATTATTTGTGAAATTTTGAGCCTCCACAAAAAACCCTAAAAGATCCATCTCTCCAAAATTCAAAATTCCTTCATCCGGAGTCCGTTTCTTCCGAAACGAACTCCGTTGCGCTCGTCGAGGACAGGAGGATCTGCTGGTGCATTTCTGGGGTGGAGACGGAGGTTTTTGCTGGAGGGAAATCGGCCGACACGACAACCGAGGAGCCCCGTTCATTGAGTTTTGACACTCAATAGGTAAATCCTAATCTACCATTGTAAATCTGGTTTTTCTTTTATTTTTGCATCCATATAGGTGCCCTAGTCTTGCCCACGAAATTTGGTAGGATTTCGACTCCGTTTGATGGAGGTATCGGACACGTGTCGGTTCTTTACGGCACATGTTCGACGAAATGCCGCTTAGGATAGAAAGTTGTTGTTTTTCGATTCTGTCTTCATGGATGTTTAGATAATATGATTTTGATAAACTTTCGTGAAGACGGATTTGGGTTTGACATCGTTTCAGCGACGTTTCGGGCAACGGACGCACGTGCACGGATCCCGTTCACGAAGCCGTGCGTACCCTGCTGTCCGCGTGTGATTGCTCGATGCACAGAGCGTATTTTTGTGTGAAATTTGTGAGCACATGGGGGCAACATCTGCCCTCATGCTCGTAAAATTTCACGACTTTTCGTTGAGCGAGCGCGGAGAAATCGCGCGTGCACCGCTCAGCCACTGTGCATTCAGCCTATCATTTTTGTCGCAGAGACAGACTTCGTGCGCGCACACGACGCAGCGAAGACCCGTTCCAGGACCCGAAACATGTCGACCTAGACCTAGACGACCCGTAGGACAAACCCCGAGTCGCGACGTGGCCCGACGAGGGAGCAGCGAGGCCGGAACCACGCGCACGAGGGTGCGCGGGCGCACGCGCGGACGCAACAGGCCGCGCGGATGCGGGGGCTGCGTGCGTCGCTTCGGGCGGCATGTCACCGTGTCATCATGTCCTAGACCTACCCCAGGACCCCCCATCTATGTGCACAAGCAGGCGTTTCGTTACGTGTGCGGCACTCAAACGAGCGAGAACGCACGCGTACCACGCGGTATCGGGAAATTTCGATACGCGTTCTGTGGACATGACACGGACATGATTTCGAACCCAAGAGTATACGAGCGCATCACGTGGGTCGAGACCAACGTGTATGCCAAGTTTCGCGGGTTCGTTTGGTGTATTTTGCATTTTGGGTCGTTGTGTGAATTGGATGAGTTTCTTTGATTTCGATTTTTCGAGTTAAATGTGATATTTTGATTTCCAGCTTCTTAGCTTCTAAAATCTGAGTTTTCAGGACTTATATGAGTTTTCGGATATGTGGGAACCAATGCTTGGGTTTATTTCATAATTTTCATCAATTATGAGTATTTGCACTTTTATATATATATATATATATATATATATATATATATATATATATAACCCCGTTGAAACCCATTGCTATGTTCATATGCATTGAGAATGGGTCGAGGGATTTAATTCCAGATTTCTGATTCTTTAAACCATTTCAACCATTGCGAATCTTTCTATTTAAGAGTTTGTATATATATATATATTTTATATATAAAATATATATATATATATATATATATATATATATATATATATTTTATATATATATATATATATATATATATATATATATATATATATATATATATATATATATATATATATATATATATATATATATATATATATATATATATGTAGCTTCTTACTTTATATATATGTATATAATAGTATAGTAATTTGGGTAATACCATGGGTATGTTTCACTGTTTTTAATCTCAGATTTACCCCATTTCAGTAAGCACCAGTACACACACACACACATCATCTTTTGTTAGAAATAGGGTTTGGTTGTATTGTATATACACATGTGTGTGTATATACCTATATGTATATAGGTCTTATGCTTGGAAACCCTCTTGGAATAGATTATAGTTGTGTATATAACTATAGGAGCCCTAGGACAGATTTGGTTTGTCATTTCGAGCTTACTTTAGTCGAATTGGCCGACAAGTTGACCAAATTGACAAAAGTTAACTTTGGCTGAAATTTGATCCAATTCAACTCAAACGAACTCCAAATGACCTAGAATTTTGTATATGACCTAGAAATTAGTAGACGGACTAGTTGACCCAGGTTTGACTAGGTTTGACCAGCATTGACCAGGTTTGACCAGAGTTGATCGAGGGTTGACTTTGACCAAAATGGACCTAGAAGCATGTAGTCTTGCATTGTAGCTATTTCTTTTGTTATTGTGGACTTGGTTGTGACATGTGTGTACTTTAAATAGGTTTACATTGCCCAGTTTAGTTACACCTCATCATCAGCAGTTCGATTTGCAAGGCGAGTACATTCTCTGATCTTTTCATACTTCTTTGGATATGTTCTCTTGTTATAGGCTAGTATACTTGATGCTGACACGACGTTCACACGGATTAGTACCCTATGGATCTTTTCATGCGATGTTATCTCCTCAGATACATCGAGTATGTCATGTTCATGTACTTTATCATGGCCATCATGTACTCCATTTATTCATATTTATCCATGTGTACTCATATGTTATTCATGTACACTCATGACCATATGAGCTCCATGTATACAGTAGTTGTTATCCATGTGCAATAACATAACATGCATTGATCCTTGTGTATTGATTGGGGGCAGGGAGAGTGTAGTTGGTTATGTGATCATTATCCCCAGTAGGTATCCATGTGCACTCCATAGTTGTATCCATGTGCAACCCAAACCGTTTACATAACCAATTCATACTCTAAATCACGTAGAAGGTTACATTTCTCTATTTATCATATCATATCTCATTTTATAGCCTCTCTCTCTTGTTGACTTTCTTTACAGCGATTCATGTATAGTTTTCTATAGCTTGCTTTATATGTCCAATCCTGATATGAACTGTTGTGAGAGATATGTGCTCGTTCCGTTCTGACTGGGCATGTTGAAAATTTTATAGGTATTGATGAGGAGTACTGCCCTACTTATTATGGCATTGGCTTAGATGACACTGGCGACGTGGACCCTCAGGAGGATCCCACAGTCGCTGAGGACGTGCCCGTAGTCTAGCTGTGATTTAGTACTTTATTTGTATTCTATTTGAGACTTTATGAGTTGTACTTGAGATTTATTCTGGTGGTTTACACTTAGACTTTTTATCTGTGACTCTCTTGAGATTCATTCTTCTGTTCCATCTTAGTATTGTGATTGAGTTACTTATTATTTACTCTCCATTCGGAGCTTATTTTAGACTGTGTTAGATATTGTGACTCAGGACAGCGTTCTACTGCCGACACTGCGGCGTAGGCTGGCCGTTCGTCACTTCTCGTGCCCTTACACTGGGGCATGCAAGGACCTTCCGTTCTACTCCCCAATGCAAGATAATGCAACATTTACTTACAAATATAAAACTAAAGAATCTTTATGAAACTCATAAATAGAAGAAACGCTGGTCAAGTTCCACAAGGCTGCTTATGAAAGGAATGGAAGTTCAAGTATGTTGAAAATCTACATTATTACTCAAATCAGCTGCTCAAGTTCATACCTGACCTGGAAAAAAATATGCAATTAGTAGGATTTTATATCTATATTCCAATCTTATCCTACCTAAAAACCAATGAAATGTTAGAAAACTAGTTTATTGCTATACCAATAAAATACTAATGACAGTATATATAAAATTTCCATAATGACAGCGTCTCAAAAAGATTGGAGACCAAGTATCAATCAATATAGGGAACTCAGGGTTATTAGGGTAGCAGCTGCTTGCTAGGCTACTTGGAGAAACTATAATGAATATTGTTTTAGAAATTATATACACAAATTACCAAGCAGATATTATGCAAAGGTTCGGCTTTGGGAGGATATCAACCTGGACTTTCCCCATAGTACATATGTTTTGTGTCGTTGTTAAAGGGACTGTTGTATTTGGTTTCATGACCAACTTTTTGAAGAGTTTAAGAAAGATTGCGTATCAAAAATAGTAGGAAAATGAGCTAAGCAGGTGCCTTGAATATACATACGAACCGTGACATGTAAAAAGAAGTAAAACAATTGTTATCATCAACTTCCTCCTGTTGGAGTGGGTAGGGTTCCCAACCTATGTGGAGAAGACCCAGGAGTGCGATGAGCACCGTCTGTGTGTCAGAGAAGCTCGGGGAGGTGATGAGACCAGTCGGAGAAGACGAAGGAGCTCGGGAGCAGTCGGGAGGAGCTGCTGGAAGAGGGGGAGCAGAGTTCGGGCCGAACTCTGCCACAGGACAGAGTTCTGGCCGAACTCTGCCTCCCTGGTCCAGAACTGTTCTGTTGCCAGGACACAGAGTTTTGGCCGAACTCTGTGTCGTCGGGGCTGAAGTAATTTTCTGGGTGATTCTTCACCGTTGGATCGCATCCTACGGTCCAGGTTTTGTTGCGGGATTAGGATGTTTTCATATGGTGTTTCCTAACCCTAATCTCAAACACAACACACACAAGAGAGAGAAAAAAGGCAAGAGTGCCATTGCAACTTTGGGAGAGAAGAAGGAGGATTGAAGGCCATTTTCGAAGGAGGATCGTGTTCGTGTAATATCTACTCATCGTCTTCGTTCTTCGTAGCCTTGTAATCATTATTCTTGCTTCTAAGTGTTGTGGGGATCTGATTTGGATCGTGAGAAGTTTATAGAGGGTGTACACCTTTATTTCATTAGTGAAGGCTTCTCAGGGTTGGACTCCGATCGTCCTGTGGTTTTTTTCGCAAGGGTTTTCTACATCAAACATTTTTTGTGTCTGCGTGGTTTGTTTTGGGGTTTTGGTTCGTGTGTTGTATTGCTCGGTTCCCTCGCAGGTACTCTCTAGTTTGGGGAAAGGTTTCCGCGTTTCTTTCCCAACAAAGTGGTATCAAAGCCAGGTTCTAGAATTCAGAAGGGTGTCAAGAGTTGACAGGAAAACTAAAGAGGAGAGATGGACGCGAAGCCAGTGTGCATGGTGAACCTGAACGGCACCAACTATCACTATTGGCGGAGCAAGATGAAAGATTTGCTGTTTGTCAAGAAGCTGCATCTGTCTGTATTTGTATCCGAGAATCCCAGTAATAAATCCGAGGAGGACTGGAAATTCGAGCACATACAGGTCTACGGATACATCTGACAGTTCGTTGACGAGAACGTGTATAACCATGTTGCCAATATTGATCATGCGAAGACGTTATAGGATAAGCTGGAATCCTTGTACGCGAAGAAGACCGGAGTAAACAAGTTGTTCCTGATCCGGACGATGATGGGTCTGCGGTACAAAGATGGGGCGTCTATTACGGATCACTTGAATGATTTCCAGGGCATGGTTGACCAGCTATCTTCAATGGGAGTCAAGTTCGACGATGAGGTTCAGGGACTATGGCTGTTGTGTACATTGCCAGACTCGTGGGAGACCGTACGAGTATCTATGATCGCTTCTGCTCCAGAGGGCATGGTCAGTCTGGAGTTTGTCAAGAGCGAGGTGCTGAATGAAGAGATGCGAAGACGTTCTCAGGGCACTTCATCCATATTCCACCACTCAGAGGCATTGGTTTTAAAGAGCCACGAAAAAGGCAAAAGTAGGGGTCTAGGTGGTGGTAGAGACAAGAGCAGGGGGAAGTCCAAGGCTCGATACGAGGACTCGGAGTGTTACCACAATGGCAAGAAGGGCCACATCAAGCGGAACTGTTTGTCACGACCCGCACCCTTTTTTTTTTTAAAACGGATACGAGACGTGTCCAAGCCAGCCTACGCCGCAGTGTCGGCGGTAGAACGCTGTCACGGCCATGAAGATCAAAATCATAAATAATGCTCATTCACATAATTAATTTAACTTACAAAGATCACAAGTTTTACATTTGTAGAAAAATATAAACTTGTACAAATAAATGAATGACTACAACTCAACTATCTATCTAGTCTCTAGGCTTTTGCCTGCAAGTATTCCCGTCACTCCCCAAGCTAAGTGAATCCACGGCTAACCTGAAAATGTTGGTTTCCAGTCAGGAATGGAACGAGCACAATTCACTGAATGCAATTTCAAATAAAGAAAATGACTATAAAACAAAGGTTAGACACCAATCTTGAGTTTTGAAAATAACAGTATAGCCGTAAGAAAAATCAATAGGAATAAATAGACCAATATACTTTCCACCATTAGAAGTACCTTTGATATGTGATCAGTCTGGGGTACTACACCGCACGGTCTACGAGGTCTACTTGCAGAATTTAAACAATGTCTACGAGGTCTACTTGCAGAAAATAAACAATGTCTACGAGGTCTACTTGTAGAAAATAAACAATGTCTACGAGGTCTACTTGCAGAAAATAAACAATGTCTACGAGGTCTACTGCATGAAAATAAACAATATCTACGAGGTCTACTGCATAAAAGTAAACGAGGTCTACTGCATAAAGTAAACGAGGTCTACGGTCGGATCACACATCCTTGGTACTTCTCATTCCCGCCTCAATAATTTATAATAGAGTATAAAAATCACATAACCAATGACTAATCAATGAAATATAGTAAAGATCAATATCGAAATGCAGACAATAAACTGTACTCGCCTGTGGTCCTCTGCTGGTGAAACCGACAGTCTGAACTATTCAATGTGCCACAATAGTCAAAACACGTACAACAGTCCCCGGATGCTGAAATAGACAATACCAATGATCTCAGAATAGTCAAATTAGCTAGGATTGCCTGTCCTTAAGTCCAATTCTGGATACAGGGGCAATACGATAATTTTAGGCAAAAACGGTGTCCGCCGTTGGATCCGCTTTGCACCGAAAAGCGTGCCAGAGTCAATGGTCTCTAAAGTCGTCAAACTATATGTCTACGGATTCAGTTTTCCGATACGAACCCAACCGTATGTCCAGAGTTGGATTCCGACGGGCCGTGCACAAAATCGCCCGTTGAGCGGGACCGAACTTGGCATAGAGGACCAAAAAAACGATACGGTCCTGTTGGCGCAAGTTTCGTCTCGATCTGACGAGCGTGTACAAAGTTATGACTGAATTTGCATTGGACGAATACGGGGCGATTCCGACGGATACGCGTCGAATTCGTCGCGCACACGCGACCAATTTGAATTCCGTCAAAGCCCACACGACCACGAAGCTTTTACGCAGCTTTTGATCCTTTCGGTTCGCGACCATGTCGTCCGGATTGGCGTGACGCACGTCGTGTGGAACAATTTTTTAGTTTTCAAAACAGGTTTTTGGGAAACTTTAGGATTCGATTTCTCGACGTGTAGTCGATGATTTCAAATTCCGCAAGAAGGGTTGTGAAGCCCTACATGTTGTCTAAAAGTTTGTTCAAATAGAATTTCTAAAAGTTTACTGGATTGATCGGGATCGATCATCGAACATGGGTGTGTGGACTGTCTCGTGTTCTGTTTTTCGATCAGAATTTCGATCGACTTCGTGTCGATCTATCGGCCAACCTAAAGCATTTTAATTCAATCTATTTGAATGGAAAAAATCTAGTATATGTTGGGGACATACCCGAGGAAGCGGCTCATGAAACGATCGAGCGATCGTTGCAAAAACGTGTCGCGAAGTCGGCGCGGTTGCTGTCGTCGCTGCAGTGTTTCCCTCGCGTGCGCGCGCGCTGCGTGCGCTCGCACGGTGGCTTTGGCCACCTCCGGCCGTCTCACGACGGCACTGGGGGTGCGCGGCCACGTCGCCAGGGTGGTGGCGGTTGGTTTTTAGGGTTTGGAGGTTCTGAACTCTCCCTCGAATACGATATTAAATAGGATCGGGGGGGGGGGGGGGGGTCGGGATTGTTCAACTATGCGGGAATTTTGCTCGGCCTTAGCTGCTTGGTTGCGTCTGTTACTAGCAGACTATTAACTTAAGGGGGTCGGGCTTGGGGCCTTTTGAACCTAGGTGTTGGGGTCGGTTTTATGGGCTGCGAGCAGATTTGGGAAGGGCTCAGGTGAGTCCCAGCGTGGGGGAAGGTTTAGGCCGCAAGGTTTGATACAGCTGCTACGTATTTATTATTATTTTCTTCAAGCCTGAAGGTAGGCAAAGAAATTGAACACTATAATAGCAATAAAACACATCTTTCAGTGCACAATGTTAAGGTTGTTTGGACAGTCACCAATGTTTGGGACAGTCACCACCGAAGGGTCGTCCAATGGAGCATTGGTAGAGGAGGGGATGAGTAGGCATGGGCTCAAGTTTGGGCTGAATTGTTAGGTTCTTAATTCATCTCCCTTTTCTATTTCTAATTCCTATTTGCATACATTAATATATACATATCTATGTACACTTATACCATCTCATCTCTGAAATTATTCCAAAGAAAAACTGGAGAAACAAAGAACAATTATAATATTTATATATATATATATATATATATATATATATATACACACACACACACGTATACACATATAATATATATATGTATTTACATATACACTCTCATATACGTATATAATATATTTATATATATATACATATACACATCTATATATACGTGTACATGCACATATATTAAAAGATTATAAATATGGTTACAAATCATTATATATATTTCCTGGTGTTTATACATATTTATATATATATATATATAACTATACCACAAACTCTATGCAGGCAATACAATACTTTAAATATAATTAATAATCATCAAATAATATTATATAATAATCTCAATAAAATAATAACTACAACAAAATTCAATAAAATATTAATGGTGGGTATAACCATTATGGACAGTCTAAAACCCCAAACTATACGAGGACCTATTATATACAAAAGTCACTTAATATCACTAAAAATAATATTTATAATATTATTATACGAATACTTAGAAATCTTCCTCAGTATAATTAAAATGGAATACAACCCTATCTTACAAAATACTTCAACACGTATGTCATTGGACGTGTCGCATGACTACTTGGGCTTGGCTCAATTCGGATTCAGTCTGGACTGGTTTGATACGACCGGGTCTCTCTAAACGTCAAATAATATAATAACGAATGATCAAACTATTTATGACGTCGTATCACAACTTAGCCTGGTTTTCCTAGTTAGAGCATCACTATGGCTTGGTCTTCCATGGCATGGCTAATACACTAGTCAGAGCACGTCACTACACTATCCGTGCCATAATTTCTAATCACTTTGTGCTCCAAATTTAATCATGATTTAAAAGGATCATCTACCGTAGTAATTAATTAAATAATAATTCTAAAATTCTAAAAAGCATATTTGAATCAAAAATAATAGAAAAATAAATAATTCAAAATTTTTGGGAAGGGGAGCTACAAATCTACCCACCTTAAAAATAATTTCGTCCTCGAAATTCTAACTCATAACCATGCCTAAAATTGAAAAAATATAAGTCAATGAATAAATCCACTATTACCACAATCTTCTCAAATTTTTAATTCTTCAAAAATAGTTTGTAATCTTCTCTAGCCAAAAAGCCTCCAGGACTTCTACCCACCTTTGGTCACACTACTCCTCACATTAAAATCTTAAAATCTTCTAACTGGTGCTAACAATCCTACCAACAATATCTAGGCATATGGTATCTATAATCGTCTCGTATTTATCAAGCAACCCGAACTTAGCAAGCAGTAATTTATACAAGTAGCTAAGAATATTGGCAAACTCTAGTAAGCATGACTATTCGTCGCTCTGAAAATAGGAAGGTCATGAAAATAATCAAGAATAAATATGAAATTTCAAGAACGGTAGAAAGTATCTAAGGACACCGATAGTAAGAGTGTTTATGAACCTATAGTCTTACTCACTAGATTGGGCTACTCTAGTCTAGTCATTGACTAAATCTAAGAATCATTCGTTCTTTAGGAGGGCTTACAATCTGGAATACAAAAGTTCCAATCTCAAGATTCTAAACAAGGTTCCAAAATGGAATGGAGTTTGAGAAATTTAGATTGTGATCCTACTGGGTTCTCTATTTGGGCATCAGTCGTTGGTTGGATGATCATTGGATTTCAATCTATATGGGCTAGACAAGATCCTAATGATAAAATTGTTCCTACTAGATTAGGGTATCCTAGAATAGGTTTCTACTCAAAGGATTGAGCTAGTTGCTGGTTAAGTTGGTTAGCCAGGTTCATAAAGCCCAAAATGCATCTTTTGTGACTTTTGTGCTTGAGTGGAACCTGTGCCTTCGATTGGGCGTCACACTAGTGGCCTGTGCATAGTGGGCTTCGAGTAAATAACAACCATATATTGGGTCGAAGGGATTGAGTCGAAGCTGAGGCTCTAAATGGTAGTTGGAAAGGATACCGGTACTATGGTAAAGGTTATAGCTAGTCCTTTTTACCTGAAAGTCGTACCATAAGAATAGAGTACAAGGGGACGGGTTTGAGTGGGACATGACATACTTAGATGAAGGTGGACTCGTCTAGATCTTGGATATAAAATTTGTTGGAAGGTAACAGCTAGTCTCGTGCTCCGAATATTGATGACACGGCCGGGGACACAAAATGATCTAAATGGAAAGTGGGACTCCATAGGGCACTAGTTATCATCCTAATGGAATTTATTCTAATCAATCGGTAATCCCTGGATATCCCAAAATTTTAGAAGGTTTACAGTCTACCCACCTTAGAGGCTAGGATATGGTGGCAAGGATTCCTGTCACAGGGCTGGCCGATGGTAGCTACACTGGCGTATACAACTATTATAGTCATGGGGATACTTTGTATCTACCTATCCATTACGAGTCTTCGTCTTTCCAATCAGTGAAAGACAAAAATAAAGTGTTCAAGAGAGATGTCACTGAATACAATTACATGATTCAAGGACGAATATATAATTAAGAGGAATTGTCAAAGCAGTCGTGGATGAGATCCTAGAGACAGCTATATCTCAATCCACGTAGAGTAATTAGATGAAGAGCGAACCAAATGCATCATGGTTGATCAGACCGTGATACGATGATTCTGATTAGACAATATGTTAGCGGGCGTTCCCAATAAACATATGTCTCGAATCAAGCTCGATAAAAGAGTAAGCTTGCAAAAACTAGGCTGTAATAGCAGCATTGGTCACGATAGCCAAAATATAAGTAGGCGAGATTTTTGGGAAGGAGGCACAAGTAGTTCGAGTTTTGAAAAAAATCAAAACCTTACCTGGTGTTCTTGCCTATACAGTCTTCCTACAATCTTACTATCCCTAAAGTCTTGGTCAACTACAACATAGTTTTAGCAATGTTTTATAACCTATGATCCTTAAAATGGTTTTATTTCTATGGGATGTGCCTCGCCAGTGCGCTGCTGGCTGGCCATTGCAGTCGTAAAATCTATTCCAACTATTTTCCTAAGACTTCAAGGATATCTAAGGATCCAATCTAATTGATTATGATAGATAGTGTAACATCTGCCTGTAAGTCTCATTCCATAAGGTAAAAGGCTGGTCGAAGAGAAATATCTGAAGACGAATAAAATAAGAACTTCCTAATCTTGATTTCATAAATATTTCAAATGGTTGAGGGGGAAAACTTTGAACCAACCCTACATCGAGATTTTGTATATGAAAAGCAGAATAAAATTACAAACCAGTTACCTACACCAAAGTAGAATTTAAAACATGCAATTCTAACTGATCACAAAAAATTACATCTACAAAGAGCAAAAGAAAACTGATCAGGTTATCAAGGTTATAGCTTTAATTCTGGGAAAATTTAACTAACCAAGTGTATAGTGTATCTACATGGGATCATATCGTCATATCAAAGTAAGAGTGTACCTATAGAGTTCTAGCAAGTAATCTAAATTGCATGGCCTATATGTTAACCTTAACTACCCAACGGTCAATTCGAACAAGGGACTCCTAGTCCTAATCATTATCTTAAATCATTTGAATCCTAGTTGTGAATGAGCATTTCTTGGGCGCAGGCTCGCAATAGTACGACTAACGTACCATCACGAGTTCGCAATATTTTACGAAAACGGACCTGCATGGGCCACCACAAAAACTTGTCACGACCCGCACCCGTTTTTTTTAAAACGGATACGAGACGTGTCCAAGCCAGCCTACGCCGCAGTGTCGGCGGTAGAACGCTGTCACGGCCATGAAGATCAAAATCATAAATAATGCTCATTCACATAATTAATTTAACTTACAAAGATCACAAGTTTTACATTTGTAGAAAAATATAAACTTGTACAAATAAATGAATGACTACAACTCAACTATCTATCTAGTCTCTAGGCTTTTGCCTGCAAGTATTCCCGTCACTCCCCAAGCTAAGTGAATCCACGGCTAACCTGAAAATGTTGGTTTCCAGTCAGGAATGGAACGAGCACAATTCACTGAATGCAATTTCAAATAAAGAAAATGACTATAAAACAAAGGTTAGACACCAATCATGAGTTTTGAAAATAACAGTAAAGCCGTAAGAAAAATCAATAGGAATAAATAGACCAATATACTTTCCACCGTTATAAGTACCTTTGATATGTGATCAGTCTGGGGTACTACACCGCATGGTCTACGAGGTCTACTTGCAGAATTTAAACAATGTCTACGAGGTCTACTTGCAGAAAATAAACAATGTCTACGAGGTCTACTTGCAGAAAATAAACAATGTCTACGAGGTCTACTTGTAGAAAATAAACAATGTCTACGAGGTCTACTGCATGAAAATAAACAATGTCTACGAGGTCTACTGCATAAAAGTAAACGAGGTCTACTGCATAAAGTAAACGAGGTCTACGGTCGGATCACACATCCTTGGTACTTCTCATTCCCGACTCAATAATTTATAATAGAGTATAAAAATCACATAACCAATGACTAATCAATGAAATATAGTAAAGATCAATATCGAAATGCAGACAATAAACTGTACTCGCCTGTGGTCCTCTGTTGGTGAAACCGACAGTCTGAACTATTCAATGTGCCACAATAGTCAAAACACGTACAACAGTCCCCGGATGCCGAAATAGACAATACCAATGATCTCAGAATAGTTAAATTAGCTAGGATTGCCTATCTTTAAGTCCAATTCTGGACACAGGGGCAAAACGGTAATTTCGGGCAAAAATGGTGTCCGTCGTTGGATCCGCTTTGCACCGAAAAGCGTGCTAGAGTCAATGGTCTCTAAAGTTGTCAAAGTACATGTCTACGGATTCAGTTTTCCGATACGAACCCAACCGTATGTCCAGAGTTGGATTCCGGCGGGCCGTGCACAAAATTGCCCGTTGAGCGGGACCGTGGGGCCCGCAAGACGACGTCGAATTCAACTGTCTCAGAATTGGACCAAACTTGGCATGCAGGACCAGAAAAATGATACTGTCCTGTTGGCGCAAGTTTCGTCTCGATCTGACGAGCGTGCACGAAGTTATGACTGAATTTGTATTGGACGGATATGGGGCGATTCCGACGGATACGCGTCGAATTCGTCGCGCATACGCGACCAATTTGAATTCCGTCAAAGCCCACACGACCACGAAGCTGTTACGCAGCTTTCGATCCTTTCGGTTCGCGACCACGTCGTCCGGATTGGCGTGACGCACGTCGTGTGGAACAATTTTTTAGTTTTCAAAACAGGTTTTTGGAAACTTTGGGATTCGATTTTTCGACATGTAGTCGATGATTTCAAATTCCGCAAGAAGGGTTGTGAAGCCCTATATGTTGTCTAAAAGTTTGTTCAAATAGAATTTCTAAAAGTTTACTAGATTGATCGGGATCAATCATCGAACATGGGTGTGTGGACTGTCTCGTGTTCTGTTTTTCGATCAGAATTTCGATCGACTTCGTGTCGATCTATCGGCCAACCTAAAGCATTTTAATTCAATCTATTTGAATGGAAAAAATCTAGTATATGTTGGGGACATACCCGAGGAAGCGGCTCACGAAACGATCGAGCGATCGTTGCGAAAACGTCTCGCGAAGTCGGCGCGGTTGCTGTCGTCGCTGCTGTGTTTCCCTCGCGCGTGCGCGCGCTGCGTGCGCTCGCACGGTGACTTTGGCCGCCTCCGGCCATCTCACGACGGCACTGGGGGTGCGCGGCCACGCCGCCAGGGTGGTGGCGGTTGGTTTTTAGGGTTTGGAGGTTCTGAACTCTCCCTCGAATACGATATTAAATAGGATCGGGGGGGGGGGGTCGGGATTGTTCAACTATGCGGGAATTTTGCTCGGCCTTAGCTGCTTGGTTGCGTCTGTTACTAGCAGACTAGTAACTTAAGGGGGTCGGGCTTGGGGCCTTTTGGACCTAGGTGTTGGGGTCGGTTTTATGGGCTGCGAGCAGATTTGGGAAGGGCTCAGGTGAGTCCCAGCGTGGGGGAAGGTTTAGGCCGCAAGGTTTGATACAACTGCTACGTATTTATTATTATTTTCTTCAAGCCTGAAGGTAGGCAAAGAAATTGAACAATATAATAGCAATAAAATACATCTTTCAGTGCACAATGTTAAGGTTGTTTGGACAGTCACCAATGTTTGGGACAGTCACCACCGAAGGGTCGTCCATTGGAGCATTGGTAAAGGAGGGGATGAGTAGGCATGGGCTCAAGTTTGGGCTGAATTGTTAGGTTCTTAATTCATCTCCCTTTTCTATTTCTAATTCCTATTTGCATACATTAATATATACATATCTATGTACACTTATACCATCTCATCTCTGAAATTATTCCAAAGAAAAACTGGAGAAACAAAGAACAATTATAATATTTGTATATATATATATATATATATATATATATATATATATATATATATATATACACACACACGTATACACATATAATATATATATGTTTTTACATATACACTCTCATATACGTATATAATATATTTATATATATATACATATACACATCTATATATACGTGTACATGCACATATATTAAAAGATTGTAAATATGGTTACAAATCAATATATATATTTCCTGGTGTTTATACATATTTATATATATATATAACTATACCACAAACTCTATGCAGGCAATACAATACTTTAAATATAATTAATAATCATCAAATAATATTATATAATAATCTCAATAAAATAATAACTACAAAAAAATTTAATAAAATATTAATGGTGGGTATAACCATTATGTACAGTCTAAAACCCCAAACTATACGAGGACCTATTATATACAAAAGTCACTTAATATCACTAAAAATAATATTTATAATATTATTATACGAATAATTAGAAATCTTCCTCAGTATAATTAAAATGGAATACAACCCTATCTTACAAAATACTTCAACACGTATGTCATTGGACGTGCCGCATGACTACTTGGGCTTGGCTCAATTCGGATTCAGTCTGGACTGGTTTGATACGACCGGGTCTCTCTAAACGTCAAATAACATAATAACGAATGATCAAACTATTTATGACGTCATGTCACAACTTAGCCTGGTTTTCCTAGTTAGAGCATCACTATGGCTTGGTCTTCCTTGGCATGGCTAATACACTAGTCAAAGCACGTCACTACACTATCCGTGCCATGATTTCTAATCACTTTATGCTCCAAATTTAATCATGATTTAAAAGGATCATCTACCGTAGTAATTAATTAAATAATAATTCTAAAATTCTAAAAATCATATTTGAATCAAAAATAATAGAAAAATAAATAATTCAAAAATTTTCGGGAAAGGGGAGCTACACTGTTTTGCTTGGAAGAGAGAGAAGAATGGCGATAAGAGGAAGCACGATTAAAACACTACAACGGCGGCCTCAATACATGGAGGCAATATGATCTTCGTAGGTGATGAGGTTATCACAAACCTCGCCTGCGATGATAATTCTTGGCTGGTGGACTCAGGGGCTTCAGCGCATGTATCTCACAACAGGGTACTATTTGCCACTTACACGACAGGCGACTGTGGAGTGTTGAAGATGGGCAATGGAGATGTATCGAAGGCGGTTGCTGTTGGAGATGTGCATTTGAGAACGAAGACGAGTGCAGTTCTTGTTCTCAAAGATGTTCATCATGTCCCTGATATCCGTTTCAACCTGGTGTCGGTTGGAATGTTGGATGACGAGGGATTCTTCGGTCTCTTCGGGAATAGTCAGTGGAAGCTTTCCAGAGGTTCGATGGTGATTGCCAGAGGAAGCAAGAAGTCCGGTCTCTACTATATGGAGGGGAGCGCACGGAGGGCACATGAGGTGAACACCGTCAATGATGCGTCTACCGAGTTGTGGCACAGGCGGCTCGACCATATCAGCGAGAAGGGGATGAGCTACTTGGTGAATAGGAAGGTGATTCCAGGGCTCAAGTCTACAAAGTTGGAGAAGTGCATGCACTGCTTAGCTGGAAAGCAAAATAGGGTGTCTTTCCAAAGTCACCCAAGTTCAAAGAAGCCGGCGTTGCTCGAGTTGATTCACTCGGATGTCTACAGTCCTATGAAGGTAAAATCTATTGATGGTGCTTCTTACTTTATAACTTTTATTGATGACTGTTCCAGGAAGGTTTGGGTCTATGCCTTAAAGACCAATGATCAGGTGCTGCCTACTTTCAAAGAGTTTTAGGCCTCTGTTGAAAGAGAGACGGGCAAGAAGTTATTATGTGTTCGGTCCGACAACGGCGGCGAATACATTGGTCCCTTTGATGCTTATTACAAAGAGCAGGGGATACGACACCAGAAGACTCCGCCCAAGACACCTCAGCTCAATGGTGTAGCGGAGCGCATGAACAGGACACTGATGGAGAGGGTGCGGTATTTGCTGTCAGAAATAAACTTCCCAGGCTGTTATTGGGGTGAGGCTCTTCTCACAGCTGCTTATGTTATTAATTTATCTCATAGTGCTCCTTTGCAGGGTGATGTGCCTGACAATGTATTGTACGTCAAGGAGCCTTCATACAATCACCTGCTAGTGTTTAGCTGTAAGGCCTTCGTGCATGTACCGAAGGACGAGAGGTCCAAACTTGAGCCGAAGACGAGGCGATGCGTCTTTGTCGGCTATGGTCGGGATAAGTTTGGCTATAGACTCTATGACCCGATGGGAAGAAAGCTCTACAGAAGCAGGGATGTGGTATTCGTCGAGGATCAGACCATAACCAACACTCATGATTCTGAGATGCCTTGTGAGGCTGAAGAATTGCCTGAGTTAGAATCATTTCGCTTCGAGCAGTTTCCAGAAGACATTACAGAGGATCTAATTATGGGAGAGCCAGTACATAGGGTTGCTCCCAACCATGATCATCAGTCTGATGATGGTGGTCAGGGTGTCCCTGAGGAGGATGAGCATGCCGGGGAGACAGTTCCTGAAGAGGAGGAGGCTGTTGGTAAACAACCAGCACTAGTGACTCCACTGAGAAGGAGCGATAAAGAGCGTCGACCATCTACGAGATACTCACCGGGTGAGTATGTGCTATTGACTTACGGGAAGAGCCTGAAAGTTTTGCAGAGGCTATGGAAGACGAATACAGGCAGGAGTGGATGAAGGCTATGTAGGAGAAGATGAGTTCCTTACACGCTAATTCCACTTATGAGCTGGTGCGGTTGCCAAAGGGCAAGAAGGCTTTGAAGAATCGATGGGGGCTTTGAAGAATCGATGGGTATTTAGAGTGAAGCAGACGGATGATGCTACTCGCCCTCGATACAAAGTGAGGCTGGTAGTTAAACGCTACGGTCAGCAGAAAGGCATAGATTATGATGAGATCTTTTCGCCTGTCATCAAGCATTCGTCTATTTGGTTGGTGCTAACATCAGCAGCCAGTCTCGACTTGGAGGTCGAGCAGATGGACGTGAAGACGACATTCCTCCACGGTGATCTTGAGGAGGAGTTATACATGGAGCAGCCAGAGGAATTCTGTGAGAAGGGCAAGTCACATTTGGTCTGCCGGTTGAGGAAGAGCTTGTATGGTCTGAAGCAGGCTCCGATGCAGTGGTACAGGAAGTTCGAGTCGTTTATGGGGGAGCATGGTTATGCACGGACGACGTCGGATCACTATGTATTTGTGAGATATTTTGTCGAGGATGATTTTATCATTTTATTGCTCTATGTTGATGATATGCTATTAGTGGGTCGGAATGTCACTAGGATAGCGGAGTTGAAGCGCCAACTGGGCGCAGCCTTCTCTATGAAGGATTTGGGTGCAGCAAAGACTATTCTTGGAATGGAGATCAGCCGAGAGAGAGAGAGAAAGAGAGAGTCCAAGCTGCTACATTTGTCCCAAAAGAAGTACATTCACCGGGTACTTCAGCGTTTCGGGATGGACGGGTCGAAGAAAGTGAGTTGCCCCATTGCGGCCCACTTTATGTTCACTAAGGAGCAGTGTCCATCTACCGAGGACGAAAAAGAAGATATGGAGCGGGTTCCATATGCCTCAGCTGTGGGAAGTCTTATGTATGCTATGGTGTGTACGAGGCCAGACATCGCTCATGCAGTTGGCACAGTTAGCAGGTATCTTTCAAATCCTGGAAGGGTACATTGGAGTGCGGTCAAGTAGATTCTACGATAACTTCAGGGCACTGCCGATTGGAGACTTTCTTTTGGTGGTGACGAGCCAAAGCTGGTTGGGTGTCACGACCCGCACCCTCCCTTTTTTTTAACGGATACGAGTGCGTGTCCAAGCCAGCCTACGTCACAGTGTCGGCGGTAGAACGCTGTCTAGCCACAAAGCTCAATATCACATAAAGTAAATACTCTATTTGCTCATTCACAAAACTAAATTAATTACAATATTCACAAGTTTACATTTGAATACAAGAAACAATGTCTCACAAAATTATAAAAAGACAACTATATGAATACTAAACTATTTAACCAGCCTCTAGGTTTGGCCTCCGCATATACCCATGTCTCCCCAATCCGATGCTAAATGCAGTCGCGACTAATCTGTAAAATTTTGGTTTCCAGTCAGGAATGGAACGAGTACATTTCACTGAATGTAGTTCCAATATATGAAAATAACTATAAAGCAAAGGTTAGACATCAATTATATGTTTTGAAAATAAATAGAAAAGATGTGAGAAAAGACGAAAAATCAATAGCAAATAAATAACTAAAATACCTTCCCAACTATTAGAAGTACCTTTGATATGTGATCAGTCTGGGACACTACACCGTGAGGTCTACGAGGTCTACTTGCATGAAAATAAACAATGTCTATGAGGTCTACTTGCAGAAATTAAACAATGTCTACGAGGTCTACTTGTAGAAATTAAACAATGTCTACGAGGTCTGCTTGCATAAAAATAAACAATGTCTACGAGTCTACTTGCATGAAAATAAATAATGTCTACGGTCGGATCACACATCCTTGGTACTTCTTATTTTCGACTCCACAATTTATAATAGAATATAAAAAGACAAACCACATAACCAATGGCCAATCAATGAAATATAGTGAAAGTCAATATTGAAAACAGACAATAAACTGTACTCGTCTGGGGTCCTTTGCTGGTGATACCGATAATAGCACCGCATTTGGAAAAGTCCAGTTGGCTAGGATATATGTGAAGAAGTTCGGATTTGCAAGGAGAACAGGGAGTATGATTAGTCACGACATAGTTGGATAATCCAAGAGAAATTACGTAATTAATATATGTAACTATTTTTTTGAAAAACTATTTATAATATAGAAATTATATTTTTCTATTAGTCAAAATATTGTAGAAAATCATTTGGAAATCCTAGAAAAATTATTTTAGGCCAAATTCTCAATTTTGAAAGTAATAGTACAACCAAAGCCCGATATAGTTTACCAACCAAATAATAATAATATATATAGCTCAAACAATTTACTTTGTACTAAAGGCTTCAAAAGTCGAAAAATAAAATCCTTTTATTCTCCTATAGCCCAAATGTTTATATATGACTAATAGATGCTTCTTTAGAATAAAAATGTCTTTTAGAAAATATTCCTTACAAAAAGCTAGGAATACATTTATAGATATTAAGTCCAACAATATAAATAGCCCAACATAACACATATATACATATAGTTTTTAACGCGTATTGTAAAAACCCAAGAGAATATACAAAGCCCCAAATCTATATGGGGCCAAATGCTATTTTTGTTATAATAATAATAAAAATTTATTAACCCAATAATTAAATAAGACTAAAGTAATATACAAGCCAATATCTTCTAAATAATATTTGTCCCAAACCCTAAATTTCAAAGTAAAGTTTTGACAAAAAATTATTAAATAATTTACTATTCAGTAGGCTTGAGCCCAATTAATAATAATAAACTTCTAATTAAGAAAATCTATTGGCCAAAACCAAAAATAATCTAGTTGTATAGACCCGCCCAAAAACAGTTTATATAAAACTTATATTTATAAAAATCACAATTTATATAAAAATCCAGGTATATACATATTTTGTAAACAAGTCAAAATATTAAGCCTATCTAACTTTATAATCTTATCATACCAAAACCTAATAATTTAATTACATGGGTTCCACTATATTTTTTCCCTTTTACAAATATCTAGATGATCTTAAGGTCTTTAAAGAAAGGATGCAATAAACGAATTCATGAGGGACTTGATAAAAATCACTTACTTAAAATAGCAACCGGAGATTATTCCCTTCCATGCACCACTCCACGTGGATGTTTTTTTTTGTCTTCTTCTATTGAATTGGCTAATTATACGGGCACAACACATTTTGATCGGGGCTATCCAAGTGTTAGTTTTCCATTATTTACAAGTTTGCCACTGGAAAAATTACTCAGGGCTATCCAAGTGGTAGGTATAAAAGATAAGTGGTATAATTTTTGTTTTCTTCCTCACTCTCCATTCCTCATAAGAAGAAGAAGAAGAAGAAGAACAAGAACAAGAACAAGAACAAGAAGAACAAAAAGAACAAAAAGAACAAGAACAACAAGAACAAGAACATTAATTTTTGCAAACCTAGTTTATTTTGATTTTTTGCTCTCTTCTAATTTCTCAGATCTCTTTCTCCAAACCCTACTTTATTTTTCTTCTTCTTGTTTGGGCATTATGGATGAAACTCTAGTTGTAGAAGAAATTGGGTTATCAAATCTATCAAATCTATTAATCTATTAGTCTATTAACCAATTTTTCTTTATTAATAGAAGAATTATGCATGAAATCCTAGTTGTAGAAGAAAACTATGGAAGAAATCCTAGTTGTAGAATAATTGGGTTCATATCAGGACTGCCACAATTTCTGACAGTCCTAGAAGTATTGAGGACTGCCAAAAATTATGACAGTCTTGAAATAGACTCGATGTATAACAGGACTACCACAATTGCTGGCAGTCCTAGAAGTAATGAGGACTGCCAGGAATTGTGGCAGTCTTAAAATAGACTCGATGTACAACAGGACTGCCACAATTTTTGGCAGTCCTAGAAGTAATGAGGACTGCTAGGAATTGTGGCAGTCCTGAAAGGGACATGCTCTACAGCATGACTGCCACAATTTTTGGCAGTCCTAGACATATTGAGGATTGCCAGAAATTGAGGCAGTCCTGAAAGATAATTGCTGTACAACAAGTTTCTTTCAGGACTGCCACAATTTCTGGCAATCCTAAAGTCGAAATTCCCGAATGAAAAAAACATGTTAGGGTTTATTTCAATCTTGATAATAGAGTGAAATATTCATTTTAGGATTTATTTCCATACATTCTTTGTGAGGAAAGAAGTTTTTAACCTTTATTTCCATGCATTTTAGGGTTTATTTAATTTCTTAGGTGCCATCGAAATTGGGAAAGAGAAAGAAACTAGGGTTTTGATGGAGATGGTGATGATGGAAATGGTGGAGAAGAAGAAGATGATGATGATGAGAAAAAAAAACTAGGGTTTTGATGGAGATATGAGAATGGAAATGGTGGAGAAGAAGAAGATGGATAGAATAAGAAGAAGCAATCTAGGGTTTGTGAAGAGAGAGAGAGAGAGTGAAATTTAGAAATGAGAGTGATTTTTGGGGTTTGGGGGGGCTGTGGGCTTTGGACAGCCCCATGAGTGGAATATTTTGATAGCCCGAGTAAAAGTTCCTCAAATCCTGGCTAGCCCCGATCAAAATGTGTTGTGCCCTTATAATTAGCCATTGAATTTGATTAGTCCCACTCTATTAATTCATTCCTTCTTTAAGAAAAGCATGCAGCACCAGCAACCACCTTTTCATTCATCCTTCTACTTTCTTTTAATTGTTTTTCTTCCACCTCATAACAACGAAACAACAACAACAGAGAGAGATCTAATAGGGAGCGTAGGAAGCGGGTCTCCGGTGGATACAATGAGCAAGATTGAGGCATACACCGGTCTATCGATCAGAAGGAGGGCGCAGACTGGTCTCCATACACGGTGTGGCGACCATCTCCCGCATAAAGAGGCTGAGGGCTCACGGGCATGGACGGTTGACGCGATTAGGTGAGCAGAACAAAGTCTTAGTGAGTCTGGGATGCTCGGTCGATGATCGGCCACTACATGGTGGTTCACGAGGAAGGTTGCGCCGGCAGCGTAGCCTATGCGGGCTCAGTGCACGCGGACGTTTGCCGGAGAGGAGCAGGTGTGAACTCCGGCACTCGATGTTGAAGGAGGGTGGCGCGGCCAGATCCGAGCGCTGGCGGCGTGCTGGGACTCGGCACCGGCGACACCGGACCAAGAAGCGGCGGTCATCCCGGGGCGCAAGCACGGGCGCTTACCCGGCGGCGGCCGTCAAAGACTGTGGAGGTGGTGCGGTGTTCGATGGTGAGAATGGTGGTTGTGTTGCTGAGGTCGGAGTTGGCCTGTCGTCGGGATGGAAGGTGATGATGGTTGTGGGGCGTTGTCGTGGAAAGCTCGGCCGGGGAGGGTGGTTATTTGTGGATGATGGGTGTGGAAGAAATGTGGAAAATCTTGGCAGCCTTATACACGCATATATACATATTAAGGAAAAGAACAGGATAGGATCAATATCGGTTTCACATTCATGCATGTAAATACTGATATATGGATATTAACATATAATCTGGTTTAAACTAAATAATATTATTCTTTTATTAAAATAAAAACCAAACTTAATATAATTCATAATACTATTCATAAGACATTACTTAATTAAAATCAATATTCATTTAAATCAATATTTTATATTATCCAGTAATTTAGATCATCTGAATGTATATCTACATCAATTAAATGATCACCTTAATAATTTAAACCACATATTTAATATTATCATATAAGTTTTAACCTACAATTTAAATATCAAATATCTAATTAAATAATATATATATGTCTTCCATCAAGATGACTTAAAATATATCCGTATAATTCTAAATCTAAATGCAACAATAGTCATCGTATTATAATATTGATACTATAAAAATAATTTTTAAGTATATTTTATTAACCAAGTCTTATTCGAAAATAAACTGGCAAGAATCTTTTTATTGACAAAAAATAACTAGGATTCCCAAATCACTTTTGGAGCCGATAGTTTTAATGCCCGAAGTCTTTTGGAATACAAAATAATGTATTTCAAGGACAATTATTTTTATCAATTAATAATATTTTCAAACTATTAATTTAACTAGTTTTCTAAATATAAACGAGAATAATATCATAATATCGTATATAAGGTTTTTAAAGAGAAATCTCCTTTCTAGACAAAACATGTAAGGTAACCATAATTAGAATAAAAAATAAAAATAATTTTTTTTTAATCCGGGGAGAGGAGTTACAAATCTACCCACCATAGAAATAAATTCGTCCTCGAATTTAAGGACTAGGGTGATCAAATCTTTCTAAGATTTAAATAGATATTGAAACTAATAAATCAAAATCAATACATAATGATTTAAAAATAAGTCAATATTTTATTAAAATATTTAAAAATGTATTTGACCAAATCTAAATATAATACAATAATTATTTAAATGTGTAACAAGTTTATCAAATGGCTTGTAAAATATTGTTTATATTATCGAACCAATACATATGTTTGTTAGTCCAAGACTAAATCAAACTAATTATAATATAACAAAATAAATTTTATTAATAACTAATATTAGCTAATAATTTAAACAATATTTTGTAAATTCTAGATCAAAAAAATAGTTTGACAAAAATTATTGTAGAAGCATGGAAAATATTAGAATAAAGGCATAATGGCCCATGCGGCTTTGGGTAGCAAGCCTATGCGGCTCACACTGGAGTTGCCCTATGCGGCCCAAAAGAAGACCCTCAGACTTATGCGTCTCGGGGATGTATGCGGTTCAACAGGAACATGCGGCTCAATTGACGCCCCGTGTGATCCTTCCCTACAGCTGGCCACTGGAGTAATGGCCTCATTTAATGCTCTGACACGACTCGACGACTGCGACGGCTCTGACATAAAGTGTTATAATGGCTCTGCCATAATGACAGACTCTTCGGGAAAAGAAGAAAATCTCTGACCCGATCTGTCAGAAATCCTAGATTGCCACGTGGCAAGTCTCATGCGGCTCGGGTAGAGAACAGCTTCATGCGGCTCATTGAGGAGTCACTCTAATATGATTAACAAGAATCCGCCATATGCGGTCCACCCATAACCCGGTCTATGCGGCTCAACATCACGCTAACTCATGCGGCCCACAGAAACTATGCATATGCGGCTCATGGAGAAATCGTCCCCTGCGGCTCGCAAAGATTATGCATATGCGGCTCACGGAAAGTTCGTCCCCTGCGGCTCGATGAGGCATTGACTCATGCGGCTTACGAGGAGTATCTCCCTGCGGTTCAAGTGTTGGTCACCTTATGCGGCCCTGGCAGGATCCTCAATTAAAAAACGTGGCACTGAAGATTCAACAGAATCCCAACGAGAATATTTGACATCATCATCATAATTGCAGAGATCAGGGCATATCATTTATCATCAAGCCAATAGGACACGTGGCGAGTAATCAAATATTGGCATAATCAATCACGAGGATTTAAAGCAGTCAGCATTAACTGCTCATAAGATTTGGTGCTATCCGCATTAGTGGCCGAGATTCATTATGATCAGGATCAAGGGCTCGGATAGAATGAAGGAGCGCCGACATTCCAAACAGATAATCATCAGCAAACCCTAATGATCTCACCCCATTCTTATAAATAGCCAGCATCATCCCCATGCAAAAAAAAGGTCGGCAACAAAAGAATAGAAAAATAAGAAGAGAGAGATATACACAGAGAGAGCTCCCCCTTTTCTTGATAATCACAGAGGGAGAGAAGCCAGGAGAGCAACCCGAGGAGAGCAAGAAGAGCCTTTCTTCGTCAACGCCGAGCAGATCTTCCCCGAGCCAAGGCTGCATACCGATCGTCCAAGGAGTAAGGCAGAGCGGCCGTCGCTTTCCCGAGCCTCTATCGTCACCCCCCAGAATCAAAAATAAACAATCGTACTTAGTCTGCTGTACCTAGGTTTTCGTCCCTAGGCTTTCTTTGTACGAGCGAGTTTGTATTGTGAGTCTAAGTTCAGTCCTCCGATAATTGTTCTGTTCTTTTACAATCAATGGCAAACACGATGGCGACTCTGCTGGGGACTAACTTCTCCACGGCTGAGGAGTTGGTGACGCAATCGGATGCAGCCAAACTTGGCTCCACACAACAGAAGATGGTCGTCCGCTTCGACCAACAGGCGTTCGAAGAGATGCTCTCGGGAGACAGCGCTGGCCCGGCCCAGAAGCGCACCCGCACCACGAAGCCTCGCAAAGAGTGGAGACCAAAGTCATTTGTTCCTCCTCAAGCCCTCGATGGGATGCCCTCTGTTGCTCAAGACGGCGAGAAGGACTCTCCTGCGGTCCCACTTCAGACCGTAGACAACTCTGCTGTCCCCAAGTCCGGCAGAAGAAAACACTATGATGCTGGACTTGCAGGGGCAAGGAGGGACTCTACGCAGTCCGAACCGCAGAAGAGTATTAGCCGCAAGGAGAAAGCCCATGCGGCTACATCCGCCAACCGCATGAAGAAAACTCATGCGGCTACTTCTGTCAGCCGCATAACTTATGCGACTACAGTTCCCAACCGCATGGATGAGACTCATGCGGCTAGTAAAATCAATCATTTGCAGAAAACCCATGCGGCCACAGATGACAACCGCATGCGGCCAGCCTGCACGGTCGTGACTCCTAGCCGCATAAGAACTCGTCCGACGACAGGAGACAACCGCATGCAGACAACCTGCACGGTTTCCGCTCCCAGCCGCATAGCATCCGCTCCATGCTCCTCTCGATCAGTTTTCGACCGTCTCTCGTACGGTCCGAACCCTGATGACTCTCTGGATGATAAGCCAGACTCTGTGATGTTCAACTTGGACTCTTCCTATTATGCACCCACAAGTGCTAAGAAGAAGAAGTCTAGGGCAGCGCGGGCTCATCAAGCCCAGACAGCTGCCCCAACCTCTGACTATCAGGGCGTCCCGCTGATTGTCACGCGGGCCTCTGATGGGAAGTTGTACAGAACCGCTCAAGTTCAGTCCCCGGCGGCAAACGGACAGAGTGGTTCCTCTGACCTGCGTGAGGCTATCCTCCACAAACGCAAGGAAAGAGAGGGAGCCTCAGCGTGCAAAGAGTCCTCACATGGACGTCACTGCACCCAGATTATCGTCAACTGCTGTTGCAACAACACGGCAGTAACGGAAGACCGGCCATCCGTCTTCCAAAGATTACAAAATCCGAGCTCGGAAGACGAGGCACCCCTTGTGGCCTCCTGTAATTCCGTGCAGAAAGCCCCCGTTGAGGGAAGAGGAAAGAAGACCAGCATCTCCAGCCTAAAGGTGTCGGCTATTGCAGCTAAGAAGCCGTCGTCTAAAGGATTATCCTCTACCGGAGTATTCCAACACACCCGTTCAAAGACAAAAACTGCTGCAGTAGGAGGTTCGCCGCCTACGTCACTGGGGGCCGTCGGAACTGGGGGTAGCACTCCTCCAAACATCCACGACAACCCGACATTCCAAGAAGACGGACTGGAGGAAGCAAATCCTCCGATAGGTACAACAGATACCGACATCCCCGAGGACGTCCTAAACGAAGCAAGCTCTGAAGCTGGGGGTACTGTTCCTTCCGAGTCCGAACCTGAAGAGAACATCCCCACATATCCTGATGATTTTTCGATGCATGAGTATGACTCGGAGGGCATGTCTGCCACCACTCCTTCTATCACTCCTCACGTAAGGACGGTATTCATGACGGACAACAATCAAGGTGGTTCCAGTGATCGCCAACGCATCGACACTTTGGAGAACATACTGCACGCCTTGGTCAAGTCTGTGGACGAGATTAAAGCGGCTCTTCCTACTCTACAGGGAGTAACACCTGGTCAGACAAGCACGGGTCCCGCAATCAACATAGATTCAAATTCAGCGGCACCAAACCCGGGCAATAATGCTCCCGAGATAACGGCCCCTACCGCGACAGATGAGGCCCGAGAAGTAAGGAGAGAGGTTCAGGAGCTTCGAGCGATGTTCCACGCCCGAGAAAATTCTCAAGACCTCAGAATACGGCAACCATACCCTGCTGAATGGAGGGATGTGCCCTTTCCCCCAAGATATAAGCCGTTCAATATCAACCCATATGATGGTAAGACTTCAGCAAGTCGGTACATCACTTACTTTGAGGTCACCACCGACCATCTGCCCCATGATGACGCCATCCTCACACGGTTATTCATTGGGGCACTGGAAGGAGTCATCTTCGATTGGTACCGCAACCTGCCAGATAATTGCATCCACTCCTTCGCTGGCTTCAAGCGCTTGTTCTTGGAGAGGTTCTATGAGGTAGGGCAGGACGTCACCATGTCTACCCTCATGGACGTCGTCCAAGGAGAGAAAGAGCTGACAAGGAATTATATTGAGCGGTTTCGTCAAACCGCAATGAAGTTACTATCTGGCAACCCGGACTCTTCCTTGATTAAAATTTGCCAAAAGAGACTACTCCCAACAATTAGTCTCTGGATGGGCGAAAGTCAATTCAAGGACTGGAAGGCTTTTATCATCAGCGCTACAAGTGCCGAGGAACGATTGAAGAAAGCTCGCCAACTGGGGTTACATATCTCAGAGGGAGAGAACAAGGGGAAGCGTCCCAACGCCAGCAATGACAATGGGGGTAGCCCCTCCAACAACCGGGACAACAGAGGCAAGCAGGCCATGGTGACCGATACAGCCCAGAAGCCCGAGCCACAGCCAGCAGACAAACAATGGCCTCAAATCACTTATTCTTTTGAAGACGGCCACGTCAAGCCTATCTTGGACATGCTTATACAAGGAGATAGAATTCAGCTTCCTCCACCAAGGCGGGAACCTCGGCCGGCTGATTTGGAAAATCCGAAGTTATGCCATTACCACCGCTACGTCCACCATGCTACACACGACTGCTACCAACTGAAACGGTATATCCAGAACCTCATCGATTCGAACGCTCTGGCTATCGACTTCGAGGAGGTAACCGTAGCAGCCAACATGGTGTCCGTACAATTCGGCAATTTCCCTCCAACAGAGACTCAAGACGGTGTCATACCCATCCCTCTGGCAACGATGAAAATCGCTAATCTCCCGCCTGCCCGTGATCAAACTCCCGGCCTAGTACCCCTCACCATATCACGAGGGGAAATCATGTGGGTCTATCCGGACCTAGTCCACGAGGTGACTCAGCCCACTTTACCTTCTGAGAAGAAAAGTGGAAAGGTCAGATCATGCCGCACCGCCTCGGCAGAGAAGGAGGAAGTCTCAGCCGTCACTACTCGATCTGGAGCACAAGCCCAACCAGTGGTCGAGAATCCGACTAATGATCAGCAGCCCACAAACACTGATACTCCGGGATCGGCTCAGCCTTCGACGACCGACAAGCCTAGGCCGAAAGAGACCCGCTTCGACAAATCCCTCCGAAAGGAGACACCTCAGGGGCTGGAAAGACCCTACAACTTCGACATCTTGGCTCAATTGGCCAATACACCGGCCAAATTATCTCTATATGAACTCCTGAGGCTCTCGAAGGATGTCCGCACGGCTCTAAGTGAGGCGCTCCAAAATGCTGACGTATACTTGGCTCAGGTCAACCTCACGGGAGATAATCAGCCTACAGATCTCCAAGATAGTGCGTGTACAGGTGCAATGCCCAATATCGTCTTCTCTCCGTAGGATATGCTCATCAAAACTAACCTGCACGATCGCCCATTGTACTACACTGGATACATCGGCGACGTAAAGGTGGACCGAATGCATATCGATCCTGGGTCCTCCATAAGCATCATTCCGAAGGGTCTGCTACATCATCTTCGCATTCCAATGCATCGCCTGACGCCTACAAGCACCGCCATTAGCGGTTTCAATTCGGGCAGGAGCTACCCAATAGGGAAGATTCGCTTGAAATGTCAGATTGGCGACCTCCAATCAGAAGTCACCTGCTACGTCATAGATGCCGACACTTCTTACAATATCCTTCTGGGGCGGCCGTGGATACACGATTACATGATCGTGCCTTCCACGCTACACCAATGCTTCAAATATGTCGATAAGCACGGCTTCGTGAGGACAGAGTTTGCTGATATCGATCCCTTCAAGGGGGTCGAATCTTATTACTCAGACTCCTGTCTGTACGAAAAATCAAAGAAGCACCTGGTCGAAGAGGAGGTGCAAGCTCACACCAAGACAACCACAAGATCAGAAGAACCCCTGACGATCCACCTCCAGGCTCGCAAACCGGGCAGTTCTGCACCCCTTACGGCTACTCTGCGTAAGGACGCAATCAGTCTATCGGCACAAGAAGAGCAGATGAGAATCCGGCTGCCGAGGTCTGGCCAAGTGCCGAGACCCACACCAGGGCCATTTACCATCAGACTACCGAAAGTCGGTCAGCTCCAAGCGGAGAAACTCAATCCCTCCGACAGACCGCTCACGATACGTCTTCCTAAAAAGGGCCGTCACCCCGACGCGAGGTCTGACACTTCCAGCGAACCAGCCACTCCTCGCCCCACGTCAGATGCCAAGCTGGGGGTCGCTAGTCTACCAACAACTCCACGACCTGCTCCGCCAGTCGAGCCTCTGAAGATCAAGCTGACTAGGTCGCTCTCTCAGTCTTCATTTATACAGGGGGTGGCCGAAGAAGAACCATAATTAGCCAAGTATGTGGCTGCCCACTCCGATACCCCTTCCGCAGACGATGTAATCCCTCTAGAAAAGATACCTTACTTCATCAATAAAGGGTTATCTTTGAACTACACCGAGCTCGATAAGCTATGTACAATGTATGCTATGGAACACGGTATAGGCACTTACCTACATACACAGGTGACAAATGTGTACACCGCTATCCAACTTACTCCAGTAGAAGACGCTTATCGAATAATCGAGGGAGGGGACCACCCAATCATCTTCGGCCGGACGAACAACCCGCATCCCCTCGCCATGGAAGAAGTCGACCTCGGATCAGATGCTGGAAGACTGCCTCTGTATCTCTATAGCCCTCAATCCAAATATCTCATGCAGAAACAGGGGTATGATCTAGAGACAACGCCAGGACTGAACTACGGCACTGGACGACGATTACCTTTAAAGTCGCCAGCCCCGGCGGGCAAACCACGGAACTACTATAACAAAACCCAATGCGGTTTAGGGTATGTAACGCCTACTACGACCCCTGAGAGTTCAGATGAAGAATGTGATTGGCAGTCACACTCAACCGGGTCACCAACTTCTGACTCAGACACAAGCATTGGGGACATATTCAGACAAGTCCTATCAGTCAACATGGCATTTGCCGACGCTTACGAAGAAGACGAGGAAATTCCTGAAATCCTCGAGCTTGAGCCGTGGGCCCAACAGTTAGACGCACAATGGGAAAAGCGGTTCGAGCTAAGAGAACCTCCTACAGAGGATGAAGTTATGCAGGTCGACCTCGGCACCGAATCCTCTCCAAAGCCAATCTTCGTCAGTAAAAGCCTAACAGACGAGGAACGAGAATCACTGCTGGAACTCATCAGAGAATACATTGACGTATTTGTATGGAGTTACGAAGACATGCCGGGATTAGATCCCGATATTGCTCTCCATAAACTCAATATACGGCCGGATGTAAAGCCAGTCAAGCAGCAGCAACGACGCTTCCGCCCGGGCGTCTTGGACGCGATCGAAGCCGAAGTCAACAAGCTGATAGCCAGCGGCTTCATCCGTGAGGAGCAACACCCTGACTGGGTCGCCAATATAGTCCCGGTCCTCAAGAAGAACGGAAAGATCCGAATCTGTATCGACTTCCGTAATCTAAATGAGGCATGTCCGAAAGACGAATTTCCCCTCCCGATTACGGACATCATGATTGACAACACATGCGGCTTCGAACGTATGTCATTCATGGATGGGTTCTCAGGATACAATCAAATCAAGATGTCCCCCGACGATGAGAAGCACACATCATTTAGAACACCGATCGGCACATACTGTTACACAGTCATGCCATTCGGTCTAAAGAACGCTGGTGCCACATATCAGCGGGCTATGAGTATCATTTTCAGAGAACATTTGCGCAAAATAGTGGAATGCTACGTCGACGACATCGCTGTCAAGAGTCGCCGTAAGGAGGATCATCTGCAAGATCTGAGAACGGTATTCGACCTGATGCGAGCCCACAACCTGAAGATGAACCCTACAAAGTCTTTCTTGGGCGTATCCAGTAGGAAGTTCTTAGGTTTCATCATCACTGCACGGGGTATCCATGTAGACCCTGAGAAAACCAAGGCAATAATGGAGATGGGTCCCCCGAAAAATCTCCGCAAACTTAGAGGCCTCCAAGGGAGGCTAGCCTATATCAGAAGGTTCATTTCCAATCTCTCCGGATGATGCTGGCCGTTCACACACCTCATGAAGAAGGGAGTCTCATTCGTATGGGACGAAGAATGCCAACGCGCTTTCGACGACATCAAAGAATATTTGTCAAATCCTCCAGTCCTGGTGGCCCCGGTCCCTGAAAAACCATTCTTGCTCTATGTACGAGCAATGGAACACTCCCTCGGTGCCCTGCTGGCACAAAATAATGACGCAGGACACGAACAGGCCATATACTACCTCAGCCGAATGATGGTCGGGCCCGAACACCGATACACTGCCGTGGAGAAAGAATGCCTCGCCTTGGTATTCGCCATTCAAAAGACGCGGCATTATGTTACAGGACAAACCATACATGTGATCTCACGGGTAAATCCCCTCAGGGTCCTCATGACTAAACCAGGGGCGCTCAGCTCTCGCTTCGCTACATGGGCGATACTGCTATCCCCATATCATATGATCTTCGTCCCACAGAAGGCTGTCAAAGGCCAAGCCCTGGCAGACTTTTTGGCGGCCCATCCAGGATCGGGGTCATCCAGAATATACGAGGAAATCCCAGATGAGGTTGCCGATTCTAATACAACCACCCACGATAACATATGGAGGATGTTCTTTGATGGCGCTTCAAGAACCGGACCCAAGGGAAACATCGTCGTCGGGGTCGGAGTAGTATTGATCTCTCCTACCGGGCTAGTGATCAATCGCGCCTACTCTCTCACGGAACCCTGTTCCAACAATGTGGCCGAGTACAACGCTTTGGTCATTGGCCTCCAACTCACAAAGGAGCTGGGTGTAGAATATCTCGAAGCATACGGCGATTCACAATTAATCGTCAATCAGATTCGGGGGTCGTACGAAGTCCGCCATGAAGACATGATCCCCTACCACCAAATAGCAATCAACATTATCTCCTCATTCGAGGGATTCTTCATCGAACACGTCCCCAGACTTCAAAATATCGAAGCCGATGCCCTAGCAGGCCTTGCCGCTTCCTTAGCAGTGCCGAACCAAGCTCATCACTCGGTTGACGTGATAGGCCACGAGCTGGTCTGTCCCAAGAACAATATTCAATTCGTGGCGAGTTATTCCGCCCAGACGGTCGACGAAACACCAGACTGGAGACAGCCGTTCATTGACTTCGTCATATACGACATCCTCCCGGAGAATCCAAGGGAAGCCACCTCCATCAGACGGCGTTCTCTCAGATTCTTCTACGACACAGAGACAAAGATGCTGTACCGCCGTTCCTACGACGGATTATTGCTCCGATGCTTGTCGAACACAGAAGCCAAAGAAGCTGTACGAGAAGCTCACGACGGTGTCTGTGGGGCCCATCAGCCTGGCCCTAAGCTACAGGACCGCCTTCGCCGTATGGGCTACTACTGGCCTACGATGGTGGCAGACGCAATAGACTATGCCAGAAAATGCAAGGCTTGCCAAGTCCACGCGGACTTCATTCACCAACCATCCGAGTTTCTACATCCAACGGTGGCATCCTGGCCATTCGAAGCGTGGAGAATGGATATCATTGGTCCAATCACCCCACCTTCCTCCCGAGGACATCGCTTCATACTTGCGATCACCGATTACTTCTCCAAATGGGCGGAAGCCGTCCCACTCGCAGAAGTTAAGACTTCAAACGTGATCAGCTTCCTTAAGCATCACGTCATCTACCGCTTCGGACTGCCGCGGAGGATCATCCATGATAATGGTCCGCAGTTTGCAAGCCATGCATTCTATCGATTCTGCGACAAACACCGCATTCAGAATGTCGCTTCGACACCATATAACCCGGCAGCAAACGGGTTGGCAGAGGCATTCAATAAAACAATCATCAAACTCCTCAAGAAGTTCGTCTCCTCCAACAAACGCGGCTGGAACGAGAAGCTCGGCGAATGCTTATGGGCTTATCACACCACGGTTCGAACAGCTACTGGGAATACACCATTCTCTTTAGTATACGGGAGTGAGGCAGTCCTCCCACTGGAAACTCAGATTCCCTCACTCCGCGTCGCTCTCACTTATCAATTGACAACGGATGACAACTATCGACGCCGATTACAAGAGTTGGAGGCCTTAGACGAAAAATGCCTCCTAGCCCAGCAAAGGATCGAGCTATACCAAGCACGTATCTCAGGAGCCTTCAACAAGAAGGTCAAAATCAGGACATTCCAAGTGGGCGATCTCGTTCTGGCAGTCCGGAGACCAATGGTCATGACTCACAAAACCGCAGGCAAGTTCCAGCCAAAATGGAAAGGTCCATTTGTCATCAAGGCCGTGTTCTCCAACGGCGCCTACCGCCTCGCCAAGCAGAATGGGGACTTGCTTATGTTGCCCGTCAACGGCAAGTTTCTGAAGAAATACTATGTTTAGACAACATTCTCCAAATTATCGAGTCATGTACCCCCTTAGTACCACTGAACTCGCACCCACCATTTTCCAAATTATCGAGTCATGTATCCATTGATACCACTGAACCCACATCCACAACATTTCAGATTACCGAGCCATGCACCCGCTAGTGCCACTGAACTCTCATCTCCTCAATATTCTAGAAAATCCAAATTATGTACTTACATTCCGGTCACTCTCTCAGATAGTAAGTCACGTATAATCATACCTCTGAACTTTCTTCCTGAAAGAGGTCCTCCCTCATGATCCACTACCCGCACTCCCAGTGCACAAAAAGGGGTAATCGATCCACTAGTTTCCGAAACGACCATGTCCTCATTACCTCTGAGTCGTTTTCACTTCCACCAAAAACAAACCGCCCCCTCGCATAGAACTTCCATGTCCTCCTACCTCTGAGTAGTCCTATGTACCCCTCCTTCATTGAGTCCACTCCTGCCATGTCCTCATTACCTCTGAGTGGGAAGGCTCCGTCGAAGAAATTACCATATTTGCCATGTCCACATTACCTTTGAGCAAGTATGTTGGTTCCCTTTCAACCTATTATCTGTACTCACAACCGGAGTACGACAAGGATAATAGGTCCACAAATGTCCTCTGTTGACCACAAATGTCCTCTGTTGACCACAAATGTCCTCTGATGTCCTCTGTTGACCACAAACGTCCTCTGTTGACCACTATTGATTACAGAAAAGCTTCCGTGAAGTCTCCCCCTACCATGTTCTCATTACCTCTGAGTAGGAAGATTCTACGGTAAAACCCTTATGTTTGCTACATCCTCATAACCTCGGAGCAAATATGACTGGTTTCCTTCCACCCTATTATCCGTACCCTGAACCAGGGTACGCCAAGGATAGTAGGTCCACAAATATCCCTTGCTAAGTCTCTTAGCATAAACCCGCCATTTTTTCCGTGCCCCAGGAGCCCAGCTGCTCTATGGCACTCCTTTTCCCAACACCAAGAACATCCATGACCACTTTGCCATGGCTGCTCCAAAACATCCTAACCAAACTTGTTATCCGTACCTAAAACTAAGGTACACCCAGGGTAACAGGTCCACAAATAATCCCCCAGCAAGTCCTATTCCATGAACACCACAAGTACAAGAAGGAGAAGATGAGTTGAAACATGCTCATTTATTTCAAAATTCAAAGGATCTACATCGGCGGGGATCACATCCCACACAAATAAAAAAATATATATATGAAAAAAAAACAAAAGAAAAAGAAGAGAAGCAAAAGAAGACAGATGGCGGATCACTGCTCTGGGGCACATAACACCGTGAGACGGTCCTTTATCAAGGCAAAATCGACCCTTGGGATCCTCCCCCAAAAGGCGGCGTTAAATCAAATCGAAGGCATTTAATGAAGATTTGCTCACGTGGTCAGGGCGCGTGGCAAAGAGCCTATGCGGCCAGATGAATCTATGCGGCCGAGATGCTAATGCGGCTAGAAAACTCAGGTAAACAGAACATCCTATGCAGTATGAACGGGGCCATGCTTCTTATTCAAAGTGTTTCAATTTTACAAATTGAAAACTTTGAAGGGGGTCCTGTAGAAGCATAGAAAATATTAGAATAAAGGCATAATGGCCCATGCGGCTTTGGGTAGCAAGCCTATGCGGCTCACACTGGAGTTGCCCTATGCGGCCCAAAAGAAGACCCTCAGACTTATGCGTCTCGGGGATGTATGCGGTTCAACAGGAACATGCGGCTCAATTGACGCCCCGTGTGATCCTTCCCTACAGCTGGCCACTGGAGTAATGGCCTCATTTAATGCTCTGACACGACTCGACGACTGCGACGGCTCTGACATAAAGTGTTATAATGGCTCTGCCATAATGACAGACTCTTCGGGAAAAGAAGAAAATCTCTGACCCGATCTGTCAAAAATCCTAGATTGCCACGTGGCAAGTCTCATGCGGCTCGGGTAGAGAACAGCTTCATGCGGCTCATTGAGGAGTCACTCTAATATGATTAACAAGAATCCGCCATATGCGGTCCACCCATAGCCCGGTCTATGCGGCTCAACATCACGCTAACTCATGCGGCCCACAAAAACTATGCATATGCGGCTCATGGAGAAATCGTCCCCTGCGGCTCGCAAAGATTACGCATATGCAGCTCACGGAAAGTTCGTCCCCTGCGGCTCGATGAGGCATTGACTCATGCGGCTCACGAGGAGTATCTCCCTGCGGTTCAAGTGTTGGTCACCCTATGCGGCCCTGGCAGGATCCTCAATTAAAAAACGTGGCACTGAAGATTCAACAGAATTCCAACGAGAATATTTGACATCATCATCATAATTGCAGAGATCAGGGCATATCATTTATCATCAAGCCAATAGGACACGTGGCGAGTAATCAAATATTGGCATAATCAATCACGAGGATTTAAAGCAGTCAGTATTAACTGCTCATAAGATTTGGTGCTATCCGCATTAGTGGCCGAGATTTATTATGATCAGGATCAAGGGCTCAGATAGAATGAAGGAGCGCCGACATTCCAAACAGATAATCATCAGCAAACCCTAATGATCTCACCCCATTCTTATAAATAGCCAGCGTCATCCCCATGCAAAAAAAAGGTCGACAACAAAAGAATAGAAAAATAAGAAGAGAAAGATATACACAGAGAGAGCTCCCCCTTTTCTTGATAATCACAGAGGGAGAGAAGCCAGGAGAGCAACCCGAGGAGAGCAAGAAGAGCCTTTCTTCGTCAACGCCGAGCAGATCTTCCCCGAGCCAAGGCTGCATACCGATCGTCCAAGGAGTAAGGCAGAGCGGCCGTCGCTTTCCCGAGCCTCTATCGTCACCCCCCAGAATCAAAAATAAACAATCGTACTTAGTCTGCTGTACCTAGGTTTTCGTCCCTAGGCTTTCTTTGTACGAGCGAGTTTGTATTGTGAGTCTAAGTTCAGTCCTCCGATAATTGTTCTGTTCTTTTACAATCAATGGCAAACAATTATGTTGTCATCAAAATATATTCTATAGAGGTTACAAATAAAATCTATTTTCTAGCTAGAAGTTATTTAAATAAAATAAAAAAGTTTGAAATCTGGGATGTGGGCTTACCAATCTACCCTCCTTAGAAATATTACTTGTTCGAAGTTTCAAAGAGCACGGTTAGGTACGACTAGGAATATAATCAATAAACAAAATTTCAATCGATATGAATAAGAACGACACATGGCATAATCAAGAGAATGTTATGATTCCTGATTAAATTAGTCAAACATAATTGCGAATAAAATCAAAATAATAAAACAAAAGAAAATACGATTTGGCACGATCAAAATATATTTTGTTTGAGTCAAGATCAAATTCTGTTTAAGGGTAACCAAGAATTTGGTTTAGCATGATCGATCATTTAGGCACGATTAAAATATGACCAAATTATATGGTCAATGATCTAATCAAGTCAAATTATAGGCATGTTTTCAGGATAGAATCGAAATAGGATTAGCTAAACGAGAAAAGGCATTAGGCACGATTATGATTATGGTCAAATAGTTCAGTCACGGTCAAAGTCGTTTAAGGACGATCAAAATTCAAATTCGTTTGGAACAATTAACAAAATAATTTAGGCACGATTACCAACTCAAAATCTAGAAAAGTATGCGAACTGTCACGATCGAATTATGATAAAATAGTCTTGTTGTGATCAAAATTTGTAAGGATGATCCAAATTGAAATCGTTTTTTTATACGATTCAATTATGTTGGCATGACCATAGAATCACAGTCTAAGTATGATTAAGAATCTAGTAGAAGAAATTTAAAATAGGTTTAAACGATTTCTAGCGAAAACTAATAACGATACGAAAATGTGAAAAATAAAAATAAAAGGAAGGGTTCAAGAGATGAAAGGATAAGAACTAATCATTTTTTTTGTCGAGAGTTCATGAAATTGTGAACCATAAAAATCAATAATCACATGCCAAAAAGATGCAGTCTCTATAATATTCAAAAATCGTATATATATTTGAAGTCACACTAATAAAATTTGCTCAATTGACGACATAAATTTAGCGACGTTCGATTAACGTCGTAAAATTGTGTTCATTAGCGACGTCGCAAATAGTCGCTAATAGCGACGAAATAAGCAACGTAACAACGACGTATATTAATTATATGAGCTAGTCGTCACGAAACGTCGCTCTAACGTCGCTAATAGTGACGGTAGTATTAGCGTCGCTAAATTCTAATTATATTCCCCCCTAACGATTCATGTCCCCCCATTTTACTCTCTCACTCTCTCTCCTCCCCCCTCCAGCGCTCTCACTCTCTCCGGCGCTCTTACTCTCTACGACGACTCTCACTCTCTCCGGCGACTCTCCTCTCTCTCCGGTTGTCATGCCCCAGAACTAAAATACTGGAGAGCGGGGGAATGACTCAGCCAGCTACGTATTACGGGTAGATAAATACCGTATAATACGATCAATGCTGTCTAAAAGACAAGGGGGTGCATACTACATGAAAGTCTCCCTATGGTCACTTCACATCTATTGTCTCATTCATTCAAACAAGAAGCAGTAAATAGAGAACATGTAAGATAAAGCAGTAAGGCATCCCAAACGCTTCAGTCAAAATATTCTTGATATCTGGCTTTACAAAATATAGCCAGATGATGTAGCATAGTATATACAACTGTTATCAGCTGCAGCCTGACTTTAGTTACAATTATGCAAAAGTAGTACAAGATGATCCGACTAAAATGTCGGTGCCAAACGGCAAGGTATAAAGTAAATAACAAAACGAGCGGGGAAGTAAGGAACCCACTCGAGTCCTCCTGCGATCATCCCTCTAGTATTGACCATCTTGGAGGTAGAAGTAAGCTGAGTCCTCGTGGACCAGTTCTAAATCTGGCCATACAAAACCATAGAGGTTAGACCTCTAACAGCAAGTACCGCAAGGAAGCACGATATGAGGAATAAAAACCAGTAATAGGAAATATGATAAGTAGATCTCTGCTGGCTACTTGGATTCACATCACATCACGACACTTCGAACCAACTTTCCAACCAAACAAGGACAGAAGTTGACCCGTCATGTCTTGACATTCCGATCATCTCAGTTAGCTAACAGAGTAGGCACAGTACACAAACAAATTATTTTAAACGGCCATGTAACTACTACGGCTTGCTACTGTGAGTTCCAAGTTATCCTGGAATTATGCAATAAGGATTCCTCAGTTCTTACTATGTACAACAAGGCTAGTCTATCCAATCAATCAATTGAGCTAATCATGTATTTAGACGAGTCCCTGCCGGACGCCTGTCGTTAGTATACCATGTACAATTAAGTAATATAAGCAGATACTGCTCCCTGCCCGTGTGGCAGATTTGCAGTATTCGTGGGAACCAGCCGGCCTGTCGGGCATTTAATAGTCCCAAGAGGGCTGTCCTGTAAGAACTCGGGAATCCGTTCTCTCCATGCAATCATTATTTTATTTAACTTAGTGACCTCTATTTTAAGCGAAATCCCATGCCGTGGGTCATGGTCATTCAAATGAGTACTTTCGTACGGGGTACGATATGTCCAACTCTACAACGATATTTGTGCGGTTAGGTTGTAGGTCTTACATAGCGTAATGCAACAATAAAAAACTAGCCACAGAATAACCATGCCTTGACCATAAAGTACACATGCTGCTTTGATGAATAAATAATTAAATTGAAACCTGCATGTGCCTGTAGGCCAATATTCGGGATCAGCCAGTCGATTGCAATAGTTCATAGTTCATATGAACGTGTCTCATTCATTCATTTCAATAAGACGACTAGCCAGTCTCTTAGCCCCAACTAGAAACACATGATCAATCATTAGTCGAGGTCACAATCAATGTCAATCAATGGAAATTAATGTTAATAAATGCCAAAGTAATAATCAGTGTTAATTAATTCCTAAATAATAATTAATGTCAACTCGGGACAAAATCAGCCAAAAGGCATTATGGGCAGCAATAGGTAGATACCTATTTATGCGGCTAGGCAAGTCGGGCTCCATCTATGCGGTCTGGGAATAACAATTCATATGAGGCTCAAAGAACGAGCCTATATAGCTCAATGACAATTTTATATGCGGCTAAGAAATATGTATATGCGGCTGGATGCAAATAAGCTCTATGCGGCTAAGATATGATGGGTGTTCATGCGGCTGCGGATGACTGGCCTTATGCGGCTGGGAAGACATACCGCTCATGTGGCTGAGAATGGTCAGCGCCATGCGGCTGCGGGTCAACCTGAGTCTATGCGACTGAATAAGTGCAAGCCTATATGCGGCTAAGATATCTCGTGCTCATGCGGGTGAGAACGTAACCGGTTCATGCGTCCAGGAACTAAATGGTTCATGCGGCCAGGAAGCGCCATGCGGCTGAATATGTCATGCGGCCAGGATATATATATATATATATATATATATATATATATATATATATATATATATAAACTTTATGCGGTCGAAACATCGACGGTTCATGCGGCAAATTAAGCCCAAGCTTATGCGGCTCGGAATGTAACATGCGGCCAGGTGCTGCATGCGGCCGAAACATTCCATGCGGCCAGATAATGTATGCGACTCAAGAGTGACTTGCCGCATAAAAACTCATGCGGCTAAGTACTGCACTTCTTCTCCTATATTCCGAGAAGAACAATCATGAAGACCTTTCTTCCAAGCTCCATAAATCCTTCATTTCAATCCCAAATCTGAACTTCCGTAGGTCAAAATGGGGTAGAACGAAATTCTCTACAACATGGAACCATCAAAATTTGAAGATAACAAAGTTTACTAGATCAAAACCTAAGAAATCTGAAAATGCATTAAACTTAGATCTACAAGAATTGAACTATGGAAATCGAAAATTCTAAGTACTAAAGAGGCTTAAGATTAAGCAAGGAAGATAATGGAACAATAATAATTGAGATCCATCAAGAAGCAAGTTGGCACTTGCCTTTGCGGCTGAGTAGGTGGGGAATTGTTTATTAGGAAGAAGAAGAGTAAATGGTGAAGTAATAAAGAGAGAGAAAGAGTTAGGGGCTTTAAATGAAGAGGTGGTGGTAGGTGGGGAATTGTTGGGTCGGGTTTATGTGGATCCATCCAAAGCCAAACCCGAAAGCAAAGCAGAGAGTAAAATACAGAAAAATAATTATTGAAAATTAATTAGCGAGAAATTAAAGGAATCTAAATACAGAACAATACATGATAAATATTAAATAAATATATTAAAGCGGTACATGCATTAAAATACGAATTCCGGGAACGGAAAGTGACATCTCTACCCTCTTTAGAAAAATTTCGTCCTCGGAATTTCAAATCCAAGCAGGATAGGAATATCAAAACTAAGCTAATCTAGGTACAAGAAATTTTGAGCGAGCAATCATTCTACAACGTTAACTAGCGAATAACATAACTGTATTTAACAATCTATGATATCAAGCAATTCTATCCATAGGGTGACAAGCATGAGGAGTTAAGACAATCAAGGTATACAGAAAGAGATATACCTTGTGAGTCAAACAGGTACGGATACCATGATCGGATATCATCCTCACGCTCCAACGTTGACTCGCCTAATGAGTGATGACCCCAAGCAACCCGGACAAGGCTAATTGTTCGGTTCTTGAGTATCTTCTCTCTTCGGTCCAAAATGGACACCGGCTGTTCCTCGTAAGACGGGTTGGTACCAACAACCAGTTCAGAATGATCGAGGATATGGCTTGGGTCCGATACATATCTTCGCAACTGAGATATATGAAACACGTCATGCACCTCTCGTAACGAAGGTGGAAGGGATAAACTATAAGCGACATCGCCTATCCTATCAAGGACAACAAATGGTCCCACGTATCGCGGACTCAACTTCCTGCGAACGCCAAATCTAATGACCCCATGAGTAGGTGAGATCCGTATTAACATGTAGTCCCCAACAGAAAACTCTAGCGGCCTACGATGCTGGTCCGCCCAATGACGATGCCGATCCTACGCAACTCGAAGTCGTTCCCTGTTTCCCTTAACCACTTCTACTGTCTGAACAATCATTTTTGGACCTAGCATCTTCCTCTCACCGATATCATCCCATGCTAGTGGCGATCTACACTTCTTACCATATAGTGCTTCAAATGGCACCATCTGGATGCTGGCTTGATAACTATTGTTGTATGAGAACTCGACTAAATGCAGGTGGCTCTTCCAAGATCCTCCAAAATCTAGGGTACAAGCCTGTAACATATCTTCTAAAGTCTGAATTGTTCTTTCTGATTGCCCGTCCGTTTGTGGATGGTAAGCCGTGCTAAATCTTAACTTGGTACCCAGACTATAATGTAAGCTCTTCCAGAAATGTGATGTAAAGCGGGTATCTCTGTCTGACACAATACTGACAGGGACTCTATGCTGCCTGACTATCTGTTGCATATACAATTCAGCCAACTTTTTTGTAGCTTGCCCTACTCTGAAAGGAAGAAAGTGTGCTACCTTTGTAAGCCGGTCTACTATCACCCAAATAGCATCTTTACCACTTGGCGATCTCGGTAAACCGATCACAAAGTCCATTGTGATGTGCTCTCACTTCCATTCCAGGATAGGAAGCGGTTGCAATAATCCAGCTGGCCTCTGCTGCTCTGCCTTCACTTGCTGACATATCAAGCAACGGGAAACAAATCTAGCTATCTCCCTCTTCATCCGTTCCACCAGAAGTGTTGCTTGATATCTTGGTACATCTTGGTCCCTCTAGGATGTACAGAATATTGAGAACTGTGAGCTTCTGCCATAACTTCCTGTCTAATATCTCCGCTAGACACATATAGACGTGATCGAAACCTAAGTGTACCATCTTCATAGATTTGCATCTCCTTCCTGAGCCCCGACTCACATTCTGCCTTGAGCTTCTGAATCCTTGGGTCCTGTGCCTGAGCTGCCTTGATCCTATCTACCAAGTCAGATTGGACTTGTAGACTCGCCAGAATTCCTATATCACTAGAAAGGATAACTTCGATTCCTATTTCCTGAAGGTCTTCTAAAATGTGCTTCTGTGTTGTCAACATAAATTCACCGTCTCGTCTGCTGAGAGCGTCTGCTACCACATTAGCCTTGTCTGGATGATACTGAAGCTCCATGTCGTAATCCTTGATCAGCTCTAACCATCTTCTCTGCCTCATGTTCAGCTCCTTCTGAGTAAAGATGTACTTCAGAATTTTGTGATCTGTGTACATGTCCACTCGATCCCCATATAAGTAATGCCTCCACAACTTCAAAGCAAATACTGCTGCCGCCAACTCCAAATCATGAGTTGGATAATTCTTCTCGTGGTCCCGAAACTGCCTAGATGCATATGCTATTACCTTTCCATACTGCATAAGAACACATCCAAGTCCTTTCCCTGACGCATCACAATATACAGTAAAACCTCCGGGTCCAACTGGCAAAGTAAGAATATGCGCTGATATCAACTTCTGCTTCAAAGTCTCAAATGAAGCCTGATATTCTGTCGACCAAACGAAGGGCACATCCTTCCGTGTCAAGCGGGTCATGGGTGCTGAAAGTTTTGCGAAATCTGATACAAACCTTCTGTAATATCCTACAAATCCCAAGAAACTTCGTACATCGGCTACGGTCTTGGGTACTGGCCAATTCTCTACTGCTTCTACTTTCTTGGGATCTACTGCTACTCCAGCTCCTGATACGATGTGTCCCAAAAATAAAATGTGATCCGTCCAGAACTCACACTTGCTGAGCTTGGCATACATCTGGTTCTCTCTCAGAACCTGCAACACTTTCCGGAGGTGATCTTCACGCTCCTCTTCACTAGCAGAGTACACAAGAATGTCGTCAAGAAATACAACGACAAACTAATCTAAGTATGACATAAAGATGCGGTTCATCAAACCCATAAATATTGCTGGAGTATTGGTCAAACCAAACGGCATTACTAAGAATTCATAATGCCCATACTTCGACCTGAATGCTGTCTTAGGAATATCCTCCTTCCGAACCCTCACTTGATGGCACCCTGAACGAAGATCTATCTTGGAGAAAACTCTGGCCCTGCTCAATTGATCAAATAAGTCGTCGATCCTTGGTAGTGGGTACTTGTTCTTTACTGTTGCCGCGTTCAGCTTCCTGTAGTCAATGCATAATCTGGATGATCCATCCTTCTTTCCTATAAGTACCACTGGTGCTGCCCATGGAGATATGCTAGCTTAGATGAACTTTTTCTCCTTCAGTTCCTCTATGTGCTGATATATCTTGGCCTGTTCTGAATTCGCCATTCTATAAACTCGATCTGATATCGGTTTAGTTCCAGGTGCCAATTCTATACTGAACTCAATATCTCTTACTGGTGGTAGACCTGGAAGTTCTTCGGGGAATATACGTCTAGAAACTCTTCAACTATCTTCGGAACCTGAACTTCTTCCATTGCTGTTACTATGCCCTGCTCTTGCCGAGTTGCCTCTGATCTGACTAAGGTGAACCGCTTCATGCCTGGAATATCAAAAGATACACTCCCTCTACGACAAACTATTGTCACATGACTGTCTTTCAGCCAATCCATGCCTAAGATGACGTCAAAATTTCCAACAGGAAATTCTATCAACCTGGCGGGTAAGAAATGCCCTCAAACTACAACACTACATGCTAGAGTAATCCTACTAACTCCTACGAGCACATTACCAGTGAGTATATTCAACCTTCCTGGCAATGCCTCGAACTCCATTCCTAGCCGTGTTGCAAATTGTACAGATATAAAAGAATGGGATGCTCCCGAATCAAACAATGCTACTGCGGGATATGAGGCAACGAGAATGTTACCTGCCACAACATCTTCCGATGCCAATACCTCTTCCAAGGACAGAGTGAATGCCTGTCCTCGACCTTCTTGTTGGTTCCCATGCTGCGGCCTAGCCTGGTGCTGCTGCTGGCCCCTTTCTTGATGATGTTGGGGTGGTCTATGCTGGTGTTGCTGCATCGGCGGTCCCTGCTGCCGAAACATCTGGGCCTGTGGCATCAACGGACGCTGGGCCAATGGCCTCACCGCCACTGCTGGTCCACGATACTGTCCTGTCCCTGGCGCGGGCAGAGCAGGAAACTGCTGCACTGGTCCTCCTGCTATTGAATTCATGGGACAGGTGGTAACCCGATAATCCAGATTCCTACATATCAAATACTGCCCGTTCAATGTCCGACACACATCTCTAGTGTGCCCTACCTTCCCACATAAAGTGCAGCCCGCCGGGGGTTGCTGGTTCTTCCTCTGATGCTGCTGCTGCCTGACTGGTGGTGCTGGCCCTCGCATTGCCATATCATGAATGCGAATGCCAAGGGATGGTGCTGTTGTTCGGGGCACTGCTCCCCCTCCTCCTTCCATCTGACTGTGGGGTCTCTTCTGACATCCAGTCCTTGCTGCAAGCCTCTGAATGGTGATCTCATGCCTTCGGGTTACCGTTAGTACTTCATCAAAAGTTTGATAATTGTGTCCCTCTATCAATTGTAAGAGTTCAAGATGAAACCCTTGCTGAAACCTCATAGCCCTCTGGCTCTCCGTCGCTACCATCTCTGGGGCGAACCTACTCAATCTGCAGAACTCCACTGCATATGCATCTATTGTCTTGCCGGCCTGCTTGAGGTTGATAAACTTCTATTATAGCTCAAACAGCGCCACAACTCCATAGTACTTCGTCTTGAATCTTGATGTGAAATCGTCCCAAGCAACGGGACGTCTGATACCTACTTCCTCTGATTCCCACCAATCACATGCGAGATCCTGAAGTAACAACTTCACCTGATCCACACGTTCTTCTGTCGGTACCTTAGCTGTTGTCAAGATAGCCTCAATATCCTTAAGCCATGCATTTGCTGAGATGGCATCCTCCGTGCCCTCGAAACGGCGGGGATTATACTTGCAAAATCTGGTAGATGCTCCTGGATCTGGCCTCGCCCCTCTTTCTAAAGCTGTCTGCAATCCTTGGTTGAGTAGTACATTCTGCTCCTGCAACTGAGCGTGCATGCGCTGCTGGGCTAACATCTGATGTTGCTGAGTAGCCATCATCCCTCTCATGATCTCCAGAAGGGCCGGTGTGTCCACTTCCACAGGGGTAGGTGGAACTGTTGGCAGTATTGGAACCTCCGGATACTGCGGTCCCACTGTCGGTTCTACTATCACTTCTTCTTGGATAGTTTCTTGAGGTAGTACTGACCCTTGCTGCTGACCAACATGGTCAGGTTGTCCATGCTGCCTATGTTATTGCTGTCCAAATCTGACAGGTGCGGACGAGGTGCCCCTAAGAAAAAGGACAAGAGAACAATCAAACGACCGGACATGAAGGATCAATGAAGTCAAGGGATACCGGAATGTCAAGCAGAAGTTGAGAATCAACGAATCATGAGATCAAAGGGGAACAGGTGTGATTGAGACATCCTATAAATCAAAACACCCTATAAGTCTGAAATCAGACCTGCATGGGCCACCACTAAAACCTTGTCACGCCCCAGAACCAAAATACTGGAGAGCGGGGGAATGACTCAGCCAGCTACGTATTATGGGTAGATGAATACCATATAATACGATCAATGCTGTCTAAAAGACAAGGGGGTGCATACTACATGAAAGTCTTCCTATGGTGATTTCACATCTATTGTCTCAATCATTCAAACAAGAAGCAGTAAATAGAGAACATGTAAGATAAAGCAGTAAGGCATCCCAAACGCTTCAGTCAAAATGTTCTTAATATCTGGCTTTATAAAACATAGCCAGATGATGTAGCATAGTATACACAATTGTTATCAGCTGCAGCCTGACTTCAGTTACAATTATGCAAAAGTAGTACAAGACGATCTGACTAACATGTCGGTGCCAAACGGCAAGGTATAAAGTAAATAACAAAATGAACGGGGAAGTAAGGAACCCACTCGTGTCCTCCTGCGATCATTCCTCTAGTATTGACCATCTTGGAGGTAGAAGTAAGATGAGTCCTCGAGGACCGGCTCTAAATCTGGCCATACAAAACCAGAGAGGTTAGACCTCTAATAGCAAGTACCGCAAGAAAGCACGATATGAGGAATAAAAACCAGTAATAGGAAATATGATAAGTAGATCTCTGCTGGCTACTGGGATTCACATCACATCACGACACTTCGAACCAACTTCCCAACCAAATTAGGACAGAAGTTGACCCATCATGTTTTGACATTCCGATCATCTCAGTTAGCTAACAGAGTAGGCACAGTACACAAACAAATCATTTTAAACGGCCATGTAACTACTACGGCTTGCTATTGTGAGTTCCAAGTTATCCTGGAATTATGCAATAGGGATTCCTCAGTTCTTACTATGTGCAATAAGGCTAGTCTATCCAATCAATCAATTGCGCCAATCATGTATTTAGACGAGTCCCTGCGGGACGCCCATCGTTAGTATACCATATACAATTAAGTAATATAAGTAGATACTGCTCCCTGCCCGTATGACAGATTTGCAGTATCCGTGTGAACCAGCCGGCCTGTCGGGCATTTAATAGTCCCAAGAGGGCTGCCATATAAGAACTCAGGAATCCGTTCTCTCCATGCAATCATTATTTTATTTAACTTAGTGACCTCTATGTTAAGCGAAATCCCATGCCGTGGGTCATGGTCATTCAAATGAGTACTTTCGTACGGGGTACGATATGCCTAACTCTACAACGATACCCGTGCGGTTAGGTTGTAGGTCTTACATAGCATAATGCAACAATCAAAAACTAGCCACGGAATAACCATGCCTTGACCATAAAGTACACATTCTGCTTTGATGAATAAATAATTAAATTGAAACCTGCATGTGCCTGTAGGCCAATATTCGGGATCAGCCAGTCGATTGCAATAGTTCATAGTTCATATGAACGTGTCTCATTCATTCATTTTAATAAGACGACTAGCCAGTCTCTTAGTCCCAACTAGGAACGTATGATCAATCTTTAGTCGAGGTCACAATCAATGTCAATCAATGGAAATTAATGTTAATAAATGCCAAGGTAACAATCAGTGTTAATTAATGCCTAAATAATAATTAATGTCAACTCGGGACAAAATCAGCCCAAAGGCATTATGGGCAGCAATAGGTAGGTACCTATTTATGCGGCTAGGCAAGTCGGGCTCCATCTATGCGGTCTGGGAATAACAATTCATATGAGGCTCAAAGAACGAGCCTATGTGGCTCAATGACAATTTTATATGTGGCTAAGAAATATGTATATGCGGCTGGATGCAAATAAGCTCTATGCGGCTAAGATATGATGGGTGTTCATGCGGCTGCGGATGACTGGCCTTATGCGGCTGGGAAGACATGCAGCTCATGCGGCTGAGAATGGTCAGCGCCATGCGGCTGCGGGTCAACTTGAGTCCATGCGACTGAATAAGTACAAGCCTATATGCGGCTATGATATCTCGTGCTCATGCAGCTGAGAACGTAACCGGTTTATGTGGCCAGGAACTAAATGGCTCATGCGGCCAGGAAGCGCCATGCGGCTGAATATGTCATGCGGCCAGGATATATATATATATATATATATATATATATATATATATATATATTTTATTTTATATATATATATATATATATATATATATATATATATATATATATATATATATATATATATATATATAAACTTCATGCGGTCGAAACATCGACGGTTCATGCGGCTAATTAAGCCCAAGCTTATGCGGCTCGGAATGTAACATGCGGCCAGGCGCTGCATGCGGCCGAAACATTCCATGCGGCCAGATAATGTATGCGGCTCAAGAGTTACTTGCCGTATAAAAACTCATGCGGCTAAGTACTGCACTTTTTCTCCTCTATTCCGAGAAGAACAACCATGAAGACCTTTCTTCCAAGCTCCATAAATCCTTCATTTCAAGCCCAAATCTGAACTTCCATAGGTCAAAATGGGGTAGAACGAAATTCTCTACAACATGGAACCATCAAAATTTGAAGATAACAAAGTTTACTAGATCAAAACCTAAGAAATCCAAAAATGCATTAAACTTAGATCTACAAGAATTGAACCATGGAAATCGAAAATTTTAAGTTCTAAAGAGGCTTAAGATTAAGCAAAGAAGATGATGGAACAATAATAATAGAGATCCATCAAGAAGCAAGTTGGCACTTGCCTTGGCGGCTGAGTAGGTGGAGAATTGTTTATGAGGAAGAAGAAGAGTAAATGGTGAAGTAATGAAGAGAGAGAAAGAGTTAGGGGCTTTAAATGAAGGGGTGGTGGTTGGTGGGAAATTGTTGGATCGGATTTATGTGGATCCATCCAAAGCCAAACCCGAAAGCAAAGCAGAGAGTAAAATACAGAAAAATAATTGTAGAAAATTAATTAGCGAGAAATTAAAGGAATTTAAGTACATATAAATATACGATAAATATTAAATAAATATATTAAAGCGGTACATGCATTAAAATACGAATTTCGAGAAGGGGAAATGACACCTGTACGTGACTCTCTCCTCCCTCTCTCTCTCTCTCTCCGGCTATTTTGGTTGTTGGTGGTTGGGGGGTGCGGGTGGCTCGGGGGGAGGGACAGGGGGGATGCGGGTGTTTGGGGGGTGGTTGGGGTAGGGGCAGGGGGACGAGGGTAGTTGAGTGAGGGGAGCTAGGGTTAGGGTTCAGGTTAGGGGTGGGTATATGTGGGTGGGGGGGAGGGAAGCGGGAGGGGGTGGGGGCGGCTGGAGGAGAGGAGCAGTGGGGGTGGGGGCGGCTGGGGGAGGGGAGCAAGGGGGTGGGGGCGGCTGGAGGAGGGGAGCAGGGGGGTGGGGGAGGGGAGCAGGGGGGTAGGGGCGGCTGAGGAAGGGGAGCAGTGGGGGTGGAGGCGGCTGGGGGAGGGGAGCAGGGGGGTGGGGGCGGCTGAGGGAGGTGAGCAGGGGGGTGGGGGCGGCTGGAGGAGGGGAGCAGTACGGGTGGGGGCAGCTGGGGGAGGGGAGCAGGGGGTAGGGGCGGCTGGGGGAGGGGAGCAGGGGGGTAGGGGCGGCTAGGGGAGGGGAGCAGAGGGGTGGAGGCGGCTGGAGGAGGGGAGCAGGAGGGAGGGGAGGGTTAGGGTTAGGGTTAGGGCTGTTGTAGGGTGGGGGGGCTTGGTCAGGGGCACCGATAGTGCCGAAAAATCTTATAATTTAGTAATAATTATTTATTTTTCGATACCGAAAAATGTGATACTCCGATTCGAACGCACCGATAGTGTCGATATTTGTAACAAGTAGTTTTGTTGGTTGGTTAATTGGTAACATGGTGATCGGGACATATAGTCCCTGTAACCATTCGACTGGCGAGGCAGAAACTATGGTACAACATGGTGATCAGGACATAGTCCCTGCGGCCATTCGACTGGCGAGGCAGAAACTATGTAGCCGTAGATAAAGTTGACTGTCCTTCGACCCTCATCCCTCGACAATAATGATATGATAACCTATCACTATATCTTATATAGTACTAGATAATGTCTTAGTATTACATTATGTGAGTTCATCTTGATTCTGTTATATTCTTCAGATACTAGATACGATAAGAACATATGCTACACCATATGTACAGAACATAGATGATTCACACTAATGTATGCTAGAATGAATTTTGGGTTGTGTTCTGAGCCATCCGTTCTCACATTTGGCAAAAAATTGAATTTTTGTTTTTTATTTGCTTTCGAAAATGTACTCAAACGAGATGATGGTTCCTTTAGTTAGCATGGTTATGTTATAATTATATTATTTGTGAATATCGATCTTACCAAATGGTACCCATGATCCGAAGAGCGGCACGTCGTTTGAGGGAAACAGTGAATGCTGAGGTGGCTCCTCCTACTGTTAAGGAGGAAGTGGCACCGGTAGCTAGTGAGATCGGGAGTTCTATTCATCCAGCACCGGTAGCTAGTTAGACCGGGAGTTCTATTCATCCAGCACTTGCAATGGACTATATCTCTCCTGCCTCCATTGATCCTACTTATTCGAGGTGGTTGCATGATCGTATCACTGAGCGTTTACGTGAGCTGCGTGGTTCTCATTAGCTATTAGTACTTATTTGTATTGGACTATTTGTATTGGGTTGTTTTTGTATTATACTATCTGTATTGGACTACATATATGAATTAGTACTGTGTCAATCTCTGGATTGTAATGGACTACGACATGGTGATCAGGACATAATCCCTGCAGCCATTCGACTGGCGAGGCAGAAACTATGTAGCCGTAGATAAAGTTGACTGTCCTTCGACCCGCATCCCTCGGCATTGATGATATGACAACCTATAACTATATCTTATATAGTAGTAGATGATGTCTTAGTATTATATTATGTGAGTTCATCTTGATTCTGTTACATTATTCAGATACTAGATTCGATAAGAACATATACTACACCGTATGTACAGAACATAGATAATTCACACTAATGTATGCTAGAATGAATTTTGGGTTGTGTTCTGAGCCATCCATTCTCACACTTAAAATATATATGAATTAGTACTGTGAGAGCGCCGGAGGGAGGGGGAGGAGAGAAAGTGAGAGAGTAAAATGGGGGGAAATGAATTGGTGGGGGGAATATAATTAGAATTTAGCGACGTTCATACTAACGTCGCTAAATTAGTCGCTATTAGCGACATCATAGCGACGTTTTGCGACAACTAGCTCATGTAACTATGTAGCCAAAGATGAAGTTGACTGTCCTCCGACCCTCATCCCTCGGCAATGATGATACGACAACCTATCACTATATCTATATAGTAGTAGATGATGTTTTAGTATTACATTATGTGAGTTCATCTTGATTCTGTTACATTCTTCAGATACTAGATACTAGATTCGATAAGAACATATACTACACCAAATGTACAGAACATAGATGATTCACACTAATGTATGCTAGAATGAATTTTGGGTTAGGTTCTGAGCCATCCGTTCTCACACTTAAAACACATATGAATTAGTACTGTGTGTCAATCTTTATTTTTATATTTTCGGCGAACCCAGGGATTAGATTCTGTATTTTGTATTTTCGATTCTGTATTTTGGCTCCAACTCTAGCTCCATTTGCATTAATCTACGGTACGACATGGTGATCAGGACATAGTCCCTGCAGCCATTCGACTGGCGAGGCAGAAACTATGTAGCCGTAGATAAAGTTAACTGTCCTTCGACCCTCATCCCTCGGCAATGATGATATGACAACCTATCACTATATCTTATATAGTAGTAGATGATGTCTTAGTATTACATTATGTGAGTTCATCTTAATTCTGTTACATTTTTCAGATACTAGATACGATAAGAACATATACTACACGATATGTACAGAACATAGATGATTCAAAACTAATGTATGCTAGAATGAATTTTGGGTTGTGTTCTGAGCCATTCGTCCCTATATATGGCAATTAAGCATGTGAAATATATCGTTGAAGAACATAAAACTTGTGGTCGTTACTGCAGAAAATGTAGACTGACATGAACTGACGCACGAAAAGGAGGAGATTAAAGCTGTAACAAGTAAAGTTATATTTTGGATGTTCTACTCTTGTAAGCTCTTTGTTCACAAAGCAAGATATAATGAATATAGAACATGTATCGATTTTATAACTCTTGTAAGCTCTATACTTGAGTTACGAACTCGATACTTGTTCTGTATTCTTTAATTTTAGCTTGCTTTTTGAACAAATAGTTTACAAGAGTTCTTTTTCCAAAGCAAAACTTTTCTTGTTCCAGCTTAGAGCTCCTCATTTTCATGCGTCAGTTCATGTCGGTCTTCACTTTCTGCAGTAACTTCCTCCAATTAACCTCCTTCCCTGGGAAATGAAGATACGACAACCTATCTTGATTCTGTTATTATAGTAGATGATGTCTTAGTATTACATTATGTGGGTTCATCTTGATTCTGTTATATCTTTCAGATACTAGATTCGATAAGAACATATACTACACCATATGTACAGAACATAATAATCCACACTAATGTATGCTAGAATAAATTTTGGTTTGTGTTCTGAGCCATCCGTTCTCACACTTAAAACAAATATGAATTAGTACTGTGAGAGCGCCGGAGGGGGGAGGAGAGAGAGTGAGAGAGTAAAATGGGGGGAAATGAATTGGTGGGGGGAATATAATTAGAATTTAGCGACGTTCATACTAACGTCACTAAATTAGTCGCTATTAGCGACGTCATAGCGACGTTTCACGACGACTAGCTCATGTAACTATATAGCCGTAGATGAAGTTGACTATCCTCCGACCCTCATCCCTCGACAATGATGATACGATAACCTATTACTATATCTTATATAGTAGTTGATGATGTTTTAGTATTACATTATGTGAGTTTATCTTGATTCTGTTACATTCATCAGATACTAGATACTAGATTCAATAAGAACATATACTACACCATATGTACAGAACATAGACGATTCACACTAATGTATGCTAGAATGAATTTTGGGTTGTGTTCTGAGCCATCCGTTCTCACACTTAAAACACATATGAATTAGTACTGTGTGTCAATCTTTGTTTTTGTATTTTTGGCGAACCCAGGGATTGGATTCTGTATTTTATATTTTGGATTCTGTATTTTGGCTCCAGCTCTAGCTCCATTTGTATTAATCTACAGTACGACATGGTGATCAGGACATAGTCCCTGCAGCCATTCGACTGGCGAGGCAGAAACTATGTAGCCGTAGATAAAGTTGATTGTCCTTCGACCCTCATCCCCCGGCAATGATGATATGACAACCTATCACTATATCTTATATAGTAGTAGATGATGTCTTAGTATTACATTATGTGAGTTCATCTTGATTCTGTTACATTATTCAGATACTAGATACGATAAGAACATATACTACACCATATGTACAGAACATAGATGATTCACACTAATGTATGCTAGAATGAATTTTAGGTTGTGTTCTGAGCCATCCATTCTCACACTTGGCAAAAAATCAAATTTTCTGTATTTTATCTGCTTTCAAAAATGTACTTAAACGAGATGGCACCCGTTCTCACAGATGGCACCTAAGACCCGAGGATCTCGCTTGAGGGAGGCATAGATGGCTGTGAAACAGGAGGTGCTTCCAGCTCTATAGGGCAGTTCCACCGAGAGAGCTGCTCCAGAAGTAATTCCTAAAGCCGAGGGAGCTGTAAAGGAGGAGGTGGCACCACATGGCAGTTCCACCGGGAGTTCCAGTCATCCATCTCCTCTGGATATTGATCTGGCTGCCGCGGATCCTACTTATGGGCGCTGGCTGAGGGAGTTCTATCTGCCCCAGCATAGACGACAGTAGATACATATATTGACTGGATTTCTTTTGATAGATATATCTCATCTGGATATTTTGATGGATATTTGTTTTGATGGATATATCTCCTTTTGGATATTGTGATGGATATTTGTTTTCTTGTGTGTGAAGTATATTGGTATAGCTTGCTGCGTGATGCATATTGTGATGTATATTTGTTTGTGTGATGTGTGATGCATATTGTGATGTTCCGAGAGGCTTGAGGAGACGACCAATTATTTTTGGTCTATTCTGGATTATATTGTGCGGACCGGTGTTGAGTGTTCCACCAAAGGTGTCGGCGAACCAAGGGATTAGATTCTGTATTTTGGAATGTACATTTACATTCTAGATTTTTTTAATTTTTTTTCCAATTTAGTAACATTTTTAGCGACGTTTATATTCATCGCTAACATTTAGTGACGAATATAAAGGTCGGTAAAGATGTCGCTAAATTATTGACGTGGCAAATAATCTGATGCCACCACATCGTCGCAAGAACGTCGCTAATGTGTCGCTAATCGGTGACCACCTAAAAATGTCTTAAATAATGTCACAAATTAGCGACGTTATAAACGTCGCTAACTAACGTCGCCCTAGCGGCATTTTTTCGATTAGCAACACGTTTTTTTTTCGTCGTTTATTAAACGTCGCTAAAAATGTTGCTAAATTAGTTTAGCGACGTTTTGGCCAAGTTTAGCGACATTTTGGAATGTCGCTAATATGACAAATTTTTGTAGTGTCACTTTACCGAGAACTTATGCCTCACCAGTGTACATTTGGCTGCAATAAATCCTTGGTTTCATGACGCAAGTATAATATGGTATCGAATACCCTATCAACCCTATCCAATATTGACATGAAGATAACTAAGGTCAAAATAGGACAACCAAGACATGGTTTTAACAATATTTGATAACTTACGCTTATTTGAAATTACTCCAACTTAGGAATCATGCCACGCCAGTGCGCTGCTGGCTGCAGTGAACCCACAGTCTCGATAATTCAAATTATAGGTGGCGATAGTGCGCTGCTGTCTTGCCATCGTAAGTCAACGAATATTTCTCCAAATATATCCATAAGTATATCAAAGGAACTTCTAGAAATCCAAACAAGTCGATCATGATAAAAAGATAATTATTTGTCCTTGACGTCAAAGTATTAGTTCTAAAAAATCAAAGATTGATTAGGAAGAGAATGATCAAAGACAAGAGAAATATAAACTTTAATTTTTGTTTCTCTAATATTCGGAATTAAAGGAAAAACATATATAACAAAACTGAGTCAGAATAACTATATGGATAACTGGATCATGTTAGCTCAAAGTTAATAGATGGAAAACGAATATTGACCTTTAGAATATAATAACTTTAGCTAATGGGAAATAAATAAGCAATACATATCTTACGATATGGTGATAATTAGAGGGAGAATAGTAAAATTGTACGAATGATTAGGAATAGAAAAAGTGTAAGTAAAATGGTCGATTAAGGAGAAATGACTGAAGACAAGAGAAGAATAAAAATTATAATCTTTAATCCATGGATATTCAAACGATGAGAGAAAACTTAGAATCAACAAATAACTCGAGATTCCTATTTGATAATAGATTCAAAATTATAAAACGATTCCCAATGGTAAAATGAAAAATAAATGAGCAATTCGGACTCGCAGGATATAAGGATGATGTCTAAATAGGCAGAAAAGAAAATTTGCACAAATGATCAATATTAAGATTTCAATCCAAGTAAGTCCTAAGTTACGGACGAATAGTCTACCCACCTTGGGTCACATCATTATATCAAAATGTAATAGTGTATCTATGAAAATTTCTCAAGTTCTCTGAATTTAATAAACTATTACCTAAATTGCATGGTCTATATAACAATCCTTAACTACCAAATGGTCAAGTTGAATAAGGAACTCCTAGTCCTTGTCCTAATCCTTTTCCTAAATTCAATCAATCCTAATTGTGAATGAACATTTTTGAGTCGCAGGCTCGCAGTAGTACGACTAACATAGGTACTACCACGAGTTCGCAATCTTTAACGAAGACTGACCTGCATGGGCCACCAAATTGGGTATACCGATGCTGATATGGCTGGAGATGTAGACATGAGACGATCGACTTTGAGCTATGTGATGATGTTTACCGGAGGAGCGGTATCGTGGCAGTCACGGTTACAGAAGTCTGTTGCCCTTGTCGACGACGGAGGCGAAATACATTGCGGCGACGGAGGCTTGCAAGGAGCTGCTGTGGATGAAAAAGATGTTGCAAGAAATGGGGCTGAAGCAAGAGCAGTATACTTTGCTTTGCGACAGTCAGAGTGCTATTCACCTTGTGAAGAACCAGACATTTCATAGTCGGTGTAAGCACATCAATACTCGGTATCATTAGATACAGGATATGGTTGAGAAGAAGGACGCGGCGCTTGAGAAGGTTCATACTGATGACAATGGAGCAGACATGCTCACGAAGGTTCTACCGAGGAAGAAGTTTGAGTACTGCAGGCAGATCGTCGGGATGACGACCTCCTCCACCTAGTTGTGAAGGAGGAGATTTATTGGATTGGGTAGGGTTCCCAACCTATGTAGAGAAGACCCCAGAGTGTGACGAGCGCCATATGTGTGTCAGAGAAGCTCGGGGAGGTGATGAGACCAGTCGGAGAAGACGAAGAAGCTCAGGAGCAGTCAGGAGGAACTGTTGGAAGAGGAGGAGCAGAGTTCAGGCCGAACTCTGCCTCCCTGGTCCAGAACTGTTCTGTTGCCAGGACACAGAGTTCTGGCCGAACTCTGTATCGTCAGGGCTGAAGTAATTTTCAGGATGATTATTCACCGTTGGATCGTATCCTACAGTCTCGGTTTTGTTGCGGGATTAGGGTGTTTTCGTATGGTGTTTCCTAACCCTAATCTCAAACACAACACACACAAGAGAGAGAAAAGAAGCAAGAGTGCCATTGCAACTTTGGGAAAGAAGAAGGAGGATTGAAGGCCGTTTTCGAAGGAGGATCGTGTTCAGGAAATATCTACTCGTCGTCTTTGTTCTTCGTAGCGTTGTAATCATTATTCTTGCTTCTAAGTGTTGTAGGGATCCGATTTGGATCGGGAGAAGTTTGTAGATGGTGTACTTCTTTATTTCATTAGTGAAGGCTTCTTAGGGTTGGACTCCGATCGTCCTGTGGTTTTTTTCGCAAGGGTTTTCCACGTCAAAAATTCTTTGTGTCTGTGTGGTTTATTTTGATGTTTTGGTTCGTGCGTTGTATTGCTCGGTTCTCTCGCAGGTACTCTCTAGTTTGGGGAAAGGTTTTCGCGTTTCTTTTCCAACACCTCTATTGTTCAGCAAGCATACAAATCAATTTTTTTAGGCTAATTATAAGAGCACATTATTTCTTACTCGGGGCTACTTCAGAATCAGGACTAGTCCCGCTTAGAGAAGAAATTACTCAGGACAGTCCATTTTTTACTTATGGTTGCCCTCCAACCCAAACCTCCCCCCTCAAGCCAATTTTTTTTACCTTCATTTCAACATGTCACTCTCTTTTCCCAAAACCTCTCAAACCTCCACTTCTTCTTCTCCAGCACCTCCAACTTCTCATCTCTAACAAAACCCTAGATTCTTTCCCAATTTCAGAGATGGCACACAAAGGCTTCTCACGAACAAGATACAAACCCTAATGTTTATTGTATTCGATTGATATTATTATTTTTGGAAAAAATTTGGAAGAAATTATTCCTAATACTAGGATTGTTAAAATATTTTGAAAAAAACTATTGTATAGAGAAAATGGAGTTTAGGACTGTCAAAAATTATTGTATACAGAATAAATATTTTTCTAATTTTGGAAAAAAATATTTTTAATGTAGCCCATGGTATGAAAATTTCCTAGGACTGCCAAATTTTTTGTAGTCCTAGCAGCATTTAGGACTACAAATTTTTTTGACATTCCTACATGCTGCTAGGACTGCCAAAATATTTGACAGTACTAAAATGAACTGACTGTACATGCTACATTTTTGACAATACTATTTGTATTTCTTCTGATAAAACCAAAATGTTACTGTGTTTTATTTAAGTTTCCAGAAGGAGGCTCAATTTTGGAAGGATTGGGATCGGGTTGTAAGTGGTAGATACCATAATGGTGTCTTATTTTGGTTCATGTTCTGAATGTCTAAGGTGGTTGAAACATAACATGAAATTCTAGTGAAAAGTTTAACATCTATCTATAAATATAATTTGTTTTTCACGAAGTTACATGTTTGTTTTTGCAAGGTGTATATATACTTCATTATGTAATGATTTGGCATTTTTTGTTTGAGATTATGTTAATGGCTTTGTATAAAATACTTTTTTATACATGCATTTGAATATGGCTGGTTACCTGGGGAAATTTTTGATGAAATACCTTGCAACTACTCAAATGGAACTCTTGTTTGTGAGGCAAATTAGAGTCGAATATCTGTACACGTTGAATATGGACGGTTATCTTACTCTGAAATTTTTTGGCCAGATGTTGCTAATTGGTAATGTTTAATGAGACTGCTAAAAAATTTGGCAGTTCTTGACTGTTCTAAACTGAACTTCTTGCAGTTTAGGACTGCTAAATTTTTTGGAAGTCATATACTTGACTTGATGCAGTTTAGGACCGTCAAATTTTTTGGAAGTCATAAACTGGACTTGCTGCAGTTTAGGACTGCCAAAATATTTGGCAGTCCTACATGCTACTAGGACTGCCAAAAAAATTGGCAGCCCTAAAATGGATTGACTGTACATAGTACATGTTCAATGGTTTATGTAGGAAATTTGACAGTCCTTCCAATTGGTTGGACTGCCTAAAATTTTGATAGTCCATCATCATTCCCGTAGCGAGTGTAGATGAATTTTTGAATTTCGTAACCCTAAAATAGGTTCAAAACTTCGAAAATCCATTTAGAATGAATACTAAATCAAATTTTAGTTACTAGAAGATGAAATTTAAGCATGAACATGGATTGAGAGAGATTTGGAAGAAAAAATGTTTAGGGTTTTAGAAGGGATAAGGGAAGAAGAAGAGGAAAAAAAATGACTTACATACCAACATTTGGACTTATTTTTTCATGTAATAAACTTGTAAATGTACACACATAGAAAATGTCACTACAAAAATTTGTCAGATTAGCGACGTTCCAAAACGTCGCTAATCTCGACCTAAACGTTGCTAACCTAAATTAGCGACATTTTGGAAATGACAGAAAAAAGCGTGTCGCCAATCGAGAAAACGTCGCAAAACATCGCTTTGGCGACGTCAGTTAGCGACATTGATAACGTCGCTAATTAGCGACGTTATTTGCGACGTTCTCACGTGGACGCTAATTAGCGACGCAATTGGCGACGTTATTGTGTGGTCGCCGTTTAGCGACACTTTTGTGACATTTTGGCGACGACGTGCTGACACCAGATTTGGTGCCACGTGTTGCCACGTCAGCAATTTAGCAACGCTTTTAGCGACATTAATTAACGTCGCTAAAATTTAGCGACACTTATTAATGTGGCTAAAACCGTCGCTAAGTTAAAAAATATAAAAAATTAGAATTCAGAATGCAAATGGAGCTGGAGCTTGAGCCAAAATCCAGAATCCAATATACAAAATGCAAAATCCAATCCCTGGGTTCGCCGACCCACTCGGTGGAACACTCAATACCGGCACGCACAATACATTCCAGAATATACAAAAAAAATAAAGAGAAATAATATCCTCAACGAAAAAAGTCAATATATAATATCCTCAACGAACAAAGACAATATCCTCAAATACGTACAAAGTCAATATCCTCAACGAACAAAGTGAATATCCCCAAATACATACAAAGTAAAAAATATAGTACAGTCCAAAAATGGAAAAACTAAACTACTGATCGCTTGGAGCTGGAGCTGGACCCGGTGCTGGAGCCGGAGCTGGAGGAGGAGCGCCACCAGATGACTCTCGTCGCAACGCCAGGATCGTCTGATACTCCTCCGGTGACAACAGGTGGACGAGCATGTCCCCCCGTGGACCGCCGGATGTAGACGATGCTTCCGGCGTACGAGCAGACGGTCGCTCCGTAGCCATCTCTTGGAACTGCTGCATTTGCTTGACCAATCGCTGCGTAGCCTCGTGCGTAGCACGGGTCATATGTGGCAGCGCCTCAGTAGTCTCCTCCAGCCTTTCAAAGCATGAGATGAGCACAGATTATCTGTATGCGGTGCCACCATCCTCTGCAGCATCTCATCACGCAGAGCTGCGATCTGCGCATCGACACTCTACTGATGGCGGAGCGACTCCTCAGTCTGTACGGGGCCGGGCACACTAGTGGCGGTTGTAGAGGCCTATGACGCAATAAAGGCACCATAGGAGCCCGTACCATAGTACGTACCCCTATGTATGCCACCAACGACCCTCATCCACAGCTCGTCATCTGAAAGAGCTGCGGCGGCCGGAGGCTGCTGGGAAGTGCTAGCACCAGCTCCCTCTGACCGTGTCGGCCCGGCCTCCCTAAGTGTCAAAAACTCGGCCTAGAAATAACATCTATATGAATTCTCACGTGGTCGCTAAAAATTAATATTAATAAACTAGTATTAAGTAAAACTTCAAAAACTCGGCCTAGAAATAACATCTATATGAATTTTTTATGTAACTAAAAATTAATATTAATGAACCAGCATTAAGTAAAACTTACGTAGGTGTCCCGGGCCTTGTCGTCTACGAACCGCTCCCCCTTCGTGTGCGTGGCAAGGAACAAGGTCACCATGTTCTGGTCTTCTTCCGATTCAACCTGTTACGAAATTATTATATGATTTGTCAGTTAAGTTGAACAAAATATATTAATATAAAGTATTAATTATGGGTATACGGCGAGATATGTACCATATGAGTGAAGAAATCCCTGATGGACCGTGACCCACCACACCACTGCGACCCCGCCTGTCGCGTTCTTTTAGACTTTGCGGACTTCTCCTTGTAGGTTTCCTCCTCGAATCTCCTCTTCATTGTCGCCCAGTCGGCGGCAGAGATCCAGCCCTGAATAGGCTCTCCCCGACATTCCCGATCCTTTTGGTCGAAGATCGCGTCCCTAATGAGCTTTCTGGCGACGCTGGAAAAAAAAGACTCGACAGCATCGGCACGGTGGGGAGGGAAAAAGTAAGTCCGCTAAAATAATCATAGAAGTACGTAAGTTATAACATAACATACTAAATATTAAAAGGAAATAAACTTGTACGTACCGAGAAGTGCTCAAACCAGAAGGCCTTCTTGTCGGCCGGGACATCCCTCCAGTTGATCCAGGGACCCCACTAGTTCTGTCGCAGGAATGTCCCCAGCGACCGGTGTACGGAGGAGGGATAATACCTGTAAAATAGAAATTAAAATTTATTAAACAAGTTTATAATAAATTTAAACAAATTAAATGCAACAATATTTTTACTTACAGCTTGGTCCGAGTACAGGCCCATATCTCCAACCTAAGATCCCCCTCCAGGCGACACGGAGGATCTGTCTCAATTGGGAGCTGCAGCCTGCCCCTGCCCCCTGCCCCTACACCTGCCCCGGCCCGCAGCCTGCCCCTCGGCCTCGCCTTCGGACTCGGCGTGGGCCTCGCCATCGCCCTCGCCCTCGACGTGGGCCTCGGTCTACTCCTCAGTAGTGGGGTCGGCCTCCGGAATACTCGACGGTACTGGCTGCGTAGAAGGAGAAGGCCCTAGACTGGAATTGCTAAAGCCGGGTATGGAGACACTGCCGGCGACTAGACCGCTAGTGTATACTGGAGTGCGGGGGGATGACGAGTCGGTAGAAGGAGTGGTAGATAGAGACTGTCGGCCTCGTCGACTCCCACCAGCACCGGAACCAAAGGATCCACGTCGAGCCATATCTGAAAAAATACAGAAGTAAACTATACTACATCTGAAAAAAACAAAAGTAAACCATACTACATCTGAAAAATAACAAAAGTAAACCATATTATATCTGAAAATTAAACATATTCAATCCTCTTCTGAATATTCATCTTGTTCCGAGTCCTCTTCCTCTTCCTCTTCACTTCTATCAACTTCCTCTTCCTCTTATGATACTTCTACCTCTTCCAATTGATGAAACATGTCATGAGGAACTTTCGTTGAGTCCACTTCGACAATATTAGTAATAAGAGGTAGTTCGTCTTCCTGATAAGCTATCTCGTCGACATCGAAGGTATTCCGAGCTTTAGTTTTACAGACTGCCCACCAATCTGACCTCGCGGCTCCTCGTTTTGGATAGCTGGTAAAGTAAACTAGCTGAGCCTGGCTTGCTAGAACAAACGGCTCATAAGCTTGATATCGACAGCGATAATTTATGTCAACAAGACCATGTTTGTCAACTCTCCAACCTCGACCTTGGATCGGATCGAACCAGTCACATCTAAATAAGGCGATCTTAAAAGGTTCTATAGCATAATTGTATGTCAGTTCCATAATCTCCCGTAAGATGTCGAAGAAGTCATTGCCTGGGTTGACGTCTTTGTAGTTTAAAGATTTTATGCACAAAAAACTATTCTTCGTAGAATCCAAATCCAAGAAGTTGTCTCTTATTCTAGCATTTGTTGACTTAAACCTGAAGCCATTTACACAGTAACTTTGCCAGGTCTTCACTTGATAAATTGGTCCCTTGGCTAGCGTTTTAATATACTCATTCTCAAGGATTGCCTCCGGACGATCAACCTAAATAACAAATAAACGATGCTAACTTAATTATTCTGTGCAAGTATATACGTACAGAAAAAGTAAATTGTGAAGATATCTGTATATATGCTCTCAACCAAAAAGGAAAATGAAGTCTCATTTGTTATTCTACTTCCTCCTCGGTTGCGTACGGATTGTTGGACGTTACCTCATCCTTAAACATGCTGAAAAGCAACAAAGCATAGGTATATTAGTTATATTGAGAAGCAACGAAGCACGTGAAATAATTTTACTTACCCCTCTAGCTTGTCCACTTCTTCCTCGTCGCAGTTGAGCAATACATATAACATTGCAGCGCTAACCTCGTCGTCATTTAGATATCTTTTTTTCATTTTACCAGAAGGTTTTCCGTAGGCAGTAAATACTTTCAACTTTGCCTCAATACAAACTTCATATCCGTCGTCATTTCTGGGAGCTCTTGTTATGTTTGTAGCAATATGAGGCTGAAAATACATGGAACAGAAGTTTGAAATCTCCTCAAGGACATATGCTTCACAAATAGAACCCTCGACCCGTGCCTTATTTTTCACCTTCCTCTTGAGCTGGTTCAACTGTCGCTCGAACAGGTACATCCAATGATAACCAACAGGTCCAGCAACAAGAGCCTCATCGATAAGATGAATCGGCAAATGCTCCATTGAGTCAAGAATACAGAAGGAAAAACTCTCTCAAGTTTGTAAAGTGTTACCACAATGTCCTTCTCTTACTTCTCTAAACGATCGATGAGCAACTTGCAAGAACAAAGATCTCTGAAGAATGTGCTAAGCTCTGTTAATGGATCCCAGACTACCGGTGGTAATAATTCCCGAAATGCAACAGGAATTAACCTCTCTATGAATACGTGACAATCATGGCTCTTCATTCCGGTCAGTTTACACTCCTTTATGTAGACACATCTTCTTAGATTGGAGATGTATCCGTCCGAAAATTTCAAGTCCTGGATCCATCTACAAAGTCTCACTTTGTCCTCCTTGTCCAGCGAGTAGATTGCCTTAGGCCACAAAAGTTTTCCCTTCCCGTTGTCTATCATGTGCAATGTAGGGCGTCTGCATATATACTTCGGCTAAGTCCAATCTAGCCTTCTGATTGTCTTTTGTTTTTTGCTTGACGTCCATTACAGTATTAATTATGTTATCAAACATGTTCTTTTCGATATGCATGATGTCAAGGTTATGTCTAATCAGATTTGTGTTCCAATATGGCAGATCCCAAAATATACTCATTTTAGTCTAGTTATGATCTTTGCCAAATCCCTCGCAACTGCTGCTCGTTGTAGGATCTTCAATAGCACTTAGGATTTCTTTTACTTGCTCCCATGTGTCCTCTCCGGACCACATTGGCGGTGGATCGCCCTTCTCTATAGCCCCCGCACGAAAAATAGTTATGTTCCTACGGTACGGATGGTCTTTCGGCAAGAACTGCCGGTGACAATCAAAAAAGCATGGCTTTCCTCCGTGTCTCAAACAAAAAGCCTTAGTATGGTCCATGCAATACGGACATGAAAACCGACCATGAGTGCTCCATCCAAATAATATTTCATAAGCCGAAAAGTCATTGATTGTCCACATTAGTGTTGCCCGCATCTAAAAATTCTATTTTTTTGAAGCATCATACGTGTACGCCCTTGTTCCCATAGCCGCTTCAGCTCATCTATCAACGGTTGTAAGTATACGTTGATGTTCCTCTTCGGGTTGTTCGGACCGGGGATGATAATAGTTAAGAACATGTAAGGTGTCTTCATGCACATCCAAGGCGGTAGGTTGTACGGAGTGAGAATTACCGGCCAGCATGAATATTGGGAGCCGGAAAGACCAAATGGGGTGAAACCATCAGAGCAGAACCCCAACCTTATATTACGCGCATCAGAAGCGAAATTAGGATATGCTCAATCGAAGTGCTTCCACGCTTCTCCATCAGATGGGTGATCCAATACTCCTTCGGTCTGTTGTCGCTTGTGCCAACTCATATTTTTGGCAGTCTCTTTCACCATGAACAACCTCTGCAACCGCGGCGTCAACGGCAAGTAGTGCATTGAAGCAGTCGGTCTTCTACACTTGCCTGCAGCAGTTGGCTTGTAGCGATCAGCACCACAGAATTCGCACACTTCTTCTTTCTTGTGATCTTTGTAGTAAAGCATGCATCCATTCTGACAGCAATCGATCTTGTCGTATCCCATCCAGAGGGATCTCACCATCCTGTTAGAGCGGTAGAAGTCTTTCGATTACTTGGCACCCTCCGACAAAATATCGGTAATCAACTCGAGCACTCTATTGTAGCATTCTTGCGACATGTTAAATTCAGACTTTATGCTCAAGAGCTGAGTGATCACCTCTAACGGTGAATGGTCCTCACAGCCAGGGTACAAAGGAGTCATTGCATTCTCCAACAACTTCATGAACTTCGCGGCATCGATATTTCATGCCTCCTCAGCAGCGTCACGATTGTATGGATCGAAACTAGGCCCCGCAGCATCGAAGACCATGTTCACGTACTCGTTGTCCACACCAGTTCAGTTGTGGACATTCATATAAGGCTCCACATAGTGCTCAACATAAGGCTCCACATAAGGCTCCACATAAAGCTTCGTTTGGAATACAAAAGGTACAAGCTCTCCGTTTGCGGTCCATTGGTAGTAATTCGGAAGGAAACCCTTTATGTATAAGTGATACATCACATCCAATTCTGGTTGAAACTTCATGTTCCGACATTTTGCACACGGGTACTTAATGTCCATGCCGTCCATGGATTGAGGAAACGCCATCACGAATTGGAGGAATTGTTCTACTCCGGTGATGTATTCATCTCGCACACCGTACCTATCATCTCGAATGCGGTTGTACATCCACGAACGGTCTAGCAAATACATGGATATAGCCATTTCTAGATATATGCAATTATGAATAAACTTTAAAAGTAAAACGAATATACTACATACTACATAGAAATATACTGCGAGCCCCCAAGGGCCCCACCCCGGGCAGCAGACCCCCCAACTCCACGAGCAGCAAGAAGGTCCTAACTCGGCGTACAACCGTAACTTGGGACCATTCCTATGAGTATCGGGATCAAGGAAAATAGACGACGGCATTAACCAACCAACAAAACTACATGTTACAAATATCGGCACTATCAGTACGTGGTTTCGAATCGGAGTATCAGATTTTTTTGTGTCGAAAAACAAATAATTATTACTAAATTATCAGTTTTTTGGGCACTATCGGTACCCCTGACCCAGCCCCCCCGCACCCCTCACCCCCTATACCACCCCTCACCCCCTATACCACCCCTAACCCTAACCCTATCCCTAACCCCTCCCCCACCAGCCCCCCTCCCCTCTCCAGCCCCCCCTCACCCCCTGCTCCCCTCCCCCACCAACCACCCTTAACCCTAACTTGAACCCTTACCATAACCCTCCCCTCCCCCTAACCCACTCGCCCTTCCACCCCTACACACCCACCCCTAACCCGAACCCTAACCCTCCCCTCCCTCCAGCCCCCCCACCTCACCCCCAGCCGCCCTTACCACCATGCCCCACCCACCTAGCCACCCCCCAACCATTCCTCACCCCCAACCACCCGCACCCTCCTGCCCCTCCCCCCGCGCCACCAGCACCCCCCCAACCACCAACAACCAAATGGAGAGAGATAGAGAGAGAGAGAGAGGGAGTCACGTACCGGAGGAGGGTCGCCTGAGAGAGTAAGAGTCGTCGGAGAGAGTGAGAGCGCCGGAGAGAGTGAGAGAGTAAAATGGATGGGGGGAAATTAATCGGTGAGGGGGGAATTTAATTTTATTAGAATTTAGCGGACGTTCATACTAACGTCGCTAAATTAGTCGCTATTAGCGACGTCATAGCGACGTTTCGCGAAGACTAGCTCATGTAACTAATATACGTCGTTGTCACGTCGCTATTTTCTTCGCTAGTAGCTACTGTTAGCGACGTTTCAATTATACGTCGCTAATGTCCATAATTTAGCGACATTTCGCCAACGTCGCTAAATTTACGTCGCTAATTGAGCAGATTTTAGTAGTGTGTTGATACTCAAATCAGCTGCTCAAGTTCATATAAATCTATATTCCAATCTTATCCCACCTAAAAACCAATGAAATGTTAGAAAACTAGTTTATTGCTATAGCAATAAAAGACTAATGACAATATATATAAAATATCCGTAATGACAGCTTCTCAAAAAGATTGGAGACCAAGTATCAATCAATATAGGGAACTTAGATTTATTACGGTAGCAACTGCTTGCTAGGCTACGTGGAGAAACTATAATGAATATTGCTTTAGAAATCATATACGCAAATTACCAAGCGGATATTATGCAAAGGTTCGGCTTTGGGAGGATATCAACTTAGACTTTCCCCATGGCGAGTGTGTGCGAGCATTGCGTGTGTAAAGGATATCAACCATCAACCCGCATCCAATGTGGATTAGGTTCACAACTTTCGCCCTTACGGAAGGAAGTGTTCGTCTAATGTGTGTTTATTATATGTTTGCATAGTATATATATTTTGTGTGTTGGGAGCATGCGGAAGCGTTTGTCAACCCACATGATAAAAATTAATCTCCGTCACATGGACACCAAGCACGAGATGAATACAAGTATATGGCGGTGACGTACGTTACCTGGGCAAATTCCAACCTTTATAACTCAGATGAAATTACAAGATTGACAAAACTCACGTTGAACCCTTTGCGCTAATAGATTCAACCTCCTCACCACTCTCAAGAAGAAGAAAAAAGTACGGAATTTCTCTTATATTTTCTTATGGACGAGCACCCCGAATTTTCACTATGTGCTTTGTGCCTCCACCCTCACCCCATATATATAGGATGAGAAAATACTATTTTAGGTCATAATATGATATCTTAAATATGAAGCCCTCAAATAAGAATCATATTACATCTAAAATAGTTCATCAATTATCCTATTTTAGACCATAATAGGATTTCCAAAAATAAGAATCCTATTATATCTAAAATAGACCAACATCAATTATGGACATCCAAATCTAATCATATATTTAATTAAATTTGGATTTCACAAATATGTTGTTACCAAATTCAGACTGGACTCCAACACCAACACCAAATCCTATTATATATAAAATAGACCAACACCAAATATGTGTGTTTATCATATGTTTGCATAGTACATATGTTTTGTGCCCTTGTTATTGCAAGATTGTTGTATTTTGTTTCATAACGAACTTGTTGAAATTTTTAAGACAGATTGTGTACCAAAAATAGTAGGAAAATGAGCTAAGCAGGTGCCTTGAATATACACACGAACCGTGACATGTAAAAAGAAGTAAAACAATTGTTATCATCAACTTCCTCTATTGAGCTAGCATACAAATCAATTTTTAAAGGAACTGTACTCTACCCAAGACTTTGGATCCTATATGGTTCTAAGTATGTTTAGTATCATCATACATAGTCGTGTATAACAAGCGAAGTATCATTATAGTTGTGTATAGCATGCAATTTGTTCATATGTAATTACTAGGAAGTTAAAAAGCAAGTAGGGCTTGCAATTTAATTTAATATGGTGTTCTAATTATGGAAGGAATCTTCTTGACAATTTTTAATGGTTGTGTCGTTAGAAGGTTATGAGGCAGATATACAATAAGATGCAATATTTAAGCACTTTGATAGGGAAAAAAACCATCATTTCATAATTAAGGATGCACAGTGGCATATCAGATGCAAAGTTAGGTTGGAATGTTCATATGTAGGAATTCATCAAATCCAGTAAATGCACAACCAAGGTTATAGTGGCTCAAAGATTCAGCAAAGGCATAATACATAATTTATCATCAGCTTGAGCTCCTTAAACCCAAAAAAATGAAGGATAAAGAATATTTCAAAGTAAACAAGATCGCCCCTAGGCGTAAGTAACAGAACCATGTTCAGTAAACCTAAAAGTAAGGAAATTTATCTATTAGTTGAACTGATAAAACTTCTTGTACTGAAATTAAATGTTAACAACAACATCATAGACAGAACACTACCAAAATAAGACATGACGAAATTAGCGATATTTTGCTACAAAAATGCTGACATGGCAAAATTTGTCATGTCAGCATATTAGCGACATTTTGCGACGACGTAGCGACGTTTAAGATACAGAATAGCGACGTTCTTATACAGGTAAGTGACACTTCCTCGTGTCGCTGACTGTCGATGAACGTCGGTGAACGTTGCTAATCTAAAAAAAGACAGTTTCTAAAATAGTTTTTAAAATAATATTCATGCAGTTTACCAATTCATAGTTTATGTAAATAGACGCGAAGCAACCATCCACAGAAATTTTTGGGTTCGTCGACTCCTTCGGTGGAACACTCAACACTGATAATTTTTTATGCATTTAATATGAATACTATATTAAATTTCTTAGAAAAGAACACATTATAGCATTACAAACTTAGTCTCAAGAAATAAGTACATAAAGTATGAAATAAATATCCAGGGCCACTACACAAACAAACTCAATAAATGTATGAAAAATACATAAAAGAGCTAAGATCATGGGTCAATACAAAAACAAACAAACAAATAGTCCTAGCTAGGACTACTGCTGATCTGGAGGAGGGGGAGGAGCACAACGGCATGCTTGGGATATGATCATGTCATACTCCTATAAAATCGTCACCGACGTCGATAGAGGTAGAGACGGGGGAGGCAGTGTCATCGGTGGAGGCGAGCGTTATATGAATCTATGGTAGATATCATCCTCGATGTACTCTGGGATCAAGTTATCCTACATCCTCACCAAAGACTCGCCCAGTGCCACATGAGACCCCTGCAGCACCGTCATGCTACACATTGTCGACGCGGCCAGCTCAGTAACACCATGCTTCGCTCTATCTCAGAGTCATGATCAGCTTCATAATGCTGCGCTCGAGTGTATCAAGTCGTGCGGTGATCGTCGGATCATCTGTCTATGGCTGAAACTAGGCATGCTTCGTAATCCTCCGCAGCAACTCGTCGCGTAAAGACGTAACCTGACGGTTAATGCTTTCCTGGACTCGGTTGACTTCTGTGAAGGATGTTGGTAAAACACACTAGCAGAGGAGGCCCTGGAGGATTGCGTCGCAACAAGGGCGTCGTAGGATTCCGTACCGTAGTACGTACTCCTCTAAGGACCACCAACGACAGTCATATACAGGTCGTCCGTAGACGGAGCTGGGAGGCTGAGAAGAAGTATTAGCCTCTCCCTCGGTAGGTGCTAGTAGGGTTGAGCGTTGGAATAATCGGCCGAAATTTAGTCAAACTTTTCGGTACTTTTTTAAATCGGTATTTTAAAAATCAATACAAATATCGTACCATTTAGAATCTATTTTTTCGGTTTTTGTTAAATCGGTATTCGGTCGGTTTTTGTTCGGTATCGATATTTTACCAATTAACGTTTGATCAATCAACACACTTAATATTGTAGAACCTCTTAACCTATAATATTATTTGTACATTTTTGAAAGCATTAAATTTTAAAGTCAAGCCTCTACCAACCAAAGAATTAATCAAAATTATTGGAACAATATGTAACAAGTCGCAAACATCTAAAAATGAGCTTAAAAGATCAAACGCGGTCACTAAGTTTAATCTTTAGATAAGTTTAGGTAACCAAAATTCACTTCAAAATTCTATGAGAACACAAAAAACATAAGCTCAAATGATCAAAAATTCAATTCTTAGCATTCTTAACATAACTTCAAGTCTACTAAAATCCATTCTAAGTTCTAAGAAACTGACCAAAATAATGATAAAATTAAAAATGAGTAGTATAAAATTATTCACGAGCAATATTCTAAAAAAAGTATATATATATATATATATATATATATATATATATATATATATATATATATATATATATATATGATCGGTTCGGTTCGGTATTTTCGGTATGTATTATGCTCAAACCGTTACCACTACCATTATACCATATTTTAGTCGGTTTGGCAATTCGGTATCGGTACATAATGTCGGTTCTTTTTTTGGGATATTTTTAATCGGTATTCGGTCGATTTTTCAGTATCGGTCGGTATTTGCTCACACCTAGGTGCTAGTTAGTCGCCCTCTCATAGAGCTTAAGATGCTCGTCTAAAAAAGTACATATATCTCGATAAACGTACTTCTTACTAACTACGTATCTAAGATACTTATTACTAATTATATTAATATATAATTGCATATTTTCTAAGTTATGTTAAAATTAACAAAATGTAAACTAATACTTACATAGCTCTGTGTGGCCCTCTCATCTGTGAGGTTTACACCCTTACGATGGGTGACCAGGATTACGGTCACCATGTTGGCATCCTCACCCCTTTGTACTTGTTATAAACATATGAGAAATTTTGAGTTGCATCCCACTTTTATAACCGAATTCAAGGTATACCCCACCTAATTACCATAATCAAGACACCCTCCATTTTTTATGGAAACTGTTATCCACTGACGGTCAACCCGATTGACCAATTTTTTGGACCAAAATACCCCTTTTGTCTTCATCCATTTTTCGTACCCCCATCTAACACCCCGCATCCATCCGCCGCTGCTGCCGCTCCCCACACCGACAGCCCCCCTTCCCGCCGCTCCCCCACCAGTAGCCCCCGTCGCCGTCGCGCCACACCCTCCCCGCTAACAGTCCCCTCCTTGTCGCTACTGCTGTTGCTACAAATTGTTTCCGCACCCACCGTCGTATGCCACTACCTACAGCGCGCCGCCTACCGTGCCCCACTGCCTACCGTAGACCCTTCTCCTCGCCGCCACCAAACCCTGTGCCACCCCTCCCCGTCGCTACTGCTGCTGCAGCGCCCACCGCTGCAGGCCACAGCCTGCAGCGTGCCCCCCGCCGCACTCCCCCCCGTCGCGCGCCACTCTCATTACCGCCCACCCTCCCCTCGCCACCCCCTCCCTGCCGCTACTGCTGCCTCTGTAAACTGCTGCTGCCGTGCCCACCTGTTGCCGCGCACCCACCGCCGTACCCCTCCTCCTCGCCCTCCTTCCGCGCTACCTCCTTTTGCTACTACTATTGTAGCGACCCGCTCTGCCTTAGCAGAAGCCAATTCAAACGGCAAGTGCAACGACTCAAACGAGCCGTCGACTCAAAGAGTTGCATCGACGCGATGAAGAATTGATGCAAGACTTACATTGGCCCGTCAAAGATGAATCATGACTTAGACTTTCAAAGGCACGCTCGGAGTATCGCTCGGCCGATGCAATAGTCGCTAAGGTGGGTGGCTCCGATGAACCTATCTTTGCTTAGCCTAGACACTTAATAATATGGACACTATTGCTAGAATCGCTAGGCGATAACACCGTACATGCTAATAAATGACTCAACGCACCTAACTAAGGGAATAATCCCATCTTATATGCTTGTTTACAACATGGAAAAGAACTCAAAAAATATAAGAACTCTCGCACCATACTCCACGCTCGTGCCAAGGTACAAGCTTATTTTTCAAGTTCCTTATGCGTTCAACAATGGAGCAATAAATGGTTTACAATAATGAAACGAAAAGACTATCGACATAGTCGTTACGAGTAGAGTATAGCAACATTGAAAGCTTCGGGACCGATGATCGCCAAGGTAGTTCTCGTACAGGGAACTCCATAATGAATGAATGTATGAATGATTAAATAAATGAATGAATCAATGAACGAACGAACAAGTAAAAGAAAGAAAAGAAAGAATGAATAAAATATAAGAAAGAATGGAATGATTAGCGACATGTATGACAGGGACGTGCAATGGGGCTCGCTACCCGTGCTGCACGGACGCCACCACCAACCTGGTTGATAACGCATTATGGCTCACAGACAGCCTATGGCTCAAAAACAGCCGTTAAGTTAAAATGCAAGACAATAGGAAATGGTCGCGGATAACCCATTCGTATACGGGGGGAAGAATCAAAAAGAGATTCCAAGGCAACGATCAACGACATCGTGGCCGGCCTAGGCGGAATCATGGCTTACGGGCTGCTTGGGTAGGGGCTCGGCCACCCAAGAGATGTAAGGTCGGGTATTTCAAAAGACTATCAAGGTGTACCAGCCATCACGCTATGATAAGTGAGAATACGAAGGGGAACATGTCCAAAATGGCTTGTGATGCCAGGGACCTGTGCATATAGATTAAGTTGGCTCGATTGCGATAATCCGCGTACGAGATCTTGCATTGAAATAAGTAAATCTGATTAGTTGAACATGCTATGTTACTGAATGAAATATATCTAAACAACAGCTGAGTATAACACATCCTGACAACTTGAGTAAGCTGAACAATTATGGAACTGAACGAAGCATCGTCTGAATATGCTTGAATATAACACACCAAATGAACTAGAGTACTTCGTGCAAATGAGTTAGAAACACGCCTACGACGTGCTAGAATCTGAGGTAGAGACACGCCCTTGACACTTAATGTTTACGTAAATTACGTTAAGTTGTTAAATATGAATTGTTGAATAACTTGGTTTACTTTGGACAGGAAAGACCGGACGGTAAGTATGGGTAAGTCGTGCATGTATTTCCATGCAAACACTTAAAATCGACAACACGAGATAGATTATGAAATATGCCATGAAACTGATCCTAAGGCAAGATTAGAAAGACAATGAATGATAGAGGATGCACAGAAGTAAAATGAACGTGTTTGGTAATGATAGCGAGTGGACGAGCTAGCCTCCCCACCAGTGCATAATAATGTACTGATTACCCTACAGTTTGCTTGTAGGGTGCAGGAGACGTCATCGGGTACGGATCTTCCCTCGAATGTGCTAAGGCACGAAGCTAACTCTGAAGCCTTGGATAATTACAAAGGAGCTAGAGCATCATATACAAGACATAATTTATTAGAACATCGCCATAAATCATTCCATCTTGTAAGCCACTTGGAACGCCTTTTATATTTCTGAGAGAGAGAGAGCTTGAGCGACTTGTAATCTCGGCCTAGTACCGCTTGTAAACTTCTTGAATTCAATAAAGAGATTGAATTTGTTCCAACTTGTGTTCTTTTACTTTCTGTAGCAAATGGGACACTTTGTGCGACTTTGTGGCTTAGCTCAAATCGGCCATTTCTGGACTTGGCCTTGCACGAGAGCTACTTCGTCTCGTACGGCATCATGCCTTAGTGAAGACGATCGCTCCTACAAGAGCGGGGTGTGACAGATTGGTATCAGAGCACGGCTTTACGTCCTTGGACTTCATTTCGATTCTCTCAGTTTTGAAAGCTCGTTTGGAAACAAAAGAAGTATACACACTCTTTCGTTGTGCCTTGGGATGTTCCATACAATAAGTCTAATATTTTCAAAAGCTTGTACGAGTACTCGGTTGAACGGGATCGATAGGCGAAGGCCTTTGTGCCAAACCATAACGGACTTGAGTTGAAGGAAAACCAACGCTAAAAGTTAGCAAGTTGCATGCGTGCATGAATAACCTTATGCTGATAATAGTGAACGAGTACACAAGACCGAAGTATAGTTCCAACGGGATGGTTATGCACGTGGCATTTTGGCTAAGTTGTGCCAAGTATCGCGCACTGTGTAAACGAGTTTGCCAGCGAGATCGACCATCGCTCGGACGAGAATAAGTGAGGCTTAGAACGTATGTTGATAGAAACGCAACTTGACCAACGCTAAAGCGAACACGAGAAATGGTTCTTAGACTTTGAGAAATGGGCGAATGCACAATTGAACATGTCGATTGGGAATCAAATGACCTTTTGAGGATTTGTAGAATGACTTGACCATGAGTGGTGTATGTGATAGCTTCGAAGAAGAATAAGAGTGAGTGTCGACGACAAGTCGGGTGGCTCGGATCCTGAGTGGTGTATGGACGTTATAGAAATTGTTCGAGCGAAAGTAAAGGATTTACGGATAGAACGAGTATGTTGGCAAGCGATGATATCGTGCAAAGCCTTAGAACGAGTAACTCTTAGTTGGTCATGATTCGAGAGTCTCAAACGAGATATCATTCGGATGAATCAAGAATGTGTAGTGCGAATTAAAAAATGGTTGAATGGAGATTCGAAACGATAAAATAAATGGATGTTTTGGTAGAGGAAACGTAGTGGATTATACATGTGATTTCGAATTTAGTCGAATGTATTGAAACTTGAGTTGAGATAAAATACTCAGATGAAACCGAAGTTAGTACGATTGAAAGATAGCGTGCATGGAAAACGTTGGTTTGAATATACAAGAATGACTAAGGATTTGGTATAGACGTTGCTCAAAGACTTGAGCTAGCATGAAACAATACGAATTGAGGATAAGTTGCACGACTTGGAATTCGTTGCAAAAGGAAGATCGTCAGGTTATGTATATCATCGATGGTATTGAGGCATATCAAAGATCGATGTATGATAACTCGAAGGTACTCTGATTCGACGAATGATGATCGTGTTAGAAGCCAATGTGTTAAAGGATGCTATGTTGGGGATTTTGATAGAAATGAATGTTTGGATGAAAGTGGAAATGACTTGATTTTTCGTGAATAACTACGACGACAACGATTTTGTCTTGCGCGAGCGCAACTCTAGCCTCGTACATGCGTCACGTCGGATTTGGGACGATCATTTCGTATGAGCGTTGGCATGGTGATTCATGTCCAGCGAGAACGATCGAACTCAAAATATCATGACATGGCAATTTTGATTGCTTCGACTTGTGGTTTGAAGTGAAGGCGAATTCGAAGATTGATTGGACTTATGATTGACGACTAATAAAGTTATGGATTGAGTAGACCCAATCCGCGTATCGAAAATGAGTAAGTCTAGACGCAACGCAAGAGTTACGTTCCGATGAGGACGATTATTCTGCGAGAATGTCGACATGGTGATTCATGTCCGTCGTGGATAATCAAATTTGCGTAAGATCGAGGTACGACATATTGTAAGGCTAGACGACCTTGTGATCGACTACGTGAATTGGATAGGATGGATAGGTAAATTGTATCAAACATACTTGAAGAGATAGACTACGATAATTGCTAGTATGGACGTACAATATTAACATGTCGAGGATTTGGTTGAGGACAACCTATAATAGGATGACTTTCCTAAACGAGCTCGAACTTGGAGCAGAGAATATCTTGTTGTGAATAAGGTGAATGCTGCTCGATGTTTAGAAATTTGAGTGAAACGAACTTGGAAAGAAATTCTTGCATAAACGAACAAAATTGTTTGACCATAGGATTTGGGGCGAGCGTCGTGTAATGACCTAGCACAAATAACCATAAACTTGACTTGTAACTATAACCTTGTGAGATGACCAAGCGGATAGGCGGACGACCCTATGCCGAGCGATTGAACCTGTGTGACTGACATTTACAGTATCGTCTAGATGGACGATAGATTTGGGGCAACAAGACTTAGAGTAGGACGGGGAACTGGGAGTGTGCGTGAACGATTACGAGATTAGCCTCAAACGAAGTGAATGACAGATAATCGATGATGCACAAGTAAAGTTGGGATAACGAATTGAATCATTGATAGGAAGACGTACTCGATGATAGTGCAATACTTGGTCTTAAATCGGACAAGAATTACTTAGACTTGGTCAACTCCGCTAAGAAGAAATCGTATTGATTTCGTAGAAAAGAACGCTTGAGAAACGAATCGGATCATCTCAAGAACCGAGATAAACTATAGTGAGATGCACTTGAGTTTGGTTTTAATCAAAGTTAGTAAAATGATCGGCAAATCGAAACTATCACGAGTAGCTTGTCCGACTTCGCTAATCGCTAAGCTTGCTTGAAACGTACTTATTCGGGGGACGCCTTGAATATGTGCACGGTCCAAACTCAGCGATATGATGAACTCGAATGCAGCTACAAGTGGGTGTTGAGATGCGCATGAACGAATGAGTGAGTTAGCATCAGCCTACGACTCTCGTTTTTGATGAATTACAACGCACCTCGTGCACCATTACAGTCCCATGACAGGATACAATAGCAACCAAGTCGAAGAAACTTGACGATTGAATAAGTACCATCAACTCTAAAATGAGTGAAAGGTCATTCAATAAAATTGACCAAACGTATGCGACACAGAACTTAGAAAGGTACCGAGTGTAGTTCGATGCCATCGAACGATAAAGCCATTCGATAGGAATTGTCTAAGCTACATACACGACATGAATAAAGGAACGGTATGATGACCTGCACTCAAGAAGTCTCGAGGACGAGACTTATTTTGAATGGTGTATTATGTAACGACCCGCTCCGCCCTAGCGGAATGCCGATTCAAACGGAAAGTGCAACGACTCAAACGAGCCGTCGAATCGAAGAGTTGCCTCGACCCGATGAAGAATCGATGCAAGACTTACATTGGCCTGTCGAAGATGAATCCAGACTTAGGCTTTCAAAGGCACGCTCAGAGTATCGCTCGGTCGATGCGATCATCGCTAAGGTGGGTGGCTCCGATGAACCTATCTTTGCTTAGCGTAGACACTTAATAATACAGACACTATTGCTAGAATCGCTAGGCGATAACACCGTGCATACTAATAAATGACTCAATGCACCTAGCGAAGGGAATAATCGCATCTTGTATGCTTGTTTAGAACAAGGAAAAGAACTCGAAAAATATAAGAACTCTCACACCGCACTCCACGCTCGTGCCAAGGCATAAGCTTACATTTCAAGTTCCTTATGCGTTCAACAATGAAGTAATGAATGGTTTACAAAAATGAAACGGGAAGACTATCGACATAGTCGTTCCGAGAAGAGTATAACAAAATTGAAAGCATCGGGACCGATGGTCGCCAAGGCGGTTCCCGCACAGAGAACTGCATAATAAATGATTGTATAAATGAATGAATCAACGAATAAATACGTGAATGAATCAATGAACGAACGAACAAGTGAAAGAAAGAATGAATGAAAGATAAGAAAGAAAGGAATGGTTAGCGACAGGTATGACGGGAACGTGCAATGGGGCTCGCTACTATGGACACACACAAAAAAAGAAGAAAAAAATGTTGTCTTTTCTTTTATTGGCGTAAGGCACCACAAATCGAGTACGCTTGAGAGATCCTGCGCTGAGGATCCCCGAGTACAAAAAAGAATTCTGGGGAATAGGAATATGAAGATCGAGCTGCAGTTGCTCCTTTACTCCATTGACACTCTGATTACAAAAGTGGGAGAAAACCTAAGAAAATTGCTAACTCTCAGCTCACTGGCAAGAAGTACAGCAATTTGGCTCTTAAAAATGCTCTTTGTTCTGTGTTTTGAAGAGGGATGAGCCCCCCCTTTTATAGTCGTTCTCGAGCTGGAACGATGTTATGTACCCACATGAGGAAACACGCTGTTTTTATGTGGGTGCATAGTCCTGCCTTGGGCGCATAGGACGTAGGTGCATACAGTCTGCGAGATCGTGGATTGGTCTTGGTATTGACGTGGCCGCATGCTTCGGTGCACGACTGCTCGTGGAGACTGACGTGGCCGCGTGCTTTGGTGCACGTGTTGATCATGGCTTTGACTGAGTTAGGCTTGGGCACATAGCAATGTCTCAGGCTATGCGCCCTCCTTTTGGGGGAGCTAGTCTTGGGCGCATGAAGCTTCACTGACTCGGCGCATGGAGCTACACTTGACTTGGGCTCATGGATTTGTACTGACTGGGCGCATGAAGCTTCGTTGGCTGGGCACAAGGAGTTCCACTAACTGGGCGCATGGGGATTCACTGATTTGGGTGCATGGGGCTTCATTTGCTGAAATTTTTTTATGCTTCTACAAGACCCCCTTCAAAGTTTTCGATACTTGAACAAGTTCAAAATACTTTGAAAGAAGCATGGATCGTCTTCTCTTGATGCATTGGGTGCATAGCACGGCTCTCTCTTTGGGCGTATAGTATTTGGCCAGTCTGTCAGGGAGATACGACTGTTGAGATTTTCCTTGAAATCTGAACTGACAGATTCATCGGAACAAAATTTAAAGCGGTCCATCCTTTATATGTTGTCCACTTCAGCAAGGGACAGTCATATAGTATACAGAGAGTTGATCCTTCACGTGGGCGCATAGGCTGTCGTAGGCGCATACAATTTTAATGGGCGCATACAATAGGTGGGCGCATAGGAAGTGGCCCGTGCCTATAAAATAGACCCTGGAGGAGAGGGAAAGTTTATTATTCCTTTCTCTTTGAATTTTTTAGAAAAACTCTTCGTCTTCTTTCTTTGAGAACCATTTCTACCAAGGTCGCCAAGAGATCCGCGAAGGGTAAGGGGGATGCGCCGAGTGACTCTCCTCCTGCGGCAGCATCTTCGGCAGTCCAGGACCCAATTCTGGGTGAGGGCATGCTTCAAAAAACAAAGTCTCAAGCGTTAATTTATGACGCTCGGACTTTTCTTCTTCCCGGGCGCTTGCGCCCAAGGTAACATACTTCTGTGAGCATTACTATGCGCCCACTTAAATCATGCGCCAATACAGTGGTGTGCTATGCGCCCAAGTGCTGCTACGTTATGTACCCTCTAAGCAGTGGCATGTTATGCATCCACGCACTATTCGTGTGTTATGCGCCCGCATGTTTTGTTTTGGACACATATCCCTTTGGGCGGATAGCCCTTTGGGCGCATAGAAGTCTTCAGGACTTAGCCTTTTCTGGAGTTTCCTGAGTCTGACTTTCTTTCTGCCCTTGCAGTAAACATGTTTGTCCCAGAGCTGGGTGGTATCCCTTTCGGTTCCGCTTGCCACGTTCTCGGCACGAGCCTTATAACCAACTTGATCATCGATGTCCAAGAAAAGATCAGTCATGACCAGCCTACGGAGCAGGCGATCGCCATTATTGAACAAGAGAAAACCTTTCTGAACCAGATGATGAATGATGAGAAGCTCGGAGGGTCGCACTGTTGGAAGAAGCCGTACTTCCTATTTGGTGTCAGTGTAGGATTTGAGGACAACGCGACTATATGTCTGGAAGAGTCTTTGGTAACTACGTTGAATGACCAAAGAATAGGGCTGTCGTCAATGAACCGCCAATATCCTCTATCGACGTTTGTTGATCTAGCTGTGCAGAGACTAATGAAATGGGACCTGACTCATGAACTGCCTGGGGTTGTTTCTAGCAGGATCCAGTTCAACTCTGGTGACCGAAAGAAGGACACATTCAAGTGTGTCAAGGGTTCCACATCCTACTCCATGAGAGGGGTACAACCGGGTGTTGTGCTGAACGATGTCCCAACTGATCTTCATCCTTATGCTGCTGAGACTCTCTCCAATTTGATGCTGTCGAAGAATGAGTCATATCCGAAAGGGAAGATGCGGCTGGAAGGCTGGTGTGAGCACCCTGAATTTCGGGTTGATTTTTTTTCATTTTATTTTATTTTCTGATTTATTGGTTTCATTAAATAATTTATTGAATTATTTTCCTTAAGTGTGCTTTTCCGTGCCAATGATATTTGGAGTATCAGGGATGTTCAATTCTGGAAATCTTCTTCACGAGTTTTGGAGTGGACATGATTACCTTCATGACGGTATATGGTGTCCCACTCAAACTTGTTCCCTTGTGCTCTTTTTGCTTCGCTGAACTTCGGGTCGAATTAGACCATTTGATTATTAATTAATTTTCCCACTCTTTTTCTTGATCATTTTTAGCACGTTATCGTGACTTTTAATTTTGGAGCGCAAGACCAGTTATTTTCTTGAAACCGACTTCTCATGCTTGATCTACTCGAGATGCTCGTCACCCATGACCTTCGTGTCCCACTCAGACACGCCTCCTTGTGCTCCATTTGCTTCGCACAACTTTCCCGACACGTGACCCGATTTTATTTTATCTTACGGTGTCACATTTATCTTCCAACTTGATTTGTGGGTCCCCTGTCGACCAAAACCTGTCAGCCCCAACTATGGACATGGCCCACTTTGAGCCTACTATCCGTCCGCCACTTGTGTCCCATTTATTGGAATCCCCATGTGCTACTTATTTGTCCATGATCATCAACGCCTATTTTTAATTCAATCTTTACACAATGTTCGGTTTTGACCCAATCCGGCTCTACCGAGCCCAGTCCAGCTCCATGTTGCCCTCCATCGGGACACCCTCATATTTATTGCCCAAAAATATCAATTTCTCATTTGACCTATTTCTAATATTTAATGGGAAATTTTCCATTGATTTATTTCCCTTGGAATGACCTATTTTCCTACATTTAATTTCTAGCCTTTAGATCTCCCTACTTTAATCCCATCCATACAATTTTTCCTACATTCAAATCAGCACATGGCCGGCCCTAACAGTTATGTGGAGAGAACTTTTTCTCTCTCTCTCTAAATTAATACTTATCTCTTTCTCTCTCTTCCTTCCTATTAACTATTCTTACACAAAACTACTACAACAACTATCACAGCACCATATCAGCCTCCTCTCCAACCCGACTCCCCTCCTGGCCCGGCCTCGCCGCCGGCCACCGACCCTGGCCGTCGGCCATGGTCGCCGACCTCCTCCACCTCTCCTCTTCACTCCTCTCATTCCTTCTCCCTATCCTCCTTGATCTTCTCCTCCTCCTCCACTCCATGAAACCACCGCCACCACCTCCTTAACGAGCCCGCCGCCCTCCACCTTGGCGGCCAACATCCTCCGGGACGCGCCGTCGAGGCGATTCGTGCGTTTTGAACGACGTCCCGTCGTGACGCGCGCGGGATCGAGTTCGTTTTGACGCTCCGTCGCAGCGACTTCGCACACGTTTTCCCGGAGATTCGACCGTTGGATCGGCAGTTTCTTTGCTCCGTCGCAATCTCGGTATATCCACCTTTATCTTTGTCAATTTTCGTCCGTTAATTTTATCATTTGATACATGAAAACCGGCCACCAAGTTGACCGTTTAAATTGTATTAAATTTGGACAGTTTCGCGGGGCCAACTTCGTCAGCTTGTATCTCCTCCACCGTAGCTCCATTTGGCGTGCTACCAGTTCCTGCAAAGCTGGTATAACCCTCTTACTACCCCTCCAGTTTCGTTTCATTGTGAGCTTGTTTGATTGGTTGAATTCGACGCCAAAGTTGGCCGTCCGAATTCGTAATTTCCAACTTATAAAATTCTATTTTTGAACACGGGACTCCAAATTTCATTTCTGACACCACCATTAGATTTGTGGCGTCATTTTGGCATGTTTTCATATAAAAGTTGTTAGATTTGGAGAACGTGGGCCCGGGCACGCATTTCGGTGCAAAGCGGGTCCCACTTTCTGGGTCAACGGGACTTTTTGACGCCGACTCAACGAAATCCAATTCTGGAGATACCGTTGAGTTCGTATCGTCATTCTGGACTCGTTGACATATAATTTGCTAGGTTTTGGTGGACATTGGGTCCGGCACGCATTTCGGTGCAAGTCGGATACCAATATCCGGGCCAACGGGTCATTTTGAGATCGGCTCATCGGAATCCAATTTCGGATATACCGTTGAGTTCGTATCGTCATTCTGGACTCGTTGACATGTAGTTTGCTGAGTTTTGAGAACTTTGGCTCCGGCACGCATTTCCGTGCAAACCGGAATTCCAAGTTCTGGTCAACGGGCCAAATTGAGATCGGGTCAACGGAATCCAATTCCGGATATACCGTTGGGTTCGTATCGTCATTCTGGTTTCGTGGACATATAATTTTTTATATTTTATTGACTTGTTTTCTTGCACATTTTTCGGTGCAAAACGGTTCCGACACGGACACCATTTTGACCCGAAATTACCTTTTTGCCCTTGTATCCAAATTGGACCGATGGGTAGGCTATCCTAGCTAATTTGACCATTCTGGACACGTTGGCGATGTTCATTTCATCGTCCGACAATGTTTGTTGATAGTTTCTCTGAGTTTAACCTTTCTAATAATTAATTAATAATTAATTCTTATAATGTTCGTATTTCGGGATTAGTACAACGAAACTGAGCTCAGTCAATTCCAGTGATCTCACATCGCTGAAATTGACAAGATGGACACGTGGATCACCATAATAAGATTATCAACCTTACCATTGATATTCTTATCTCGATTTGCGTGTCGTAAGTTTCGACGTACAAATAACGAAGTACACTTTATTCTTTAATAATTAGACTAGATTGACCCTGTTTGACCAAAGTTGACCAGTTGACCCAAAGTCAACTATGAGTCAACGCTTGACCTAGTTTGACTAGATTATTGACCGGAGTTGACCTAGGGTTAATTTGACTAGAAGAACCTAGGATAAAATAGATTGTTTATAGAGATTCATTTAATAAAACTTGAACACCTTGTAACCTGTGTTGCTTTAAATAGGAATCTGTGGCTTGAGTTGGACCCTCTATACTTATCAGCTCAGGACCGCAGGCGAGTACATTCACTGATAGTTTTCATTGTCTTGATATCTGATATATCCGATTCAGTTTTAGTGTTATACTCGATTTCCAGTCACGGCAGTACACGGACTAGTATATGTTGGATCATGACATGGCATGTTGTTTCTAGAGTTTCATGGTATATTGATACATGTTCTGTCTTGTTTCAGTGTATTGGTATAGACACCGATTTCAAAAGGGGACTTGCTACCCTCTTATGGAATCCCGTGTCATAACGTGTCATGTCCAGATCCATTGTACTATTCGGGGATGGGGGAGTTATTAGTGGTTGTGTGATCAATTCCCACATGGTTCTATGGTACTCATGGTTCATAGCTATACCCTCACCTCACGACGGGTAAAGCCTTACCCCACGGTTCATAGCTTTCCATGGTGACCGGCCTTATCGTTTCTATTGTATTCATGGTTCATAGCCGGTCAGATGGAAAGCCTGATCATTTTCTCAAGCCGATCACATGACGCACTAATAATTCAAGACACCTTTTATATTTATCATCTTAGGGTGACTAAGTTCTGTTCGGGAGAAGGGTTACAACCCCGGTCCTTGTTTGGTTTAAGGGTTGTAACTCGGCTTCCGAATAGTTCCCAAGTCATCCTATATATACATATACATTATCGTCCTTTACAGTACTCACATCATGATATATATTTCCAGTTGATTTTGTCTTATATTTCATTATACTATCTCTTATAGCTTTTTGTCAATTCACATGGAACTGCTGTTGGTGTTTGTACTTGCTCATTTTCCTGACAGGATACGTTGACAAATTTTACAGATGGTTTGGAGGTTGCCTGCTAGCCTAGAAGAAACACATTAGAGGTTGTTTAGTTAGCTATTCTCAGTTGTCTGGAGTTGTATTTATTTTGTGGATTACTGTATTTGAGTTTTGAGATGTATTTCTGAGTTTGTATCTTAGACACTTAGACTGCTATATGTTGTACCTCTTTTCGATTTCATGTTTTATCTATCTTCCTTTATGCTCTACCTTAGATGTGATTGAGTTTACATTCTGCCATGTCATCCCCATTCGGGGAGTATAAACTGTTAGTCTTATACTATTAGATGCATTGAGACCTAGGACAGCGTTCTACCGCCGACACTGCGGCGTAGGCTGGGCGTTGTTACGTTCTCGTGCCCTAACCCTAGGGTGCGGGTCGTGACACGTTTTTAGTGGTGGCCCATGCAGGTCGAGACTAAAGTGTAGTGGTATTCGAACTAGAGTACCACTACAGCCTGCAGTAGGATTAGGATATATTTCGAAGGTACTCAATCACAGTTAGGACCCTTGAGAGATTCCCGGGACGACCCTTGAGAATCTTATTTAACTTCGATTTGAAAACTCTTTTTCCTTGATTGATTTATCTTTACTTTCTGCTATTGAATTTGATTTTGATGGATTATTATTGAATTTGAGTTTGTATTTATTGATTTTGGAGGATGATTATTAAATTTTAAATTTTGATGATAGCTGTTGCATCCGAGTTTGTATTTTCATGGATTTTGTTCATTTTTGGATTTTGATGTTCGTTGATAAATTGAATTGATTTTTGAGTATTCATTGTTGATTTAAATTAATTTTGTCAAGATGAAATTATATGGGCTAGGTCATCTAAGTTGTGGAGTCTAGCCTTCTACAGTCATATTAGCCAGCATGGTGAGGACATATAGTCTGACTTGGATCTATTTCTCGGGTGTGGGAATTTAAGGTTTTCGCAGCCAAGCGCGCGGCATCGCGAAAATGTTAAATACCATGATTCTAGAGGTATGTGCCAAAGTCTAGGACTCTGTGATTATCGTAGCCTTGCTTACTAGTATGACGAGGATTAGGGTACCATGATTTTGACCTGACGCATATGATTATCAGATTTTACTTTAAATGTTTTCGAACACGTTTCTCTACTTTTGTTTCTGTCCTTCAAAAAAAAATTATTTTTTAATTATTAATTATTTTGTTTTGTTTGCTTCTCATTATTTAACTTAAGAGTAGGTTTGCCTATTTTTATAAACCTTTGTGTAACTTCTTGCTATGAGTTTCTTCTTAATACAATGAATCGATGATTTTGCTAGACTTTATATTGGATTTGAAAATTTAGCTCTGGATTTCAAAAAAAAAATAGTTCTTCTTTAAATAGATAAGCAAAACAGATTTTTATCGTTATTTCTTTCTTGCTATTATTCTTACAAAAAAAAATGCCATGATTAGTGTAACTTGATAGCTGTTGTTTTGGAACCCAATTTCTCATATACAATTTCATATGTATTCACGTACACGCACGCCTACTATCTAACCATATGAACATGTCCCTATACACATAATGCAAGTTTTTTCATCTCTAATGCTCTGTATATATTATGATTGGATTTCCATGCAATTGACTTTATTCCTTAACTAGTGATTTTGATTTTCCTTGAATAGTACCCTTTTTCAGATAATTGGTAGTTACCTTCATTTTATTTTTGATGAGTACCAGTTTTCATATAAAATGGTAGACTGCCTTACAGTTTTGATGGTTTGTTGTCTCTGTAACTTTTTGTTTCGTACCCTGGATTGCTTGTGTGTTTTGATACCCTATAACCGTTTTGGTTAGCATGACTAGTATACCTAGATGAGACTTAGTACCACCTTATGCCATGACCCTGGATGTTGTCTTTTGATGGTATGATTTGTTTAAGTTCTGGGACTTTGATTGTGGGGGTTTGACCTAGAGGGAGTATGGACGTTTTAATTTCGAGGACAAAATTTTTATAAGGTGGGTAGGATGTGAGCACCCTGAATTTCGGGTTGATTTTTTTTCATTTTATTTTATTTTCTGATTTATTGGTTTCATTAAATAATTTATTGAATTATTTTCCTTAAGTGTGCTTTTTCGTGCCATTGATATTTGGAGTATCAGGGATGTTCAATTCTGGAAATATTCTTCACGAGTTTTGGAGTGGACATGATTACCTTCATGACGGTATATGGTGTCCCACTCAAACTTGTTCCCTTGTGCTCTTTTTGCTTCGCTGAACTTCGGGTCGAATTAGACCATTTGATTATTAATTGATTTTCCCACTCTTTTCCTTGATCATTTTTAGCACGTTATCGTGACTTTTAATTTTGGAGCGCAAGACCGGTTATTTTCTTGAAACCGACTTCTCATGCTTGATCTACTCGAGACGCTCGTCACCCATGACCTTCGTGTCCCACTCAGACACGCCTCCTTGTGCTCCATTTGCTTCGCACAACTTTCCCGACACGTGACCCGATTTTATTTCATCTCACGGTGTCACATTTATCTTCCAACTTGATTTGTGGGTCCCCTGTCGACCAAAACCTGTCAGCCCCGACTATGGACATGGCCCACTTTGAGCCTACTATCCGTCCGCCACTTGTGTCCCATTTATTGGAATCCCCATGTGCTACTTATTTGTCCATGATCATCAACGCCTATTTTTAATTCAATCTTTTGCACAATGTCCGGTTTTGACCCAATCCGGCTCCACCGAGCCCAGTCCAGCTCCATGTTGCCCTCCATCGGGACACCCTCATATTTATTGCCCAAAAATATCAATTTCTCATTTGACCTATTTATAATATTTAATGGGAAATTTTCCATTGATTTATTTCCCTTGGAATGACCTATTTTCCTACATTTAATTTCTAGCCTTTAGATCTCCCTACTTTAATCCCATCCATACAATTTTTCCTACATTCAAATCAGCACATGGCCGGCCCTAACAATTATGTGGAGAGAACTTTTTCTCTCTCTCTCTTATCCTTTCTCTCTCTAAATTAATACTTATCGCTTTCTCTCTCTTCCTTCCTATTAACTATTCTTACACAAAACTACTACAACAACTATCACAGCACCATATCAGCCTCCTCTCCAACCCGACTCCCCTCCTGGCCCGGCCTCGCCGCCGGCCACCGACCCTGGCCGTCGGCCATGGTCGCCGACCTCCTCCACCTCTCCTCTTCACTCCTCTCCTTCCTCCTCCCTATCCTCCTTGATCTTCTCCTCCTCCTCCACTCCATGAAACCATCGCCACCACCTCCTTAACGAGTCCGCCGCCCTCCACCTTGGCGGCCAACGTCCCCCGGGATGCGCCGTCGAGGCGATTCGTGCGTTTTGAACGACGTCCCGTCGTGACGCGCACGGGATCGAGTTCGTTTTGACGCTCCGTCGCAGCGACTTCGCGCACGTTTTTCCGGAGATCCGACCGTTGGATCGCCGATTTCTTCGTTCCGTCTCAATCTCGGTATATCCACCTTTATCCCTATCAATTTTCGTCCGTTAATTTTATCATTTGATACATGAAAACCGGCCACCAAGTTGACCGTTTAAATTGTATTAAATTTGGACAGTTTCGTGGGGCCAACTTCGTTAGCTTGTATCTCCTCCACCGTAGCTCCGTTTGGCGTGCTACCAGTTCCGGTGAGAAGCTGGTATAACCCTCTTACTACCCCTCCAGTTTTGTTTCATTGTGAGCTTGTTTGATTGGTTGAATTCGACGCCAAAGTTGGCCGTCCGAATTCGTAATTTCTAACTTGTAAAATTCCATTTTTGAACACGGGACTCCAGATTTCATTTCTGACACCACCATTAGATTCGTGGCGTCGTTCTGGCATATTTTCATATAAAATTTGTTAGATTTGGTGAACGTGGGCCCGGGCACGCATTTCGGTGCAAAGCGGGTCCCACTTTCTGGGTCAACGGGACTTTTTGACGTCGGCTCAACGGAATTCAATTCTGGAGATACCGTTGAGTTCGTATCGTCATTCTGGACTCGTTGACATATAATTTGCTAGGTTTTGGTGGACATTGGGTCTGGCACGCATTTCGGTGCAAGTCGGATACCAATATCCGGGCCAACGGGTCATTTTGAGATCGGCTCATCGGAATTCAATTCTGGATATATCGTTGAGTTCGTATCGTCATTCTGGACTCGTTGACATGTAGTTTGCTGAGTTTTGAGAACTTTGGCTCCGGCACGCATTTCCGTGCAAACAGGAATTCCAAGTTCTGGTCAACGGGCCAAATTGGATCGGGCCAACGGAATCCAATTCCGGATATACCGTTGGGTTCGTATCGTCATTCTAGTTTCGTGGACATATAATTTGTTATATTTTATTGACTTGTTTTCTTGCACGTTTTTCGGTACAAAATGGTTCCGACACGGACATCGTTTTGACCCAAAATTACCTTTTTGCCCTTATGTCCAAATTGGACCGATGGGTAGGCTATCCTAGCTAATTTGACCATTCTGGACACGTTGGCGACGTTTATTTCATCGTCCGACAATATTTGTTGATAGTTTCTCTGAGTTTAACCTTTCTAATAATTAATTAATAATTAATTCTTATAATGTTCGTATTTCGGGATTAGTACAACGAAACTGAGCTCAGTCAATTCCAGTGATCTCACATCGCTGAAATTGACAAGATGGACACGTGGATCACTATAATAAGATTATCAACCTTACCATTGATATTCTTATCTCGATTTGCGTGTCGTAAGTTTCGACGTACAAATAACGAAGTACACTTTATTCTTTAATAATTAAACTAGATTGACCATGTTTGACCAAAGTTGACCAGTTGACCCAAAGTCAACTGTGAGTCAACGCTTGACCTAGTTTGACTAGATTATTGACCGGAGTTGACCTAGGGTTAATTTGACTAGAAGAACCTAGGATAAAATAGATTGTTTATAGAGATTCATTTAATATAACTTGAACACCTTGTAACCTGTGTTGCTTTAAATAGGACTCTGTGGCTTCAGTTGGACCCTCTATACTTATCAGCTCAGGACCGCAGGCGAGTACATTCACTGATAGATTTCATTGTCTTGATATCTGCTATATCCGATTCAGTTGTAGTGTTATACTCGATTTCCAGTCACGGCAGTACACGGACTAGTATATCACTACAAGAAAAATGATCATTTACGGCGTGCGAAACATGCCGTAAAAGATCTTTCACGGCGTACATTTTTGTGCCGTAAAAGGCCATGCCGTAAATGACCCGATTATTTACAACGCGCATCCGCATGCTGTAAATGATCATCTCCATATTTTTACAACGCGCATTCCTACGCTGTAAATGACCTTCTCCATCTTTTTACAGCGCGCTTTCGAACGCTGTAAATGATCATTGCCATTTTTTACAACACGCATTAGAACGTTGTAGATGACCTTCTCATTTTTTTACGTGCATTCAAACGTTGTAAATGATCATCTTCCTCTTTTTACAACACGCATTTGAACGCTGTAAATGACCGTTAGAAATGAAAAAATATACAAAAATATTTGTGGCCATATTGAGCCTAAAAATCAAATTTATTTTCTTGGACATTAATGATGAGGTTACAATTCTTCAAGCACAATAAATATAACATATATTTCTATATATATTTTATTACCAATACATAGTCTACAATTATAATCCAATACCCTGTCTACAATCATACAACTCAAAATCAGGTTACAATTCTTCAAGCACAATAAATATAATAGATATTCTGATACTCTTTCCCCAAACATTGTTTATAATTACAAGCAACTCACTGTTCGGTAGAAATCAAAATAGACCTTACCAATAGTTTATGGAAGAGTAAATTCATCGAACACGGCACAAGCATACCTCTCTTTGTCATAATAATACATATACATGATGATGAGAATACTGGCTTAACTAATTAGTTATGTATGGGTACATGGAGTATTCGATGGAGAGTTCTTGGTGGTCCTCTGGACGTGTACGACTGCTGCCACGAAGTCTATCTCCATGCCGCCTTGCCATCGCTGCTGCACCGAGTTTCCATCCCGACACCACCAGTTGGAGGCACCACAAGTCCGGCTTCTTCTGCCACAACACAAATCCTCCCATCTCCCCATGATCACCACCCTTGCCTATGACCTTCTTATAATTGCTGCTGCGGAGGGTTTGTAGGGGATCAGATGCAGGTGATAGTCGGGATGGGGGAGTAGAGGCGGAGGGTTGCTGTTGATGTGGCTTCGCCTCCTCCCCCAATAACACCTTGCTCATGTGATGTTCCGCGTAGAGCGGCCACGCGACCACCGGTACCCGGCGACAACTAACTCGAGAGTCGAGTTCCATCAACACCAACACTTATCTTTGTCGTCGCCCAAACCACCGTCGTCGAAGCACTGCCACCGCGTCGTGGGTGCGCCACCGTGCGCGGCGACTGCCTGTACCGATCTGCTGCATTGCCGTCGCACGATCAATGCGGGGAGATGAGCACCACTGTACCCGCCAGAGCGCGTCCGCCCCGACCGGCCGGCGTATCCGTCGCTCCGCCTTACTCTCAGATCTGTTACCCGACGCCTGCCATATCGTCGCGACCGAGACGCGAAGCCGCAGGTGTCCGACCGACCGTCCTCCTCAACCCGCACATATGCCGGCGCCCGCCGCGACCTGGCCTCCCGCCACGGTCGTGCCAAGGTCGGCCCCGCTTCCACAAGCATAGCCTAGCCGCGCTAATGCCGTGGCCGTCGAACCGCACTCACCGGATCCGGCAGCCGAGCCCTCCAGCGCTGCCGCCCCTCTCGCACGCTCCGGCGAGGTCGCCGCCTAGCCGCCTCCAGCGCGCGCCTAATCCTCTTCTTCGTTTCCGCCTGGTCACCGCTCACTCCGCCGCGTCCGAGCCCTCGTCCGACGCCACTCAGGTGTACTTCCTTCTCCGCTCTCTCCCTCGATCTCTCTTTCTTCCCCACTCTTCTTAGTTTCTAGGTCAAGGAATTGGGAAAAGGAAAAGGAATGAGGAGGGGGCAGAAGTAATAATAGTAACCGCTTAGCAACAGAAGGAAACGGTGGATGAAAGGTTTGGGTTGTAGAGGAAAATGGCAGAATGTTTTGAGCTTCGGTAGGGGTGAGTTATTGAAATTTTTGGAATGGGTGGTTTTGGGAACGTTGGATTTGGCTGGAAATGGACGGAAGAGATTTGCTCTAGCGGGAGGACACGGATGGGGATCCGCTATTGGTGGTTTTGGCTAGTGTGATTGGCTGTTGCATTGGACAAAGAAAAATGAAAACATAGGTGAAAGTTTTGAAATGCAAACAATTAGAGCATATGAAATTTGGGCAGGAATCTGAAAATTTGTGCGGGACTATGAAAACATAGTTTTGAAATTAAAAAAACGTTGGAGGGAAACGAAAAAATGCATGTAAAATTTGTGCGAAAATATAAAAAAATTTAACTGGAGAAAATTTACGAGGGTAACTAAAAAATAGAAATGAAAATATAAAAGTGAAATGAAAAGAGGAAAATAAAAATTTGAGATTTAAACTTTTTGTTTTATATAAAATTGGTATTTGTTAAATTTCGTCTTTTCATTAGATAACTGTTGTTATCGTCTTTTCCTTTTGCAAAAATTTAGGATAAAAATTTTATTTTTATATTTATTTTATGTTATAAAATTTTATTTTTAAAAATTGGTATATTCCAAAAAATAATTTATCCACAAAATATATCATTTAAAAATATAATTTTTTAAACTATTTTTCAATAATTCTTATTTATTTATTTATTATTTTGGTTTTTTTTGGTTTTTTGTTGCTTTTTTCAATTTTTTGAAATAAATTCAATAACTTTTATTTTTCATTTTTTAAGAATGATTTTTGTTTTTTTTTAAAAGATTTATTTTGTTGTTTTCTCAGTTTTTATTCTTTTTTATTTTTTTATCATTTTTTATCCGGAATATGAGCCATCAATTACAACGAGTAAAAATACATGCCATAGATGAGTGTTCAATTACAACGTACAAAAATGCATGCTGTAACTGAGTCTTCATTTATACAAGGCGATAACTAAAAAAGAGGGAAATGAAAATATAAGAGGGAAACGAAAAGAGGGAAATGAAAAATTAAAATTTAAACTTTTTTATATAAAATTTATAGTTATTAAATGTTCACCGTTTTATTATATACCTGTTGTTATCATATTTTTTTGGGCAAAAATTGAGGATGAAAATTTTATTTTTATATTTAATTTTTGTCATAAAAATTTATTTTAAAAGTTGGGTATAGTCGAATGAATAATTTATCCACATAATATAATCCTTACATCCTTTAAAAATATTTTCTACATTATTTTTTCCCATTTTTTTTTGTTTTTTTCATTTTTTTGAAAACAAAATCCAATAATTTTTCTTTTTTCATTTTTAAGAATGATTTTTTTTTAAAAAAATTAAGATTTTTTGTTATTTTTATTATTTTTATTTTTTATTTTACATGGAATATGAGTTTTCAATTAAACGTGCAAAAATGCATACTATAAATTAGTTTTCAATTACAATGCACAAAGATGCATGTTGTAAATGAGTCTTCATTTACAACACGCAAAAATACATGTTGTAAATGAGACTTCAATTACAACGCATAAAAATGCATGTTGTAAATGAGTCTTTAATTAAAAGAAACTTATTGCTATATTAAAAATAATACACATCTAATCATTTTTTATTTTTAAAATATGGATTGATAAATTTTAATTTAGTTTTAACTTTAATTTTAATTTTAATCTTTAACAATTAATATTAAAAATTAACATAAATATATAGATTAAATAAGTTATTTTTAATATTAACATAGTGCCAAAATAAGTTATTCTTAATTTTAATCTTAGATTAAAAATTTAGTGCCAAAATATATAGATTAAATAAGTTATTTTTTATATACTTTAACAATTACAATAATTTACAACTCGCAAAAATGCATGCCGTAAATGAGTCTTCATTTACAACACACAAAAATGCATGCCGTAAATGAGTCTTCAATTACAACGCACAAAAATGCATGCCATAAATGAGTCTTCAATTACAACACGCAAAAATGCATTCCGTAAATGAGTCTTCAATTACAACGCACAAAAATGCATGCCGTAAATGAGTCTCCAATTACAACGCACAAAAATGCATGCCGTAAATGAGTCTTCAATTACGGCGTGCATGTCAAACACGCCGTAAAAAAGGCAAAAAATAACTCTTTTACGGCACACATATTTGCACGCTGTAAAAGGGTATCATTTACAACGCGCAGCTACCGCACGCCGTAAATTGCGCGCCGTAAATACTACATTTTCTTGTAGTGTATGTTGGATCATGACATGGGATGTTGTTCCTAGAGTTTCATGGTATATTGATACATGTTCTGTCTTGTTTCAGTGTATTGGTATAGACAACGATTTCAAAAGGGGACTTGCTACCCTCTTATGGAATCCTGTGTCATAACGTGTCATGTCCAGATCCATTGTACTATTCGGGGATGGGAGAGTTATTAGTGGTTGTGTGATCAATTCCCACATGGTTCTACGGTACTCATGGTTCATAGCTATACCCTCACCTCACGACGGGTAAAGCCTTACCCCACGGTTCATAGCTTTCCAAGGTGACCGGCCTTATCGTTTCTATTGTATTCATGGTTCATAGCCGGTCAGATGGAAAGCCTGATCATTTTCCCAAGCCGATCACATGACGCACTAATAATTCAAGGCACCTTTTATATTTATTATCTTAGGGTGACTAAGTTCTGTTCGGGAGAAGGGTTACAACCCCGGTCCTTGTTTGGTTTAAGGGTTGTAACTCGGCTTCCGAATAGTTCCCAAGTCATCCTATATATACATATACATTATCGTCCTTTACAGTACTCACATCATGATATATATTTCCAGTTGATTTTGTCTTGTATTTCATTATACTGTCGCTTATAGCTTTTGTCAATTCATATGGAACTGCTGTTGGTGTTTGTACTTGCTCATTTTCCTGACAGGATACGTTGACAAATTTTACAGATGGTTTGGTGGTTGCCTGCTAGCCTAGAGGAAACACATTAGAGGTTGTTTAGTTAGCTATTCTCAGTTGTCTAGAGTTGTATTTATTTTGTGGATTACTGTATTTGAGTTTTGAGATATATTTCTGAGTTTGTATCTTAGACACTTAGACTGCTATCTGTTGTACCTCTTTTCGATTTCATGTTTTATCTATCTTCCTTTATGCTCTACCTTAGATGTGATTGAGTTTACATTCTGCCATGTCATCCCCATTCGGGGAGTTTAAACTATTAGTCTTATACTATTAGATGCATTGAGACCTAGGACAGCGTTCTACCGCCGACACTGCGGCGTAGGCTGGGCGTTGTTACGTTCTCGTGCCCTAACCCTAGGGTGCGGGTCGTGACAGCTGGAGACGTCCCGTTTCATTCTGGAGTGACCTTACTGGATGGGTGCTCTCGACTTCTGAGGCCACTTTGAAAGCTGCCGATCTTCTCTATGCCGTCAGGGACACTCAGTACGGCATCAAGGTTAACTGGCCGATGTTCGTCTCCTTGGCAGAGCTGTACAACCATCATACGTGCACCTTTTTTACTCCGGGCGGGGAGATGGGTTTGGCTCTCTATGAGATGTAAGCGGTGACCAAACTTTCCTAGTGGATGGAGCCGTATGCAGAATATGTCCCAAGTGATGCAGAGATCTTGGATTTGGAGAAGGAGAGCTCTGATATAATGAATGTGTACAAAGAGTTACTTTGTCACTTTTTCATTTGTCATCAGACTATGAAGAAGGGTAAGACCGAAGGGTCCATCCCGCATACGAGGTCATGGACCAACTATGTTTTCACCAGAGAAGGGGAAATGATTCAGTCTTCTTCTCGTCGCCTAAGCCTTTAACAATCTTCGAGATAGATCAGCTGATGACAGCTCATGGAGCTGAGGATATCGAAGATAAGGGTGATCCTGAGGGAAATTCCTTGATCTATCATTACTTCAGACAAGCCGAATTCAGGATGTCAGAAAAGGCGGTGCTCGCCGCATTCCTGATGATATAGCTTCGCGACTGCGTAGTCCCTGGCGGCTCAGGGTCTATCGAGAGAATTAGCCGGGGGATGATACTTTCGACTGTAAAGCTGGCTTTTGGACACCGTCTTGCACTGCTTCCTGCGATGGTCTGTGCCATCCAACGGTGTTTGCGTCATTTTGTTGCGAACGCGATAACATCCGAAGGCAAGAAGGACTTTGCTAGGACTGAGTTACCCTTCCACTATCTGATGAGGTGGCTGGTACTGCATTGTCCCAAGTTGATGAATGCCGGGCTGATGGAAGATTCTTTGGCAGGAGATGCCTTTATTCGGAGGTTCAGGGACACGAATTGGACCCTTACAGGGGTGCCTGCTTGTAGGAGGGCTTTGAGTTTCCTACAGAATTATGAATTCTTCAGGGTATCGCCTCTATCTGGTAGTGGTCGTACGGGAGACACCCTAGTAGATGAGGGAGCACTCACTACTAGCCTCCCACTTGGAGCATTCCGTTGGCTCCAGTCTATTAGACCTTCCCATCTGGTGCTTAGGAACAGGAACCATGCTTTCCTGGAACCTTACTTGCCAAGCCGCTTTGCATTACAATTTGGTTATAGCCAGCTTCTCTTGGGCAATCCCAGTCCTCATCTCCAGTCGATAGGGAGCCTGATCGACGGGGCGCGTGCATAGGGCTACTACAATGCTGGATGTACAGGGGCAGTTTTTACCCTGCCCGAAGATAAACCCGACACTCACATGCTCTTTGCTGCTGCTAAGTTCTACATCCAGGTCAATACCTTTCTTTTTGGGTATGACCGTGAGCATAGTTTTATATCGGGGACCAAGCTTGCCCCTACCCTTGCTGATATAGGACGAGCACGTGCAATGGGGAGTAACAAGAAGGAGGGCGTCGCGCCCATAATTAAACCAGCTGGAGCGCCGCAATAGAGAGTGGTAGTTGAAGAGCCTATTATTGTAGTGCCTCGGAGGGAGAACACTGAAGAACCTCTTCCTACCGTTCCTTACAAGAGGAAGGCTCCCACCGAGTCGGTACCGCGGCCAAAAAGGACGAAGGTGGTTATTTCGCGGAGGAGGAAGGTTGCGAACGTGGGTATCGGCTCGCCTCCTCCCAGAAGGTCTTCTCGGCAGACGGCGTTGCAGGCCGTCGCCATTCGGGAGGTAGACCCTCTCCTAGACTCCGTAGCCATTCTTGTAAAGCCTTTGTAAGCTATCTCACCTTTGCATTCGTCCTTTGTACAGGACCCCAAAGTCGCAGCTGAGGTAGATACCTCCTCCTCTGAGGAGGTGGAGGTGGCGGTTGTAGTGCCCCGTCCCGCTCGGTCAATCGGAGGAATAGGAACGTCGACGGCGTTCAGACTTAGCCTTACAACGGCTGCTCGAAGACATTGCTCGGTCGAGGAGACCGCTCGCTCAGGTGGGGTAGTTTCGGTGAACTTGCCTCATCTTAGCCTTCACATAACAAATCGTATGTTTATAACTTGCACAAGTAGGCTTGATAATAAAAGAGACGAACTCACATAGCTAAAGGGAATAATCCCGACTTATCGAATTGGGTTAGAATATGGAAAGGTCCAACGGCCGTCATAGAGTCGGTGCACGGCGTGCTTTGAAAATGACACTCGATCCTTCGTCTCGTGGCTTGGGAGAAGGAAAGTTGGTTGAGTAGGCGAAGTATGAACGTAGCCTAAGTCATAGGCATCGCCCGCGTAAATGCTCGATAAAGCATGCACGCTTCCATGATGCAAGGCTTGGCATAGCCTTTGCTCGTCCCTTGAGTTAAGTTGTAGGCTTGGTGAAGTTAGGCAAAGTGATGGCAGTCGACCTAAGTCATTCCAAGCATGGTCCTATGAGTTCTACGGCTGACTATAGCCATGAAGTCCTACGGTGTGAAAGCTAGTTGTATGGATTATGAGTTGGGCGATAGTGTCGCATAAAAGCACGATGGGCCTAAGGCACGATGCACGGACTTAGTGTTAAGGCATGAACCACGGTTGATTTAATGGGTTTTTAGAGAAAGGACTATCGAATAGGCATTGAGTTGAATGAAATGATATGGTAACATGGAAAGAATGCTCGCGACCGTGGATCGTCGAGGGGTCCTTGAGGGGTCTCAAGGAAAGAAGACTTGAACTTGGTTGTGGAAATAGATGATAACACTGAGAGTATAATGACTGTGTGAGACGTCGGTTTGAGTGAAGGGTCTTGCATGGTCGTTGGACAACTTGTCGACAAGGTAGAGTTTCCCCGTAACGGCAATCCAGGGCCATGGGACCGTTTCGGCCAAGTAAGGAAACACGGTGGTAGCTGTGCTAGCTCGATAGCACCGGGTCAGTCCGGGAATTCCAGGGGGCTAGCTACCTTGCGCTGGAAGGGTCCCGGCCGACCGCAAGCTACGAGTCCAGGTATAGCTTGTTATGCTAGTGACCTCATATAGATGAGTCGGCATGGGCGGCGATCTGCGTATATGCCTTTGGACTAAGTCGAGTATTCGGTGAAGTGAATCAAAAGTCGAGTCGAATGCGTGCTCGGTTAAAAGACAATATTTGGGCCTAAAATTAGGCTGAGATGAAGACACCGTACTTCGGCACGAGATGTGGCATCGAGTCCTATGTTGTCGACATATAAGTTGCATAGTTATTGTTTGAGTTTTCATGAGTTTAAGTCAGAAGGTGCCACAAGGCAAAGTTGGTTGAGTAACCCTTACTTCACAAGTTGGATGGGTAAGTTGATGATTTAGTAGCAAAGGGCTGCGAGACGGCAAGGGCCGCGAGGCGGCAAGGGCTGCGAGGCGGCGATATGAGTCGAGTCTCATTGAGTTGCGAGGCACGGCCTCAGCAAGGGTTTGTAGCACGGTCACACGGGAATGGAGTCTCATCGCATAGTTGCGTCTCTGATTTGAGTCGTAAGGCAAACACGACTGGATAGGTTAACGTTGTTGAGTTAACATTGTTGACGCAAGCACGAGATGGTCTAGCGACACAGAATAGGCCAATGCGTCGGTCCTAAAACTGATCCTAAGGCAAGAGTAGAAAGACAATCATAAAGGGGACTATATTGCACAAAGTAAATCTAACGTGTTGGTTTTGTATGGGTGGGCGAGGAGCTCATTCCACCAGTACAGTTGAGTACTGACACCCACATGGTTTACATGTGCAGGCACAAGTAGAAGCTCGTGGCACGGAGCTCGCTTGGATGCGTCGAGGCACGGAGTTCTTTGGCGATTCGAAGCATGCGGCCGCATGGAGTAAAGTCTTATACAGGACATAATGTATGGACATCGCCTTCCGAAGCTTTCGCTGGATTGAGACTTGTAATTGAGAGAGAGCTGAGTGAACTTGTAAAATGTGAGAAGAGTGAGCTTGAGTGATTGTAATCTTGGCCTTGCGCCCCCAATGTAATCGTTGTTTCAATATCAATAAAGAGCTTCTTTTGAATAACTTGTGTTTGTTCCAAATTCTGCTGCTATTATTCAATGTCTCTGCTTGGGACTTCTGTGCGACGACCCCGTCGCTGCCACTGAAATCGGCCGTTATGGAACCCGCCTTGTACGAGCGCAATCTAGGCTCGTGCAGCATCACGCCTTAGCGAGGACGATCGCTGCCATGGGAGCGGGGCGTGACATAATGGTATCAGAGCACGGCTTTACGTCCTTGGACTATCGATTGAATTCTTTAACTCCGTTGTTTCCGTAAACTCTGAATTATTGCTTCCGCAAAGTTGATATCGTTGGTGCGCTCTCTCTCAAATGTCCCACGGGATGTCCATACAGTAAGTCTAACTATTTTGTAAAACATAGGAGGACAGTTTTTGTCAAAACAAAAAAATGGTTCGCGTAAGCACGGTTGGCTAAGTCGGGCTGGGCATATACACCAAGGATTACGTCGACCTTAGAAAAGTCGAGTGCGGGAATTGAATTGTGTCGGACGAGAATGAGTTGAACTCGATTGAGTAAAGTGAGATGACTATCGATAGGGATACTATCGAGCGACGATATCGTCGATGCAATATATATGAGCGTGCTTGGAATTAGAGGAATGGTTCGAACGAGATTCGAAGAAGTCGATTTTGATTCGAAAGATAGTTTTGAGGATTTGTTGAATGACTTCATTCCTGAGTGGTGTATGCGTTAGTCTCAGGAATATCGATCGATCGATTGAGGATTCGGGGTATCGATGAGTCTATCAGCAAGCGTCACGCGTATGCAAAGCCTTAGATTGAGAGTCGTTGAACAAGTTGTAGTCTTGAAAGTTTGACGTGTTGATTCGAACGGATTAGAAATGATACGCACAGAACGTGCAAAGGATTGAGGATTGTGCGAAGTATGAAACGCAAAAATGATTGAGTAGGTGAAATTGAATCGAGGAAAAGTTAGGGTGTACGAATGGATGACTTGATCGAGGAAATTGATACGGATTGTATATGAAAAGTTAACACGACAGGTAGATAGCGTGCATGAAAGGTTTGATTTTGAAGTTACGCAAATAACTCTAAAGATTGGATTGAATGTTGCTCGATGACTTGAGATAGATGGATGAACGATACATGAAATTGTGTTTGAGAAAATTGATGTTGTGAATGAATCGAGGGATAATGATCGAACTTGAATTTGAATGTCGAGGAGATCATCCAGTCGGACGATGGCATCATTCGTACGACACGAAATTGGTTGCAAAGGAAGATCGTCAGGTTACGCATATCGTCGATGGTATTGAGGCGTATCAAAGATCGATATGCGATAACTCGGGGGTACTCTTACTCGGTACGATCGTGCAAGTGTTGCTGTTCGGTTGGATGCTATACTTAGGATTTTGATCGAGATGAATGTTGGATGAAAATGATTGTATCTTGATGGTTATGCGGATAACCACAACATCGACGATCTTGTCTTGCGCGAGCGCAACTCTAGCCTTGCACATGCGTTACGTCGGATTTGGGGCAATCGTTCTGCGTGAGCGCTGACATGGTGATTCATGTCACAGGAATGATCGAACTCGAAAAAATCAGGACACGGCAACTTTGATTGTCTCGACTTGTTGGCTTGATGCGAAGGAGAATTTGAGGATGTTAGACTTACGATTGATGAATGAAATAAACTTCAGGATTGAGTAGGTCCAATCCACGCATCGAAAATGAATTAGTCTAGACGCGAAACAAGAGTTACGTCGCGATGAGGATAATTATCCCGCGGGAGCGTGCATGGTGATTCGTGCCCACCGTGGATAATCTGACTCACGTGAGATCGGGGCACAACGTATTGTTAAGCTAGATGACCTTGTGATCGATTACGTGAATTGGAATAAATAACTTATGGAGTATGGAATGTGATCTATGGTCTAGCGGTGAATTATGTCGTAGCGTGGTTGACTTGAAGGGATTGATAGACAGATTATGTCGAACGTGTTTGAAGAGATAGACTATGCGAAATGGCTTGTTGAACGAGTGAGATTGACATATTAAGGAATTGGTTGAAACGTAAGTTGTCATAGGATGGCTTTGCTGAATGACTCAGACCCCGTGCGACGAATTTTGAGATGCGTGTAGGGAATCGATGCTCGATGTTTGGAAATCGAAGTGATGCGAGCTTGGGTAGAAAACCCTGTACCAACAAATTCGTTTGACCATAGGATGGGGTCAGTGTTGATATTGTTGTTTGGGAACTATGATTCCAATACTGACGAAAGACATAGCCTAGCGGTTAGGCAGACGTCCGAGTGCAATGTGGTAGGATTTGTGGAGGCACCACTCGCGAGTATCGGTTGACATGCATGTATATCAAGGACTCTTGAATGCGTGCACGATCCGACTCGAGTGGTGATGACGGGATTCGCTATCACGAGGCTTGGTTGAAATGTATGTATTTTGGGGACGCCTAAGATTTGTGTACGATCCATACTAAGTTATACGTTGAATTCAAGTGAGACTTGAGGAACAGGAAAGTATTGAGGATTTTTAGATCGTAAGTTTTGAATAAAAGATTGAGGGTAGCACGAGCGTGGCTCGAATTTGAGGGAACGCATAGGAAAAGTGTGTGCGAGAGTTCTTGAATGTTGAGTAAAAGTGATAAGTCGATAAGTGTACTCAGTTAGTTTCGTGGACGAAACTTTTTCTGAGTGGTGTATGATGTAGTGCCCCGTCCCGCTCGGTCAATCGGAGGAATAGGAACGCCGACGGCGTTCGAACTTAGCCTTACAACGGCTGCTTGAAGACATTGCTCGGTCGAGGAGACCGCTCGCTCAGGTGGGATAGTTTCGGTGAACTTGCCTAATCTTAGCCTTCACATAATAAATCGTATGTTTTCAACTTGCACAAGTAGGCTTGATAATAAAAGATACGAATTCACATAGCTAAAGGGAATAATCCCGACGTGTCGAATTGAGTTAGAATATGGAAAGGTCCAACAGCCGTCATAGAGTCGGTGCACGGCGTGCTTTGAAAATGACACTCGATCCTTCGTCCCGTGGCTTGGAAGAAGGAAAGTTGGTTGAGTAGGCTAAGTATAAACGTAGCCTAAGTCATAGGCGTCGCCCACGTAAATGCTCGATAAAGCATGCATGCTTCTATGATGCAAGGCTTGGCATAGCCTTTGCTCGTCCCTTGAGTTAAGTTGTAGCCTTGGTGAAGTTAGGCAAAGTGATGGCAGTCGACCTAAGTCATTCCAAGCACGGTCCTATGAGTTCTACGGCTGACTATAGCCATGAAGTCCTACGGTGTCAAAGCTAGTTGTATGGAGTATGAGTTGGGCGATAGTGTCGCATAGAAGCACGATGGGCCTAAGGCACGATGCACGGACTTAGTGTTAAGGCATGAACCACGGTTGATTTAATGGGTTTTTGGTGAAAGGACTATCGAATAGACATTGAGTTGAATGAAATGATATGGTAACATGGAAAGAATGTTCGCGACCGTGGGTCGTCGAGGGGTCCTTGAGGGGTCTCAAGAAAAGAAGACATGAACTTGGTTGTGGAAAGAGATGATAACACTGAGAGTACAATGACTATGTGAGACGTCAGTTTGAGTAAAGGGTCTTGCCTGGTTATTGGACAACTTGTCGACAAGGTAGAGTTTCCCCGTAAGGGCAACCCAGGGCCATGGGACCGTTTCGGCCAAGTAAGGAAACACGGTGGTAGCTGTGCTAGCTCGATAGCACCGGGTCAGTCGGGGACTTCCAGGGGGCTAGCTACCTTGCGCTGGAAGGGTCCCGGCCGACCGTAAGTTACGAGTCCAGGTATAGCTTGTTATGCTAGTGACCTCATATAGATGAGTCGGCATGGGCGGCGATCCGCGTATATGCCTTTGGACTGAGTTGAGTATTAGGTGAAGTGAATCAAAAGTCGAGTCGAATGTGTGCTCGGTCAAAAGACAATGTTTGGGCCTAAAATTTGTTTGCAACGAAGACACCGTGCTTCGGCACAAGATGTGACGTCGAGTCTTATGTTGTCAGCATATAAGTTACATAGTTATTGTTTGAGTTGTCATGAGTTTAAGTCAGGAGGTGCCGCAAGGCAAAGTTGGTCGAGTAACCCTTAGTTCACAAGTTGGATGGGTAAGTTGATGATTTAGTAGCAAAGTGCTGCGAGGCGGCGATATGAGTCGAGCCTCATTGAATTGCGAGGCACGGCCTCAGCAAGAGTTTGTAGCACGGTCACACGGGAATGGAGTCTCATCGCATAGTTGCGTCTCTGATTTGAGCCGTAAGGCAAACACGACTGGATAGGTTAACGTTGTTGAGTTAACATTGTTGACGCAAGCACGAGATGGTCTAGCGACACAGAATAGGCCAAGGCGTCGGTCCTAAAACTGATCCTAAGGCAAGAGTAGAAAGAAAATCATAAAGGGGACTATATTGCACAAAGTAAATCAAACGTGTTGGTTTTGTATGGGTGGGTGAGAAGCTCATTCCACCAGTACAGTTGAGTACTGACACCCACATAGTTTACATGTGCAGGCACAGGTAGAAGCTCGTGGCGCGGAGCTCGCTTAGATGCGTTGAGGCACGGAGTTCCTTGGCAATTCGAAGCTTGTGGCCGCATGGAGTAAAGAATTATACGGGAAATAATGTATGGACATCGCCTTCCGAAGCTTCCGCTGGATCGAGACTTGTAATTAAGAGATGAGAGAAAGCTGAGTGAACTTATAAAATGTGAGAAGAGTGAGCTTGAGTGATTGTAATCTTGGCCTTGCGCCCCCAATGTAATCGTTGTTTCAATATAAATAAAGAGCTTCTTTTGAATAACTTGTGTTTGTTCCAAATTCTGCTGCTATTATTCAATGTCTCTACTTGGGACTTCTGTGCGACGACCCCGTCGCAGCTACTGAAATCGGCTGTTATGGAACCCGCCTTGCACGAGTGCAATCTAGGCTCGTGCGGCATCACGCCTTAGCGAGGACGATCGCTCCCACGGGAGCGGGGCGTGACAGCGGTAATATCCCCTGCTCGTCCTCGACTGTGGGATGAGGGCGGGTCTTCTTCGGGTGTAAGACCTGAACGACAAGGTGAGCAGGGTGAAGGCCCAGACCCTGATGATGGTCAGAAAATCAGTTTCGCCAATGACATATCTGTGGGAGATATGTCTGCAATAGGAACTGCGATGAAAGAGCTAGACGAGAACCAAGTCCAATCGGCTCATCCTTCTGTGGGTACGTTGCCTTTGTGCCTCTCTTCGAATGAGATATTTAGACTTCGATTTTGCGTGCTCCTCGTGAGGCTGACCACGTCTGTGTGTTCCCTTGTAGAAATGGAGAAAGAAACCCTTGCGGCGATGGTCCCCGCCATTAGGAGAGGGACATAAGTTGTTCCCGGCCCCTCCAAATCTGCTACTATGGAAGGAGCTATTAGTGAGCCGGTATTGGCATCAGAAAGAGCAGTCGAGCAGCCTGCTGAGGTGGCTGTTGCTGAATCCGCTCCTGTTCTGGCTGAGCTTGTGGAGGAAACTAGGCCCGATGCTGCTCGGGGCCTTGACATTATTCCCGTTGAACACTCCGGGCCTGCTCTTGGTTTGCCTGAAACCAAGGTTGATGGCATAGCTCAAGTTGGAGTTGAGCAAGTCGAAGGTACAAAATTACAACCTTTTCGTATTTCTCTCTATCTTTTTCTGATTACTGACGTATATTGTTTTCTCTGTAAGGTTTGGCTTCTTGTCAGGCGTTCCTTACAGAAGTGGAAGAAACTTTCCAAGCCCCTTCTCAGATGACCTCCACCGAGGATGAAGAGATGGCCCAGGAAGTTGTCAGAGCTTTCTACTCTGTATTGAAAGTGAAGCTTCCTGGAGTCTTGAATCGGAATGCCACGTTCGGCCCTGTGAAGGCTGTTACCGAATGTCAGGTAGCAGCCCTCGAGAGCATAGCTGGCTATAAAGAGCGGGCCAACACCCTGAGGAAGGTCCTGAATGACCTGCAGGGTCTGGTGGCCAGGTTCTGAGACATCAAATAGCGGAGTCCGGCGTCAATGTTCCGTGCAGAGGACGACCCTTTGATGGCGGCTCTTGCGGAAGAGAAGGATACCTTACAGGCAAGGAAGGACGTCATCATCCAGGAGATTGGCGAGCTGGCTGACCAGTATGGCCAGTCCAATACTGCGGGTGAGGCCCGTGCCGCCTCAAAGAATAGGCTGGCTGCACAAATCACTGAGAAATATAATCACATTGCGTAGATCAGGAACGAGATTGCCCAGCTGGAAGCCAACTTGAGGGCGGCGATATCTGAACAGGTGGAGTATTTGTCCCAGGCTGCCATGACTACCTCCACTTCTGCCCGATTAGAAAAATAGCTGGCGAAGTTGGAGGAGGAAAATCAGAGTCTGATCCTCTTTGAAGATGAAGCCGCTCGTCAGGAAGAGGTACGACACCGAACTGCTGTGATGTCCGAGGTCGAGATTGTAGCTGTGAAGGACAGCATCAATCGCTTGTGTATCATGTAGATTTTATAACTTCTCTTCTTTTTTTGGCCGTTCACGACTCTTGTACCTTTTTTTTGTCTTTTGATAGACATTGAAGTACAAAATAAAGAATTTTTTCAGAAGTGAATGTAGTTTTATGAAATATCGATGCTAGAGGTAATGTGGACGTAGGAGAGATATTTTTGGTGGGTATTACGCTGGGGAATTTTGATGTGGACCTATTATCCGTTTTATATTCGAATGATTCGAATATAGACAATAAGTTGAGCGAAGCTGCTAGTAGAGGTAATTTGGACGTAATAGCAGAGGATGTTCTATATCTGACCAGAGGTAATATAGACGTGGAAAGATATATAGCATTAGGGGAGTAGATAGTTCAGAGGTAGTATGGACATGATTATCCTTGATGAATGCTTTGCTCAGAGGTTATGTGGACGTGGCAAAACATTTGATCATTCCACTGGGGATATATTTATCAGAAAAAAATTCAGAGGTAATCGGGACGTGACTTGTTTTCGTCAAACCGAGTTCGGACAGAATAAAAAAATGGGAATGATTCCACTGGGAAAATATTTAGAGGACCTATTATCCAGGGTGTATTCAAGACTCTTGAAATACGGATAATAGTTAGAATTTTTTTTTTTGTTTTTGTTTTTTTTGAATCATATAAACATCGTACTGTACATTTACATGACTTATCATATGTGAACAAAAAGAGGTTACACATAGTATTTCTTCAGGAACTTGCCATTTATAGACATCATGAACAAGTCACCATCGGGCTTGGTTAGCCGGTACGCACCGTTAGAATATACTGATTCTATGACGAAAGGACCTTCCCATTTAGGCTGGAATTTCCCTTTTGTTTTGTGCGTCATGACCATCGATCTTCTCACTGCTAAGACTAGATCACCGACTTGGAAGATCCTTTCCTTCACTTTTTTATTGAAGGCTCTGGAAAGGCGTGCTTGGTATAGCACAATGTGCTGCTGAGCTAACAAGCAGTTTTCATCTAGCACTTCGAGCTCTTGGAGTCGCAGACGGTAGCTCTCTTCAGTAGTTAGATCGCTGGCTAGGGATGTCACGCCCCAGAACCAGAATACTGGAGAGCGGGGGCAGACATAGCCAGCTACGTATATTGAAATGGAAACCACCTCGATATACGGTCACGACTGTCTAGATATGTGAGGGTTTTCTACAAGCCCCAACAGTCTCTTATGGTCATGAACAAGCCAAGTGTCTCAATCACCGCAAGTAAGTAAAGTCGCAAGATGTAAGATCATTGAATATACAATAATAAGGCATCCCAAATATTATATACTCAGCTGATCATGAAGCTAGTCATTACAAAATGTTAGGACTAGCAAGAGTTTAGTCATACATGATCAACCCTAGGATTTGTTAATCATGTTTACAGCCCGTAGGCAGACAGTAAGTAAAAGTACATCGAGCTAACAGGTGCTCGTCGGCAAAACGCCTCAAAAGAATAGTTTTACAATAAAGTGGGTAAGACAAAAAGGGAAACCCACTCTTGGCCCGGGTTTCGTCTAGTGTTCACCATTGGGCTGGAAGCTTGGTAGATCCTCGGGAGCTGCTCCGAAATCTGGCCACACAAAACCAGCTGGGTCAAACCCCAGAAAGAGCAAGTGCCACAAGGGGGCCACGAAATAAGAACAAAAGCCAGCAATCAGCACAAGAAAACTAATATTAAAACTAGAATTACGAAAACATGTCAGGATGATATACGACGAGATAACCATGGAACTATTCCGATAGCCAGGTTACAACCCGTAAACCAAACAAGGACCGGGGTTGTAACCCTTCGTCTGAACAGAACTTGGTATCCCACCATTTATCGGCAAAATAATGTAAGAAAATCAAGACAGGAAACAATCTTGTACGGGATCAAGACATAGCTAGACCGGTTATACCTCATTCAATCAATCACGGCCAAGCAGATCCTACGGCTTACTAATTTAACTAACTAGGGTTATCACAGGCCTAATTACTAACAAGATACAGTGAGATTGTTCCACAGCCATAAGCCCTGCAGACCATCCAGGCTACCCAGGTCGAAAATTAGGGGTTGAATTCAGGTGGGTACATCGTCCAGGAGACGCATGTACCCTTAGGTGACTTAGAGGGTGCAACACCTGACAGTGTGCTGGAAATGTGCCCTACTCGACGGCAGGCTACAGATCCCTGGAGCGCCCAGGTAACGGGATTGCCTGTAGCTGTGTCATCTCTTCATGACTAGTGTGTTATTCTAGTTATTAACCTTAATCCATTTTGGTAGGTACTCCTGACCGTGGTACTCAGGAGTCCCATCCTAGACATGATGCAAGACTGTACAAGTGGATTTAACAAGCAATCAAGAAGAACCACCCACGGTGTCAAGGCATGTCAAGTTAAGTTACAAGTCAAGTTACAAGTCAGGAGTGTGCCGCTGTGGGCCACTATCAAGTTATCAAGTCGCAAGGATTAATTACAAGTTACAAGTTAGGAGTGCACCCCACTGGGTCATTACCAAGGAGATCAGAGAATACCAGGATCATAATTCACAGAAAATCCGAAAACCGTACTAGTCATAAACAATTACTTGAAAATCGTGTTAGGCCGTGTCAGGTCAAGATAGTCGTTCTGTGTTAAACAGATCTCAAGAAAACCCAATCCACAAAAAAGAAACCAATTCGAGAAATAACACCAATACTCCATGAGCTAAAGGTTTAAGCAAGGGGTCAGGGGCAACATACGTGCAAAAGCACGCACGCAGGGGAGCTGCGTACGCACAAAAGCACGCACGCAGGAGAGCAGCGTACGCACAAAAGCACGCACGCAAGGCTCGCTCAAGTCTGCGTACCAAGACACGCTCAAGTCTGCGTACCAAGGCACGCTCAAGGGGAGCAGCGTACGTAAAAGTCACGCACGCAGGAGAGCTGCGTACGTAAAAGTCACGCACGCAGGAGAGCTGCGTATGTAAAAGTCACGCACGCAGGAGAGTAGCGTATGTAAAAGTCACGTACGCGGGAGAGCTGCGTACGTAAAAAGTCACGCACGCGGGAGAGCTGCGTACGTAAAATTCACGCACGCTCAAGGGGAGCAGCGTACGTGAAAAGTCACTCACGCTCAAAGGGAGCAGCGTACGTACAAAGGCATGCACGCTCAAGTCTGCATACGCAAGAGACACGCTTCCAACAAGAAGCGTACTCAAGTCTGCGTACGCAAGAGACACGCTTCCAAAAGGAAGCGTACTCAAGTCTGCGTACGCAAGAGACATGCTTCCAACAGGAAGCGTACTCAAGTCTACATACGCAGCGCTAAAGAGCGCGCGCAGCTCAGTGTGCGTAAGCTAAACAGCTCTGCACACTGCTCACTGTCTTCTCCAAACAGCAAGAACACCATGGTTGAACTCAAGCTTCAAAACATCACAACTTGGCCATCCGAACTCCAAATCCAGATTTCCAAAGTTCCAACTTGGGTGAAACTGAATGCTCTTCCACATGGAAACATCAAAAACCCATAAAATCCAACTTAAGTAGCTCAAAACATGCAAAATCTGAAAAGAGAAATAACTTAGATCTAAAACAATGGAGGCTCCAAATCACAAAAAGCCAAGATCTAATGTTGATCACCATGTCCTAATCTAGCTAATGGACAAATAAAAGAGGGTTCTCATGTGGTGGCAAGATGCACTTGCCTATGGGTGGAGAGTTGTGGAGGAAGGAGAAGAAGAAGAAGAAGGAAATTAATGGTGGTGGTAATGAAGAGAGAGAGTGGTAGGTGGGGATTATAAAGAGGGTGGGATGTGGTGTGTTGAGGGTGTAGCATAGGCTAAGGTGGTCCAATACCTATTAAACCCAACCAAACCAACCCAAACCAATTAAAATCGAGCCAGGCCAAAACCCAAAATACGAGAAATACCAAAATTCCACAAGTTGAGAAAATAAAAAATACCTGCCAAAATCCAGATACGAGTAAAAATACGAAATACGGGAAAATACGGGAAATACGGGAAATGAGGGTGACAACTCTACCCACCTTAAAAGAATTTCGTCCTCGGAATTTAATCAAGGAGCTAGAGATTGCCACGACAAGATACACTAAGCACAGGCAAGCTACACTAAGCAGGCCAATCATACAATCATACAATGCAAGTAAGGAAGGGAAAATATAAGGCATAAGAAAGACATTATACCTCACGAGTCAAACAGGTAGGGATATCGCGATCGGATGTCGTCCTCACGCTCCCACGTTGACTCACCTAGAGAGTGATGACCCCAAGCAACACGGACTAATTTAATAGTCTTGTTCTTGAGTATCTTTTCCCTCCGGTCCAAAATAGACACGGGCCTCTCCTCATACGAAAGGTTGGTACCAACAACCAATTCCGAATGGTCTAGGATGTGGCTCGGGTCTAGAATATACCGTCGTAATTGGGATACATGGAATACATCATGCACCTCACTTAGCGACGGCGGAAGAGCGAGACGATATGATACATCTCGTACTCGCTCTAGAATATCGAACGACCCTATATACCTAGGACTAAGCTTTTCCCGCACGCCAAAGAGAATGACGCCGCGGTTAGGCGAGATCCTAAGGAATACATGGTCGCCGACAGCAAATTCTAAGGGACGCTGATGAGCATCGGCCCAATGGCGCTGGCGGTCCTGGGCAACTCGGAGGTGATCTCTGACCTTCCTGACCACTTCGATCGTCTGGGAAATCAACTCGGGTCCGAACATCTGCCTCTCCCCGACATCGTCCCATGCTAGCGGGGATCTGCACTTCCTGCCATAAAGAGCCTCAAAGGGTGCCATCTGGATACTGGCCTGATAAATGTTGTTGTACAAAAATTCTACCAGGTGCAGATGATTCTCCCATGAACCACCGAAGTCAAGGGTGCAAGATCTCAACATATCTTCAAGAGTCTGGATTGTGTGCTCTGATTGACCATCCGTCTGCGGGTGATAAGCTGAGCTGAACTGAATGCGAGTCCCCAAACTCTTCTGCAAGCTGCGCCAAAAGTGTGATGTGAATCTTGAATCCCTGTCTGAGGTGATGCTGACTGGCACACCGTGAAGCCTGACGATCTTCCTGAGATACATCTCTGCTAGCTGCGCCGTCGACTGTTCAACTCTGATTGGAAGAAAGTGTGCCACCTTGGTAAGCCTGTCCACAATTACCCAAATAGCATCTCTGTCGGCCGGAGATCTGGGCAACTTGGTCACAAAATCCATGGTTATATGTTCCCATTTCCATTCTGGGATCGGTAAGGGTTGAAGAAGTCCAGCGGGCCTATGATGTTCAGCCTTAATCTGTTGGCAAACCAAACACCGAGAGACAAACCGGGCTATCTCCCTCTTCATGCCATTCCACCAGAAATGCTGACGAATATCACGGTACATCTTCGTACCACCCGGATGAATAGAATATTACGAACTGTGGGCTTCTGCCATGACTTCCTGTCTGATATCTCCAGTGGGTACACAAAGACGAGTGCCGTGCCGAAGTGTACCGTCTTCATGGATACATGACTCTGGCCTTCTTCCTGCTTCACACTCTGCTTTGAGTCGCTGGATCTTGGGATCTGTTGACTGCGCCATCCGGATTCTCTCAACTATGCTGGACTGAACCTGTAGACTGGCCATCAATGCCACACTGGTTGGAAGAACCACTTCAATTCCCATCTTCTGAAGATCTGCCAATAACTCTGGTTGCGCCGTCAGGAAATAAACTCCGGCTCTCCTGCTCAATGCATCTGCTACAACGTTGGCCTTCCCGGGATGATACTGCAGATCCACATCATAGTCTACCAGTAGCTCGAGCCACCTTTTCTGCCGCATATTAAGGTCCTTCTGGATGAAAACATACTTCAGGCTCTTATGATCAGTAAAGATCTCCACTCTATCTCCGTACAAGTAGTGTCTCCACAACTTCAAAGCAAACACTACCGCCGCCAATTCCAAGTCGTGGGTCGGGTAATTCTTCTCATGATCACGAAGTTGACATGACGCATAAGATATTACCTTCCCATGCTGCATCAAGACACACCCCAATCCTCTGCCTGAAGTGTCGCAATAAACTGTGAATCCTCCGATCCCATCTGGAAGGGTGAGAATGGGAGCCGTTATCAAACCTCGCTTCAACTTCTCAAATGATTCCTGGCATTCTGCTGTCCAAACAAACGGCATATCCTTGCGGGTCAACTGGGTCATCGGTACTGCGAAATCTGAAACGAACCGCCGGTATTAACCGGCCAATCCAAGGAAACTGTGAACCTCTGCCACTGAGCTGGGTACCGGCAACGACTCGATAGCCACAATCTTCTGGGGATCCACTTCCACTCCTCCTCGGGTCATGATGTGACCCAAGTACGAAATACGATCGAGCCAGAACTCGCATTTACTGAACTTGGCGTACAACTGATGCTCCCGAAGCGTCTAAAGGACGACTCTGAGATGCTGCTCATGCTCTGCTTCACTCTTGCTGTAGACCAGGATGTCATCTAGGAACACGATCACAAATTGGTCCAAGTAAGGCATGAAAATACGATTCACGAGGTCCATGAATACTGCCGGCGCATTGGTCGCTCCAAAGGGCATAACAAGGAACTCCTAATGTCCATACCTCGATCTGAATGCTGTCTTCAGGATGTCCTGCTCTCTGACTCTGATCTGGTGGTACCCCGATCGCAAGTCGATCTTCGAGAACACTGTAGCCCCTCTGAGTTGATCAAACAAGTCATCTATCCTCGGAAGAGGGTATCTGTTCTTGATTGTCACCGAATTCAAAGTACGATAATCAACACATAGCCTGGACGTACCATCCTTCTTTTTCACAAGAAGCATTGGGGCTCTCCAAGGCGATCCACTTGTACGGATGAATCCCTTGGTCCTCAGTTCTTCAATCATCTTGTACAAAATCTCCAACTCTGAAGGCGCCATCCTGTAGACTCGCTCTGATACTGGTGCTGTCCCGGGAATCAAGTCTATAGTGAACTCAATCTCCCGCTCTGGCGGCATCCCTGGAAGCTCCTCTGGAAAGACATCTGGAAACTCTTCAACTATCCGGGGTAACTGCACTGCTGCTACTGCCATCCGCAATGCTGGGGAAGACGGCTCCACTGCGCCTCTGGAAAACGAAAACTCTAGCTCGACGGGGATACTAAAGACAACTCTGCCAATATGGCAGTCTATCCTAGCATACTGATTCCTCAACCAATCCATGCCTAAGACTACATCATAGTCTTCCATAGGAAACTCTATGAATCTATCGGGGAACTCCCTACCGCTAACTACGATCCGACACGAGGAAAATACTCGATCTACTCCCACAAGACCATTACCGGTAAGTATATTGAGCCTCACTGATAATGACTCGGGCTCCAATCCTATCCGTGTCGCGAATCGTGCGGACATGAATGAATGCGATGCACCAGAATCAAACAATACCGAAGCTGGAAAGGAGTTGACGAGAATAGTACCTGCCACTACCTCACCTGGTGCAACTTCTTCTTCTATAGCCATCATCATGGCCTGACCTTGTCCTCTGGCTGCCGGTCCCCTCTGCTGGAAACCTCTCTACCTATTCTGGGTCTGAGCTTGGGCTTGTGCATACTGCTGGGGGTGTTGTTGCTGGAATGCCTGAGACTGAGGTGGCAAGGGCCTCGAAGACTGATACTGCTGTTGCTGAACTGGTGCCGGGGCCGATCCTCTCACCGAAGAACTAGAAGGGTTGGATGCTGATGAACCACCCCTATTCGGGTAAGCCCCAACCCTATGATCTGCTGCTCCACAAGCCAGGCACAATCCCTGCGCCCTGCGACAATCTGCCACCACATGCCCTGGCTTCCCGCAATGAGAACATCCCATCGCGGAAGTCTGCTTCTGCTTCTACTGCTGCGGGTACGTGGGGTCGAATGCTGAACCGACGTTACTGAGGCCGCCCGCCTCGGAGTTCCAATGGTCAATCCCCTAGCTGCCGGGGTTGGAGCTGATGATTGGTACATCTGACTATGGGCCCGCTTCCTATCCCCGGTCCTATCCACGATCCTCTGGGAGGTATACTCATGCCTCCTAGCTGCTCTCAAGACTGCATCGAACGTTTGGTGCTCAAACTGCTCCACTGCTAACAAGATCTCCAAATGCAGTCCCTGCTCGAACCGCTGGGCTCTATCGAGCTCGGTTGCCACCAAGGTGGGGGAAAACCTACTCAGCCTAGAAAACTCCGATGCATAACTGTCGACCGTCCTGCCTCCTTGCTTCAAGTTGGTAAATCTAGTCTGCAGGTCGTACCGAGCCACAACATCAAAGTACTTCGTCTGGAATCTCTCCCTAAATACTGCCCAAGCAATGGGTGCCACTAATCCCATGGCCTGCGCCGCCCACCAATTATGAGCTAAATCCAACAACTACAGGCGTACCACCGCCACCTTCTCATTCTTAGGTGTCCTGGCTGCCTCCAGAATCACCTCGGTATTCTGAAGCCATGCATCCGCGGCAACCGCATCCTCGCTGCCGTCGAAGAAAGGAGGGTTCAATCGCTTGAAGCTGTTGGCCGCCTGGTTCCCTGGATGTCCGCCTCGGGTCAAAGCATCTTGAACTGTCTGGTGCAGGGCATCGCTTCGACGATCCTGGGAAGCTATCAAGGTTCTGATGAGGCCTACTAAGGTACCATCATCTGGCTCTGTGTGCTGGATGGGCCGAACTGGTGACTCTCCTCCAGTAGGCACAACTCTGGAGGCTACCCCGGAATGCTGGGCTTGATCTCCGGGTTGCTGCTGTTCCACGAGAAGTGCTCTACCTCGTCGATCGGTAGGACCAGGTACAGTGCCGCTGAAGAAGATGACACAGGGAACAATAAGGAAAGGACCAGGATAGATCAATGATATAAGCACAGGATCAGGGCAAGAATCCAGGGATTCAGAAGATACGAACAGAGATCAAGGACGAGTACTGATTGAGACATCTATCTGGCAAACCCCCACATATGTTGATTTACAAGACCTGCATGGGCCACCACTTAAACCATGTCACGCCCCAGAACCAGAATACTGGAGAGAGCGGGGGCAGACATAGCCAGCTACGTATATTGAAATGGAAACCACCTCGATATACGGTCACGGCTGTCTAGATATGTGAGGGTTTTCTACAAGCCAACAGTCTTTTATGGTCATGAACAAGCCTAGTGTCTCAATCACCACAAGTAAGTAAAGTCGCAAGATGTAAGATCATTGAATATACAATAATAAGGCATCCCAAATATTACATACTCAGCTGATCATGAAGCTAGTCATTACAAAATGTTAGGACTAGCAAGAGTTTAGTCATACATGATCAACCCTAGGATTTGTTAATCATGTTTACAGCCCGTAGGCAGACAGTAAGTAAAAGTGCATCGAGCTAACAGGTGCTCGTCGGCTAAACGTCTCAAAAGAATAGTTTCACAATAAAGTGGAAAAGACAAAAAGGAAAACCTACTCGTGGCCCGGGTTTCGTCTAGTGTTCACCATTGGGCTGGAAGCTTGGTAGATCCTCGGGAGCTGCTCCGAAATCTGGCCACAGAAAACCAGCTGGGTCAAACCCCAGAAAGAGCAAGTGCCACAAGGGGGCCACGAAATAAGAACAAAAGCCAGCAATCAGCACAAGAAAACTAATATTAAAACTAGAATTACGAAAACATGTCAGGATGATATACGACGAGATAACCATGGAACTATTCCGATAGCCAGGTTACAACCCGTAAACCAAACAAGGACCGGGGTTGTAACCCTTCGTCTGAACAGAACTTGGTATCCTACCATTTATCGGCAAAATAATGTAAGAAAATCAAGACAGGAAACAATCTTGTACGGGATCAAGACATAGCTAGACTGGTTATACCTCATTCAATCAATCACGGCCAAGCAGATCCTACGGCTTACTACTTTAACTAACTAGGGTTATCACAGGTCAATTACTAACAAGATGCAGTGAGATTGTTCCACAGCCACAAGCCCTGCAGACCATCCAGGCTACCCAGGTCGAAAATTAGGGGTTGAATTCAGGTGGGTACATCGTCCAGGAGACGCATGTACCCTTAGGTGACTTAGAGGGTGCAACACCTGACAGTATGCTGGAAATGTGCCCTACTCGACGGCAGGCTACAGATCCCTGGATCGCCCAGGTAACGGGATTGCCTTTAGCTGTGTCATCTCTTCATGACTAGTGTGTTATTCTAGTTATTAACCTTAATCCATTTTGGTAGGTACTCCTGACCGTGGTACTCAGTAGTCCCATCCTAGACATGATGCAAGGCTGGACAAGTAGATTTAACAAGCAAGCAAGAAGAACCACCCACGGTGTCAAGGCAGGTCAGGTTAAGTTACAAGTCAAGTTACAAGTCAGGAGTGCGCCGCCGTGGGCCACTATCAAGTTATCAAGTCGCAAGGATTAATTACAAGTTACAAGTTAGGAGTGCACCCCACTGGATCACTACCAAGGAAATCAGAGAATACCAGGATCATAATTCACAGAAAATCCAAAAACTGTACTAGTCATAAACAATTACTTGAAAATCGTGTTAGGTCGTGTCGGGTCAAGATAGTCGTGCTGTGTTAAACAGATCTCAAGAAAACCCAATCCACAAAAGAGAAACCAATTCGAGAAAAAACACCAATACTCCAAGAGCTAATAGTTTAAGCAAGGGGTCAGGGGCAACATACGTGCAAAAGCACGCACGCAGGGAAGCTGCGTACGCACAAAAGCACGCACGCAGGAGAGCAGCGTACGCACAAAAGCACACACGCAAGGCTCGCTCAAGTCTGCGTACCAAGGCACGCTCAAGTCTGCGTACCATGGCACGCTCAAGGGAAGCAGCGTACGTAAAAGTCACGCACGCAGGAGAGCTGCGTACGTAAAAGTCACGCATGCAAGAGAGCTGCGTACGTAATAGTCATGCACGCAGGAGAGCAGCGTACGTAAAAGTCATGCACGCGGGAGAGCTGCGTACGTAAAAAGTCACGCACGCGGGAGAGCTGCGTACGTAAAATTCACGCACGCTCAAGGGGAGCAGCGTACGTGAAAAGTCACTCACGCTCAAAGGGAGCAGCGTACGTACAAAGGCATGCACGCTCAAGTCTGCATACGCAAGAGACACGCTTCCAACAAGAAGCGTACTCAAGTCTGCGTACGCAAGAGACACGCTTCCAAAAGGAAGCGTACTCAAGTCTGCGTACGTAGCGCTAAAGAGCGCCCGCAGCTCAGTGTGCGTAAGCTAAACAGCTCTGCACACTGCTCACTGTCTTCTCCAAACAGCAAGAACACCATGGTTGAACTCAAGCTTCAAAACATCACAACTTGGCCATCCGAACTCCAAATCCAGATTTCCAAAGTTCCAACTTGGGTGAAACTGAATGCTCTTCCACATGGAAACATCAAAAACCCATAAAATCCAACTTAAGTAGCTCAAAACATGCAAAATCGGAAAAGAGAAATAACTTAGATCTATAATAATGGAGGCTCCAAATCACAAAAGCCAAGTTCTAATGTTGATCACCATGTCCTAATCTAGCTAGTGGACAAATAAAAGAGTGTTCTCATGTGGTGGCAAGATGCACTTGCCTATGGGTGGAGAGTTGTGGAGGAAGGAGAAGAAGAAGAAGAAAGAAATTAATGGTGGTGGTAATGAAGAGAGAGAGTGGTAGGTGGGGATTATAAAGAGGGTGGGATGTGGTGTGTTGAGGGTGTAGCATAGGCTAAGGTGGTCCAATACCTATTAAACCCAACCAAACCAACCCAAACCAATTAAAACCGAGCCAGGCCAAAACCCAAAATACGAGAAATACCAAAATTCCACAAGTTGAGAAAAATAAAAATACCTGCCAAAATTCAGATACGAGTAAAAATACGAAATACGGGAAAATACGGGAAATACGGAAAATGAGGGTGACAATGGCTACCCGAAGAGAAGGAATCTAGATTTCTAGGGGAAGAACTGCTTCGCTCCCATAAACCAGAGAGAATGGCATACTGCCTGTTGGAGTCCGGACTGTTGTGCGATAGGCTCATAGACATTCACCGAGCTTCTCGTTCCAATCACACTTATTTGAAGACACAAACTTCTTGAAAATCTTTATAATGGTTTTATTGAAGGCTTCTGCTAGCCCGTTAGCCGCTGGATTGTAGACAGTAGAGGCTATGTTCTGGATTTGATTCATATCGCAGAACCGATAGAATGCATGGCTTGCGAACTGTGGACCATTATCATGGATGATCCTGCGAGGTAGGCCGAAGCGGTTGATGATGTGATTTTGATGAAACTGATAACGTTTGACGTCTTCACTTCGTTGAGCGGTATAGCTTCCACCCATTTGGAGAAGTAATCGGTTTTAGCTAGGATGAACCGATGTCCTTTGGAGGATGGCGGGCTGATTGGTCTAAGACATCCATACCCCAGGCTTCAAATGGCCAAGACGTTGCCGTCGGGTGTATAAACTCTGAAGGTTGATGAATTAAGTCGGCGTAGAACTGGCAAGCTCTACACTTCTTTGTATATTCAACAACATCTGCTATCATTGTGGGCCAGTAATAACCCATTCGTTTGAGGTGATCTTGTAATTTGGGGCCTGGTTGATGTGCACCAGAAACTCCATCGTGAGCCTTCCGAAGTGCATGCTTTGCTTCTGTGTCTGATAATCATCGTAACAGTAGCATGTTGTAAGAGCGTCGATACAGCATCTTGGTAGCTGTGTCGTAGTAAAATCTGAAGGATCGCCTTTGGATAGATACTACTTCCTTCGGTCCTCAGGGAGGATTCCATAGACAGCATAGTCTATGAAGAGAAATCTCCAGTCTTTAGCATCGACGTTTGTTTTTGCTGCATAACTATAATGAATATGCAAGGCATCTTTCACACAGAATAATTCTCGACCAGACACTGTGATCGACTACTGTGTATTGGTAGGAACGGTCAAGGAAGCAGCGAGACCGGCTAGAGCATCTGCTTCTATATTCTGTAGTCGAGGTACGTGCTTAATAAAGAATCCAGCGAAGGTAGATGCCAGCTCGATTGGTGCTCTGTGGTAGGGGATAAGATCTTCGTCGCAAACTTCATAATCCCCTCGGATCTGACTAACTATTAGCTTGGAAACACCGTAAGCCTCTAGATAGTCAACTCCCAGTTGCTTTGCCTGTTGTAGGCCAATTAATAGGGCATTATATTCGGCCACGTTGTTGGTGCATGGTTCCACGAGAGAATATGCACGGTGTACAACCAGATGATTAGGTGATACGAGCACAACACCTACTTCATCTACGATATTTCCTTTGGGTCCTGTTCTTGATGCACTGTCAAAGAACATTCGCCAAATGGGGATTTCTTCAGTTACAGTATTAGACTCTACCACTTCTTCGGGGATTTCAACATAAAGTTTGGACGACTCCGGCACCGGGTGAGCTGCTAGGAAATCAGCTAATGCTTGGCCTTTTACTGCCTTCTGAGGAACGAAGATCATATCATATGGAGTCAACAACATTGCCCATGTAGCTAAACGGGAATTGAGAGAGCCCGGTTTATCATGAGTATTCTGAGAGGGTTGACTTTAGATATAATATGGATAGTCTGCCCAGACACGTAGTGGCGTGTCTTTTGGATGGAAAATACTAGTGCAAGGCATTCCTTCTCCACCGGTGTGTATCTGTGCTCGGCACCCACCATTGTGTTGCTGAGGTAGTAGATTGCATGTTCATGGCCGCCTTCGTTCTTCTGAGCTAAGAGGGCGCCAAGGGAATGATCTATAGTACGGACATATAGTAAGAAGGGCTTCTCAATTATTGGAGCTACCAATACTGGAGGGCTTGTAAGATACACCTTGATGTCATCAAATGCGTGTTGACATTGTTCAGTCCAGACGAAAGATACGCCTTTCTTTATAAGCTGAGTGAATGGTTGACACCTTCCAGAATGGTTCGAAATGAATCGTCTGATGTAGGCTAGCCTTCCTTGTAGTCCGCATAGCTCTTTGAGGTTTTTTGGAGGATGCATGTCGAGAATAGCCTTCACTTTCTCCGGGTCCAGATGTATACCCTTTGAAGTGATGACGAAACCAAGGAACTTGCCGCTGGAGACTCCCAGAGAAGACATGGTTGGATTCATCTTGAGTTGGTGTGCATGTATTAGTTCGAACACCATTCTCAGGTCTTGGAGGTGGTTGCCCTTGAGACGACTTTTGACTGCGATATCGTCTACGTAGCACTCCACGGTTTTGTGTAAATGATCCCAAAAAATTGTGTCCATGGCTCGCTGTTATGTTGCCCCTATATTCTTCAATTCGAAGGGCATCACTGTATAGTAGTATACATCCAACGGTGTTCGAAAAGATGTGTGCTTCTCATCGTCGGGGAACATCTTGATCTAGTAGTAGCCTGAGGACCCATCCATGAAGGACATTCGCTCGAAGCCGTAAGTGTTGTCGATCATTACGTCAGTGATCGGTAGATGAAACTCATTTTTCGGGTATGCAGAGTTCAAATCACGGTAGTCGATACAGACTCAAACTTTATCGTTCTTTTTTATGACTTGAATGATGTAGGCAACCCAGTCTAGGTGTTGTTCCTCACGAAAGAATCTACTGGCAATGAGCTTCTTGACTTCATTCTCAATGGCTTCCATGACGTCTGGACGAAATCATCGTTGTTGTTGTTTCACTGGCTTAGCTTTAGACGAAATGTTCAGGCGATGCATAGCAAATTTAGGGTCCAAGCCTGGCATGTCTTCGTAGCTCCATGCGAAGACGTCGATGTATTCTCTTATAAGCAGTATAAGAGATTGGCGTTCATCGCCAGATAGGCTTTTGCTGATGAAGATTGGTTTGAAGGATGCTTCATCTCCTAGATTGACTTGATAACTTCATCTTCGGTAGGTGGTTCCCGTTGTTCAAAGTGCAGCTCCCACCTGGTGTCCATCTTTTGAGCCCATTGTTCGAGTTCGATTGATTGGACATCGTCTGTAATTTGGTCGGCAGAAACCATATTGATGGACAGAGTTGCTTTAAACATGTCATCGATGCTGGAGTCTGAGTCCCAGAGGGAGGAATCAGAAGAATGAGAACAACGATCTGCTTCATCATCTGATCTTTTGGGAGTTGTTGGAGGAGAGACATAGCCCAAACCAACACCGCTTCGTTGATAGTAGTTCTCGGGTTTGCCGGGGGGAGCAAAGTGTCGTATTGGCAACCGTCGACCTCGGCCATAATTTAGCCCTTTGTCACTTTTGATGTCATATTCCATGTTCTGGATGATGTTCTTGGCCTGCCAACTATACCAAAAAAGTTGCATTTTCCCAGAGTCATAGTCAGCTTCTGTGTTGTGCTTGGGAGAAGTAGAATCTGGAACGAACTTTCTCTCGCCAATTATACGACCAAAGATGATTAGCTCTTCATCTTTCTTTCTGGCTGGAACGATGAAGTAGAGGATATCTTCAAGGTAAACTTTTTCCCGCAGGTGAGGTGTTGTGACCGGCATGCAGAGGTGTGGTCCTATGTTGTTCTCTAGAGCGTATATCGTATCTATGTAGTGGTTTACAGATTGATAGCCATCGAAGTAATTCAAAGATAAACCTTTACTAAGGAAATACGCAAGTTCTTCTTCAGGGATAACATCATCCACCGAAGGTATATTATTATGAGTATTGATATACTCATTGAGAGGATCATCATCTGGAAGGGGAGCCACAGTCTTGGCCGAGTTCACCACGTAGGGTAATTCTTTAGGATTGGTGGGACGGGCGTCAGTAAGTTCCTTCCGAGGTGTCTTGTTGAGGGTGATAGTCAGTGGCTTGACCTTGTCAGGGTTCTTCTTTTTCATCCAGATTGTGAGGGGCTTCGGAGTACTTTTTGGAGTAGTACGTCCTTTGACTCGGATAATCAGGGGACCATTGGAGATGGACTTACCTCAGCTTCATTGTCAGCTTTGTTGCCATCATCCTTGTGGGGTTGAGATTGGTAAAGTATCGAATCTCTGTAGTAAGCTTCGATGCCCTTGAAAGGATCAACATCGGCAAACTCCGTCTTCACGACACCATCGATATTGACGTACTTGAAGCATTGGTGAAGTGTGGAAGGAACAATCTTGTTCTCATGTATCTATGGACGGCACAAAAAGACGTTGTAGGATACATTGGCATCGATCATATAGCAGGAAACCTCCGTTCGGAGATCACCGATCTAGCATTTGAGACGGATCTTGCCCAGCGGATGGCTTCGACCAGCATTGAAAGCCACGATAGTTGTGTTGGTTGCGGATAGCTTGTGGACAGGGATTCCCAGAATTTGAAGCAAATTTCTAGGAATGATGCTGAGGGAGGATCCTGGATCAATGTGCATGCGATCCACCTTGATCGCCCCGATATACCCTATATAGTACAGGGGTCTATTATGACGATTATTCTTGAGTAGCATGTCCTCCTGTGAGAAGGTGATGTTGGGCACCACTTCCATAGTACTGTGGCAGTGGGAACGGGAGACAGGATCTTCAGCGGAGGCTTTGACTTCAGCGAAGTAAGAGTCGGCGTGTAGCAACGCCTCACTTAAGGCCTTCCATGTTTCTTTGGAGAGTCGCAATAGATCGAACAAAGACAACCTGGCAGGTGTATTGGCTAGCTGAGCCAGTATGTCAAAGTTGTAGGGCTGATCCATGCCTTCAAGAGCTGGCGCCTTTAAAGATTTGTCAAACAATATCTTCTTCTGCTTGGATTTGTTCGTGGTTTGAGGCTTGGATGGGCCGGCTTCTGAGCTTGTGGGGGCAGCAGGAGCTTGAGAAGGTACTACTTCTTCTTGTACGGGATCGTACGTCCGAAGATAAGTCTTCCCCGATCGCGTCTCGCCAGATAGAACCTCGTAGATGGGGGAGGATACCATATGGCATGGCTTGAATATCATGCCCCTTCTTGCTTTGGGAGGTGCTACCCCCTGTGTCACTTCTTGGACAAGGTCCGGGTGGACCCACATGATCTCACCACATTTAGATATGAGTGGGACCAAGGTCGAGTTGCGAGCTGGTGGTAGGTTGACGACTTCTATCATCGCCTTGGGGATCGGGACCACGTCGTCTGGGACTTCTGTATGAGGAAAGTTGCCAAACTGAAGAGAGATCATGTTAGCAGATACAACCTTGTCTTCAGCTTCGAGGTTTATCACTTGGCTGTCGATAAGCTGTTGTATCTTCTTCTTCAGGATGATACAGTCCTTGGTGGAGTGATGCACGTACTGATGATAGAGACAGTACTTGGGATTATTGAGTTGGCTCGCCTCTGCAGGACATCGTAGTGGAGGCAATGTCAGCTTATTGCCCTTCGTCAATGTGTGGAAGATGGTAATGATATCATCTTCGTTGAAGGAGAAGGTCTCCCTAGGCTTGTCTGAGGCGCCCTGAGAATTGGAAGCTCCTTTGGATGTGTCGACTTTCAGGACTTCTTTCCCTTTACCCCCACGAACATGGATAGTTTGAGGATGCTTGCCCTTGTCTTCAGATTTGGGTGACTTCAACCCCAGTAGTTCCAAGTTAGGAACGTCATTTTCAGCAGCATCAGCGGCCCCAATAAAAGTGGGCCATGTATCATACTTATGTATACCTAGACAAAACTTTACTGTAGGAAGGAAGTTATGTCGACAAGTATCTATAAGTTCTGAGTCTGGTATGCCGAAGGGCATCTTCAGTGCTAGCTGCCTGAAGCGTTCGATGAAGGCGATGACAGACTCAGTCCTCCTTTGCTTGGTCTCGATAAGGGTGGACATACTAACATGCATGCCACTCTCGTAAAACCTGTTGAGGAACAACCTCTCCAAGTCTTTGAACGAATTGATACACCCGTCAGGCAAATTGTAGAACCAATCGAAGGCTACCCCATGCAAGGTGCTAATAAATAGCTTCGACAGAAAGGGATCGTCTCTGGGCAAGTGCAGAGTCTGTGTGTTGAAGTACGTCATGTGCTGATGAGGAGAAGTCAAACCGTCAAATGAGTTCAGCGTCAACGGTTTGTAGTTAGGAGGGCAAGAAGCATTCTCCCATTCGGGGGGATATGGTTGAGATATTTCCATCTTCTATAGCTTGTCTTTGTGTGTGATGGTGTCGAGACGAGCGACCAGGAAATCAATTGCATCCTGTTGATTAAACAGGTGTTGGGAAACGGCTGCTGAATGGTTGTCAGGCGTTGTTGGCGAAGGACCAACCCTGACATTTGCAAGATTTGGTGGAGGCGCAATGGAATAATACTCTTTTTGTAGTGAAGGAGGGTTGTTGCTGTAAGCCGAACTAACATGGGCCGAGGCATTTTGTTGAGGTAGAGGAACAGCCCCAGCAGCTTGAACTGCCATGATACTGGTAAGCATATCAGTGATCTTGGCGAATGCTGTTTCGAGACCCTCTAGCCGTTTGCTAGTCTGATCACTGGCTTATTCAGGTCTTTCTTCCTCTGCCATGTATGTAGATAGCATGCGAGGATGAACAGAGGAAGCAGTACAACTGGTGCAGAAACTATCTGTCTCCAAGTGGATAAGTCCTTCATCTTCAGGTATAGGAGGTAGATAGTCGCCATCGGATTCGGAGGGATCATCGTCCTCTAGAAGGCTACCCCCAGTGTGAGGGTCATCTGTTTCAGATTTTGAGGGAATTCTACCCCCGGTTTGGGAATCTTCGTCGTCCATACGGAGTCTTGCCTTTGATCGAGTGCCCATATAGACTCCTTCGGATGCGACAACCTGTTGGCCATCTGTTGGTAGACTTCTCCTTCATCTTCTTACGAAGCTAAGAGAGAAAGTTGGGTTCATAGTCCACTGTCTTTGATTGGGGCTTCCGTAAGGGGGACCCCACGAAGCCATGTTGGATGAAACATATAGTGGGTTCTCGTCGTCAGAGAAGTGTAGCCATCGAAACACGGATTTTCTCTGAGGCACTCTTGTTGCTTTGGAGCAACAACAGTTGATAATAATACTGGTGTACGGAAGCACACTCTGAATTGTTATGTTCTCTCTCGCTTTGCGCTTATGATTTATCATATCGCACAAGTCAGCGGAAGGGAGTTTTGCCTTACAACCCATGCTGCATGCATCACCGAGCTTTGCATGCGAGTTCGTAAGGAGAGTAGGCGCATCCAGACATAGTTCATGTACAGGGGGAACCCCTACACCTAAGTTCTCTGATGTCCTTGAAGACAGCCCCGTGCTATACGCATTGGGGCCTGTCTTTTTATTGTGGGCGCATAGGCCTTAGAGACTGGCCTTGGACGCATGCTCCTTGATAGCATGTTTAAGCCTCCTTGATGTGCGTGCATAGTATGGATCCAGAGAGCCTGGGCGCATAGCCTTGGGCGCATGGCTCTGGATGCCCAGCCTGTTGAAGACATAAGTGTTCTGGTTTGGGCTATGCGCCCAAACACTCCCTTGAGCGCATAGCCTTGGGCGCATGCCTGGTGGAGAAATGATGTTTTCTTCTAGTTTGGCCTCCTTCGTTTGTGAGCCCCGTCGGTTTTGGACAGAGTGTCGTACACCCCGATTCTTGGCATCGTAGTATTTTCTTTTGCCAAGTCTCGGGTGTTGAACACCCTGTTGTTGGTTGTGTAGGAAAGAAGTGACTGGGCTAGTAGAGCCCGGAACGATATGAGCCTTCTCCATTTAGGAAACTTCTGTGGCAGAGTCTTGCTCCCATGTGACAGAGTCCTCCAGCTGCATATCTGCTATGACTCTAGCAGGATATGCACAATGAGCCTTCGGAAGCCAAGTCTTGCGAAACTTGTTTGGCTTCGATAATTTTGATGGAGTAGAGCTGTCCCTCGAGAGCATCTCTTCGAACGCCTGCTGATCAAACTTTAGGATCAGCATCTTCTGAGTACTCCCTACTTTGTCGGTATCAGATTGCGTCACCACCTTCTCGTAAGAGGAAAAGGTGGTCCCCAGCAGAGTTGCCATTTTTGTGGACACACACAAAAAAGAAGAAAAAAATGCTGTCTTTTCTTTTATTGGCACAAGGCACCACAAATCGAGTACGCCTGAGAGATCCTGCGCTAAGGATCCCATAGTACAAAAAAGAATTCTCGGGAATAGGACGATGTAGATCGAGCGGCAGTTGCTCCTTTACTCCGTTGACACTCCGATTATAAAAGTGGAAGAAAACCTAAGAAAATTGCTAACTCTCGGCTCACTGGCAAGAAGTGCAGCAATTTGGCTCTTGAAAATGCTCTCCGTTATGTGTTTTGAAGAGGGATGAGACCCCCCTTTTATAGTCGTTCTCGAGCTGGAACGATGTTATGCACCCACATGAGGAAACATGCTGGTTTTTATGTAGGCGTATAGTCCTGCCTTGGGTGCATAGGACGTAGGCGCATAATGGCTGCGAGATCGTGGGTTGGTCATGGTGTTGACATGGCCGCATGCTTCGATGCACGACTGCTCGTGGAGACTGACGTGACAACGTGCTTCAGTGCACGTATTAATCATGGCTTTGACAGAGTTAGGCTTGGGCGCATAGCCATATCTCAGGTTATGCGCCCTCCTTTCAGGAGAGCTTGTCTTGGGCGCATGAAGCTTCGCTGACTGGGCGCATGGAGCTGCACTTGACTTGGGCGCATGGAGTTGTACTGACTGGGCACATGAAGCTTCGTTAGCTGGGCGCATGGAGTTCCACTGACTGGGCGCATGGGGCTTTACTGACTTGGGCGCATGGGGCTTCATTTGCTGAAAAATTTTCATGCTTCTACAGCTACCCGTGCTGCACGGACGTTGCTGCCAACCTGGTCGATAACGCATTATGGCTCACAGACAACATATGGCTCAAAGACAGCCCTTAAGTTAAAATGACAAGACAATACGAAATGGTCGCGGGCAACCCACTCGTATACGGGAAGAAGAATGAAAAAGGGATTCCAAGGCAACAATAAATGATATCGTAGCCGGCCTAAGAGGAATCATGGCTTACGGGCTGCTTGGGTGGGGGCTCGGCCACCCAAGAGACGTAATGTCGGGTATTTCAAAAGACTATCAAGGTGTACCAGCCATCACGCTATGATATGTGAGAATACTAAGGGGAACATGTCCAAAATGGCTTGTGATGCCAGCGACTGGTGCATATAGATTAAGTTGGCTCGATTGCGGCAATACGCGTGCGAGTCTTTGCATTAAAATAAGTAAATCTGACTAGCTGAACACACTATGTTACTGAATGAAATGTATCTAAACAACATCTGAGTATAACATATCCTGACAACTTGAGTAAGCTGAACAATTGTGGAACTGAACGAAGCGCCTTCTGAATAGGCTTGAATATAATACACCAAATGAACTAGAGTACGTCGTGCAAATGAGTTAGAAACACACCTACGACGCGCTAGAATCTGAGGCAGGGACACGCCCTTGACACTGAATGTTTACGTGAATTACGTTAAGTTGTTAAATACGAATTGTTGACTAACTTGGTTTACTTTAGACAGGGAAGACCGGATGATAAGTATGGGTAAGTCGTGCATGTATTTCCATGCAAACACTTGAAATCGGTAACACGAGATAGATTATGAAATATGCCATGAAATTGATCCTAAGACAAGATTAGAAAGACAATGAATGATAGAGGATGCACAGAAGTAAAATGAACGTGTTTGGTAATGATAGCGAGTGGATGAGCTAGCCTCCCCACCAGTGCATAACAATGTACTGATAACCCCACAGTTTGCTTGTAGGGTGCAGGAGACGTCGTCGGGTACGGAGATTCCCTCGAACGTGCTAAGGCGCGGGGCTAACTCTGGAGCCTTAGAGCATTGCAAAGGACCTGGAGCATCATATACAGGACATAATGTATCAGAACATCTCCATAAATCATTCCATCTTGTAAGCCACTTGGCACGCCTTTTATGTTTCACAGAGAGATAGATCTTGAGCGACTTGTAATTTCGGTCTAGCGCCGCTTGTAAACTTCTTGAATATCAATAAAGAGATTGAATTTGTTCCAACTTGTGTTCTTTTACTTTCTGCTGCAAATGGGGACACTCTGTGCGACTCTATGGCCTAGCTCAAATCGGCCATTTCTGGACTTGGCCTTGCACGAGAGCAACTTAATCTCGTACGTCATCATGCCTTAGGGAGGACGATCGCTCCTACAGGAGCGGGGCATGACAACTGTTGCCGCCGGTAGCCCCCCTCCCCGATGTGCCGTCCCCGTGCCCCCAGCCACCATCTGCTACCACTATTGCTTTTGTTTGCTAGCCGCTGCTGCTGGTTGCTTCCACCGCAACTGGCCACTGCTTCGGTTGCCCATGGAGAAAAGGTGGTGGGGACGGGGGTACGAGGGCACACATTGGGTAAATGGGCAGCGAAGTGGGGGCACGGGGATGAAGATAAAGGTATTTTGGTCTAAAAATGGTCAAACAAGTTTACCATCAGTAACGTACAGTTTCTGTCAAAAGTGGAGGGTGTCTTGCATTATGGTAATTGGTGGGGTGTACCTTCAATTTGGATATTAAAAGTTGGGTATAACTCAAAATTTCTCAAAACATATTGTTAGTTATTAATTAAACATTTTATCATATTTATATTAAAATAATATATATTTAATAAAATAAATACCAGATGATGGAAATATTTTGTCATAGGAATCGAGCCACCACACCAGTTTTTTGTATTCGCCTTCTCTGACCTTTCCTTGAACCTAGGATTGTCGAATCTAGCCATCATCGTAGTCTCCTTCTCAGACGTGTTCCAACCTTGGATCGGTTGTCTGGTGTGATCACGTGCGTTCTAGTCGTTGATCGTATCATGGATAAGCTTGGCGGCCACGACATGAAACTACTACTAGATCTGCTCAGTCCAGTATGGTAGATAGAAATATGTTCTCTAAAAGAAGTAAAGTAGTAAGTTATATAATATTCCAAAATTAGAAGATTGATATTAAAATCAAATATACTTTTACCTTGAAGTGCGCAAACAAGAATGCTTTCCTCTTATCCGGGGCATCGGAGTAGTTGATCCAAGGGCCACCATAGTTGTGCCTCAAAAACTGTCACGATCCGTACCCAGTAAAAGGGCACGAGAAGTAAAGTACGTCCAGCCTACGCCGCAGTGTCGGCGGTAAAACGCTGTCCTAGGTTACAGTATCTAACACAGTCTATGATATGCTCCGAATGGAGAATAAATAATAAGTAACTCAATCACAAACTAAGATGGAATAGAAGAATAATCTCAAGAGAGTCACAGGTATAATAACAGTTTTGGTGTAAAACCACCAGAACAAAATCTCAAAGTAAAACTCATAATGTCTCAAATAAATAGACAATAAGATACTAAAGTCTCAGCTAGACTATGGGCAAGTCCTCAGCGACTACTGGATCCTCCTGAGGGTCCATGTCACTAGTGTCACCTAAGCCAGTGCCATAATAAGTAGGGCAGAACTCCTCATCATCACCTGTAAAATTTTTAACATGTCCAATCAGGATGGAACGAGCACATATCTCTCACAACAAATCATATCAGGATTGGACATATAAAGAAAGCTATAGAAAATTATACATGAAATTCTACAAAGAAATCAACAAGAGAGAGAATATCGAGACGAGATATAAATATGATAAATAGAGAAATGTAACTATCTACGTGATTTAGAGCATAATTTGGTTATGTAAACAGGTTGGGTTGCACATGGATAAACTATGGAGTTGCACATGAATACCTACTAGGGATAATGATCACATAACCAACTACACTCACCCTGCCCCCAATCAATACACAAGGATCGAGTCATGATATGTTATTACACATGAATAACATCTACTTTATACATGGAGCTCATATGGTCATGAGTGTACATGAATAACATATGAGTGTACATGGATAAATATGAATACATGGAGTACATGATGAACACGATAAAGTACATGAACATGATATACTCGATGTATCCGAGGGGATAACATCACATGAAAGGATCCATTGGGTACTAATCCATGTGAACATCGTGTCAGCATCAATTATACTAGTCTATAACAAGAGAACATATCCAAACAAGTATGAAAATGTCAAAGAATGTACTCGCCTGGTAAACCGAACTGCTGACGATGAAGTGTAGCTAAACCGGGGCAATATAAACCTATTTAAAGTATACACATGTCACAACCAAGTCTACAATATCAAAAAAAATAGAAACAATGCAAGACTTCATGCTTCTAGGTCCCTTTTGGTCAAAGTTAACCCTTGGTCAACTCTGGTCAAACCTGGTCAACGCTGGTCAAAGTTATATAATATTCCAAAATTAGAAGATTGATATTAAAATCAAATATACTTTTACCTTGAAGTGCGCAAACAAGAATGCTTTCCTCTTATCCGGGGCATCGGAGTAGTTGATCCAAGGGCCACCATAGTTGTGCCTCAAAAACTGTCACGATCCGCACCCAGTAAAAGGGCACGAGAAGTAAAGTACGTCCAGCCTACGCCGCAGTGTCGGTGGTAAAACGCTGTCCTAGGTTACAGTATCTAACACAGTCTATGATATGCTCCGAATGGAGAATAAATAATAAGTAACTCAATCACAAACTAAGATGGAATAGAAGAATAATCTCAAGAGAGTCACAGGTATAATAACAGTCTTGGTGTAAAACCACCAGAACAAAATCTCAAAGTAAAACTCATAATGTCTCAAATAAATAGACAATAAGATACTAAAGTCTCAGCTAGACTATGGGCAAGTCCTCAGCGACTACTAGATCCTCCTGAGGGTCCATGTCACTAGTGTCACCTAAGCCAGTGCCATAATAAGTAGGGCAGAACTCCTCATCATCACCTGTAAAATTTTTAACATGTCCAATCAGGATGGAACGAGCACATATCTCTCACAACAAATCATGTCAGGATTGGACATATAAAGAAAGCTATAGAAAATTATACATGAAATGCTACAAAAAAATCAACAAGAGAGAGAATATCGAGACGAGATATAAATATGATAAATAGAGAAATGTAACTATCTACGTGATTTAGAGCATAATTTGGTTATGTAAACAGGTTGGGTTGCACATGGATAAACTATGGAGTTGCACATGAATACCTACTAGGGATAATGATCACATAACCAACTACACTCACCCTGCCCCCAATCAATACACAAGGATCGAGTCATGATATGTTATTACACATGAATAACATCTACTTTATACATGGAGCTCATACGGTCATGAGTGTACATGAATAACATATGAGTGTACATGGATAAATATGAATACATGGAGTACATGATGAACACGATAAAGTACATGAACATGATATACTCGATGTATCCGAGGGGATAACATCACATGAAAGGATCCATTGGGTACTAATCCGTGTGAACATCGTGTCAGCATCAATTATACTAGTCTATAACAAGAGAACATATCCAAACAAGTATGAAAATGTCAAAGAATGTACTCGCCTAGTAAACCGAACTGCTGATGATGAAGTGTAGCTAAACCGGGGCAATATAAACCTATTTAAAGTATACACATGTCACAACCAAGTCTACAATATCAAAAGAAATAGAAACAATGCAAGACTTCATGCTTCTAGGTCCCTTTTGGTCAAAGTTAACCCTTGGTCAACTCTGGTCAAACCTGGTCAACGCTGGTCAAACCTGGTCAAACATTGTTCAACTAGTCCATTTACTAATTTTTAGGTCACACACAAGTTTCTAGGTCATTCTAAGTTCGTTTGAGTTGAATAGGATCAAGTTTGACCCAAAGTTGACTTTTGTCAACTTGGTCAACTTGTCGGTCAACTCGACTAAACTAAGGTCTTTGGGTCGATCCTAATCTGTCCCAATACTCCAATGGTTGCAGCACTAACATAAAAACACACATAAACTACATTCTATCAACCAAAAGCATATATGTATATATATACATATATATAGTCTTCCCTCTAAGCACATACATATATACATAACCCATACATGAAAGAATGGTGGTGCGAAGAATACGGACTGTTATCAACTCCAGAATTCTGGAAATAAATCAGCCCCAAATCATCTTCCTACCCAAAAATATATTACACAAGTATATATATATAAACTTACATATATATAGGCTATGCAAAGATATATATATTATATATACATGTATAGAGATGCACTTGTGAGAAACGGATCGATTACGCAAATTTGAGAGACTCACAAATCTGGAAAAAACTGAACCTTGCTTCAAAATAGTGCTTACAAACATATATAACCATATTCATTTGAAAGATATATATATACTACTTATATATATATTTAAACCTACAAGTAGAAACTCATATATGCTTGAAAATAGCAATTAAATAGGTAAAAATTCTGCGGATCTCTTCCCGCAAGTTCTAATTATCATACATGAACTAACAAATCAGAAAACACGGGTTAAAAGTCAAAGAATAAAAAAAACACATTTACATTCAAAAACTTGAACCCGAAGAACCCAATTTCAACAAAACGACTCAAAATGCAAAATACACCAAATCAAACCGCGAAACTTGGCATACATATTGGTCTCAACCTACGTGATGAACTCGGGTACTCCTGGGTTCGAAATCGTGTCCGTGTTGTGACCACAGAACGCGTATCAAAAAGATCCGATACCGCGTGTCAACGTGCACGTATGCATGCGTTCTCGCTCGATTGAGCGTCGCACACACAACGAGAAACCCCGTGCTCGTGCACGTAGCTAGGGGGGTCCTAGGGTAGGTCTAGGACACGACAACACGGCGACACGTCGCACCGAGGCGACGCACGCAGCCCCGCACCACGCGCGGCCTGCTGCGCGCGTGCGCCCGCGCGTGCCCCTCGTGCGCGCGGTTCGGTCCTCGTGGCTCGCTCGTCGAGCCACGCCATGACTTGGGGTTGATTCCTCGGGTAGTCCAGGTATAGGTCTACGCGTCCAAGGTCCTAGAACGGGTCCTAGTCGCGTCGAGAGCGCGTACGGAGTCCGTTTCAGCGAGAAATTTCAACCCAGTGTACTGTACGGCTGAACGATGCACGTCGGATTTCTCCGTGCTCGTTCAATGAGAAGCCGTGAAAATTTTGGAGCATGTGGGTAGAGGTTGCCCCCACGTGCTCAAGAAATTTCAGGCAAAAATATTATCTGTGCATCGAGATACAATACGCTGACGGCAGGGTATGCACGGCCTCGTGCACGGGATCGGTGCACGTGCGTCCGATGCCCGAAATGCCGCTGAAATGTCATCGATTTATGATCCGTCTTTACGAAATTTTCTTAAAATAATATTGTCTAAATGTTCGTGAAGACAGAATCGAAAAATAGCAAGTTTTCTTTCTTAGCGGTATTTCGTCGAACACGTGTCTTCACGAGCAGACATATATCCGATACCGCTACCAAACGAACTCGAAACGTAACCAAACATTATGGGCAAGTCTAGGGCACCTATATGGATGCAAATATGAAAGAAAATTCAAAATAATTAGGGTAGAAAAGAGTTTACCTATTGAGTATCGAAAACTCAATAAATGGAGTCCCTCGGTCGTCGTGTCGATCGATTCGCCTCAAGCAAATGCCTCTACCTCCTCGTTAGTAATACTCCAGTAAATTCTACTCTTCTAGACGAGTGCAACGGAGTTCATTTGGGGAGAAACAGACTCCGGATGAAGAAACTAGAATTTTTGGAGGAGGAGAACTTTTAGGGTTTCACTTGTGGAGGCTATGCTTCACAAATGAATGAGAGAGGGGGAGGGTACTGTTGTGGCCGGCTATATGGGGGGTTTCTAGGTTTAGGGTTTCACATGGTCCAACTCCCTCAAGTTGTAATAAGGCCCAAGTCACAAAGGCTCAAAAAGGCTATATGCAAAAAGGCTTAAAATCATCCAAAAGCCTTCTAAATTGAACCCGAGCCCTAAATAAATTCTAATAGGTAAAAAAATAAATTCTAAGACATGGTTAGGCTCCTATAGGAAGTCCACTAAGGTTAAACCAGTTGCTAGCACAACACAAGTCAAAATATGTAGAAAAATCACAAAATGGCCAAAATGGCTAAAATGACTAAAATACCCTTTCTATTAAAAAGTGGATGCTACAAGTCTACCCCCCATAAAATAATTTCGTCCTCAAAATTAAAGACAAACTGCATGATTAAGAAGGACAGAATCATACCTCAAGACTGGAAAAGATAGGGGTATTACTCGTGCGTCTCATCCTCTCTCTCCCAGGTGGACTCTCCTGGAGAGTGATGCCTCCAAGCTACGCAAACTAAGGGTATCGACTGGTTCCGCAACACCTTCTTCCGTCGATCCAGAATCTCCACAGGCTGTTCTGGATAACTGAGAGTAGGTCCCAACACAATCTCGGAATGGTCCAGTACATGGCTAGGATCTGTCACATACCGTCTCAACTGCGATACGTAAAATACATTGTAGACTCCCGCTAAGGAAGGGGGCAAGTCCGATCTGTATGACATGTTACCGACCCTTCCGCTGATAACGAAAGGTCTGACATAGCGTGGGCTAAGCTTCCCTCCTCCACTGAAACGAATAGTGCCTCGAGTCGGTGAAATCCTCAAGAATACCATATCTCCAACCTAGCACGAGCATGGTTTCAATTTAACTAAAAACAATCACATGATCAACAAAATTCACAAACAACAAAATCCTAATCCTAAGTCTAAGTCGTACCTCAAACTCCAAGGGTCTTCGGTGGCTATCGGCCCAATGCCGCTGTCTGTCCTGCGCCACGCGAAGTCGATCTCTGATGAGCTTTACCTTCTCGGCTGCGTCAACAACCATCTCAGGTCCCAATAAATCTCGCTCTCCAACATCATCCCAAGACAAGGGAGTACGACATCTACGCCCGTACAACGCCTCGAATGGTAACATACCAATGCTGGCCTGGTAACTTTTGTTGTATGCAAACTCTACTAGGTGCAAGTGGTCCTCCCAAGAACCTCCAAAATCTAGAACGCAAGTCCGCAGCATGTCCTCGAGAGTCTGAATAGTCCTCTCTGACTGTCCGTCTGTCTGAGTGTGGTATGCAGTATTGAATTTGAGCTGCGTACCCAAACTAGACTGTAGACTCTGCCAGAAATAGGAAGTAAAGCGACTATCCCGATCCGAGATAATGCTCACCGAAACTCCGTATATCCTGACAATCTGCCGTTCTGCCATGTATACATCTCCGCTAGCTTCTCAGTAGACGTCCCCACTTGAAATGGCAAAAAGTGGGACGATTTGGTCAACCTGTCTACGATGACCAAATCGCATCTTTCCCTCCTGGGGAACGAGGCAATCCAGAAAAAAATCCATCATGATGTGCTCCTATTTCCACTCCGGAATGGGCAATGGCCGCAACAGTCCTCCTGGCCTCTGCCTCTCTGCCTTAACCTGCTGACAGACTAGACACCTGGCTACGAAGCGTGCTACTTCCCGTTTCATCCCATACCACCATACATGCTCTTTCAAATCTCTATACATCTTGTTGGAAACCTGGATGCATAGAGTGATGGAACTGGGGATTCCCAGGACCCTTCCTTTGGTGTGCGTATTGATCGATAGAAAGTTAAACAGATCTAATACGTGTTCTAACCCTTCATAGGCGGAAACTAGGGTTCACGAATTATACCTGCGGCGGAAAGGAGACAAGTAATTCCTGGCAATCTCGAGCGGACGACCCCAAGATCTTCTGCACGTATTTCTTCCTCGAGTTGGACGTCGTGTGGGCGACGATCTCCCAACCTTTTCTTCTCCTTGGCAGCCCTCTCTTTCTCTCCTTACGTGAATCACAAATTTAGAGAAAATTTTAGATTTCTGATCAGTAATCTGGCGGCCAGAGAATAGAGGATATATATATGCTACGGCAGGGACCATGAGGAGAAATTAGGGTTAGACCTCCTAACGGATCTGGATATCCCGTGTTCAGCCCAAACACATAATCCAGGCCCATTAACAATAGCTCGGCCCACTAATGAGCTATTGTTGCACTACCTCCCTAATCCCAAATTATGTTTGTGGGCTCCTTTTATTATATGCTCATTTGGCTTCCCATGTTAAGATATAGTATGTCCGTCGATCAAATCAAGTTAATGACAACTATATTGATTCGACATCTTTTATCCTTAAGTAGTACCGCTCAACTTTATTTGTCATGTCGGATATATTCCACCGGTAGAGTTTACATGACAATCCTTATGAGCTCCTTAAGAGGACATCATCAACCCGATGTATCAGGACATGGATTCTATTTATAATCAACATCCCATCATACATACAATGTTATTACCCAATTCATAGAGGTTGTTGATCCATAATGAATCTCACTCTTTTATGAGTCAAGGTAATGCACACAGCATATACATGTCCGTTATTATATCCGGATTAAGAGCACAAGCATCCATAATAACAGAGGTGTTTGTTCTCTTATGTAGTCAGTACAAAGAGAACAACCTCAAGTGGTCTTGTTCAATACACACAAAGTGTACTAGTGTAAACCTATAGTCAAGATAGACTAATACCAGATTACACTACAACCTTTCCGATAGATTGTCCAAGTCCATCTAGGTTGTGAACTATTTATATACTCCATAGGAAACTGATAATATGATCTTCTGTGTGACACCACACACCATATTATCTACAATATAGAATATCAGACATTTGTATTAACACTTGCAACAAATACAATATGAAAACATTTGCCCATATGATTCTCATTCAAAATTTAAGGAAATATGGTTACTACAAAAGTGATGCTTTTAGAATATTACCCTAACAATCTTCCACTTATACTCAAAGCATTGCTTTTCAGTATACTGTTACAAATCTCCCACTTATACTTAAAGCCATGCTGCTACACATCTGACTCCCATTCCCTCAACATGACTGTCAAAAGCCTTAGCTGGTAAGCTCTTTGTAAAGGGATCAGCTAGGTTGTCGGCTGATGCTATCTTCATCACACCAACTTTTCCTTTCTTTACGAATTTTTGTATCACGTGGTACTTGCGCTCAATGTATTTGCCTGTCTTATGGGCTCGTGGTTCCTTCGAGTTTGCAACTGCACCACTATTATCACAATAAAGTATAATAGACTTAGGCAAACTAGGTACCACATCCAAGTCCAACAGAAAGTTTCTGAGCCAAATCGCTTCTTTGGCTGCCTCAGAGGCTGCCACATACTCGGCTGCTAAGGTGGAATCAGCAATAAATTTTTGTTTGATAATCCTCCACACAATGGCTCCACCTCCCAAAGTAAACACATAACCTGAGGTAGATTTCCTGGAATCCCTATCTGACTGAAAATCTGAGTCTGTATACCCCAAGGGAACTAAACTATCTGCATGGTGAACTAGCATATACTCTTTAGTCCTTTTCAGGTACTTCAAAATATGCTTTACGGCAGTCCAGTGCTCTTGTATTGGGTTAGACTGATATCTGCTGACCATGCCTACGGTAAAGCAGATGTCTGGTCTCGTACATAGCATTGCATACATTAAGCTTCCTACTGCTGAAGCATAAGGAACTGCCTTCATGTTCTCTATCTTCTTAGGTGTCCTCGGACACTGCTCCTTTGATAGAGCAATTCCATGTCTAAAAGGTAAGAAACCTTTCTTAGAATTTTGCATACTAAAACGAGTTAGTACAGTATCGATATAGGAAGCTTGGGATAAGCCCAACATCCTTTTCTTGCGATCTCGTATAACTTTGATCCCAAGGATGTGACCTACTTCTCCCAAGTCCTTCATATCAAACTGTTTGGATAACCATACCCTCACATCAGATAATACCTTCACATTGTTTCCAATGAGTAAGATGTCATCCACATACAGTACTAGGAACACTACCACGTTTTCGTCACACTTTCTGTATACACATGATTTATCCTGACATTGATCAAATCCATAGGATTTTATCACCTAATCAAAACATATGTTCCAAGATCTGGAAGCTTGCTTAAGTCCATAAATATACTTCTTGAGCTTACAAACAAGATGCTCCTGGCCCTTTTCAATGAACCCGTCTGGTTACTTCATATAGATGTCTTCCTCAAGACTTCCATTAAGGAAAGCTGTCTTGACATCCATTTGCCAAATCTCATAATTGAGATGAGCTGTAATAGATAAAAGAATCCGAATAGACTTAAGCATGGCTACAGGAGAAAAGGTTTCCTCATAATCGATACCCTCTCTTTGAGTAAAACCTTTTCCTACAAGCCGAGCTTTAAAGGTTTCAACCTTACCATCTGATCCTCTTTTTCTCTTATAGACCCACTTGCATCCAATGGCTTTTACACCAACGGGTGGTTCTACAAGCTCCCAGACCTGATTAGAATCCATAGATTCTATTTCAGACATCATTACTTTTTGCCAAGACTCTCCATCTTTATCTTGGAGTGCTTCATTGTAGGTACAGGGATCATAATCTTGTTCCTTAGGGACGAAGTCTGACGACTCTCCCAAGAACATATATCTATCAGGTTGTATCACAACCCTCCCACTACGATGAGGCACTATCAGTTGTGGTCTAACATTTGTGACACGTTGTGCAGTTATTTGTGGTTCATCCTCTTGTACTGTTGGTACTGAAGTACTTGGTGTCTCACGTCTCAGTTCTTCTAGAACAACTCTACTTGTGGGTTTATGGTTCATCACATAGCCTTCCTCTAAGAATCGGGCATTGGTGCTAACAATGACCTTCTGATCCTTAGGACTATAAAATAAACCTCCTTTCGTTCCTTTTGGATAGCCTACAAACAAGCGTACTTCTGTACGAGATTCCAACTTATCTGCTTTCCCATTCAGCACATGTGCTGGACTACCCCAAATGCGAACATGTTTCAGACTAGGCTTACGCCCAATCCACAACTCTGTGGGAGTAAGAGGTACTGACTTAGAAGGAACCAAGTTCAAAATATAAGATGCAGTCTCTAAGGCATATCCCCAAAACGAATCTGGCAAATCCGAATAACTCATCATTGATCTAACCATCTCCATAAGAGTTCTATTCCTTCTTTCGGCTACACCATTCTGTTGGGGCGTTCCAGGTGCAGTCAATTGGGATGCAATCCCAGCTTCTGATAAATAATTCCTAAACTCTCCAAAGAGGTACTCGCCACCACGATATGATCGTAATGACTTGATACATTTTCCATGATGTTTCTCCGTTTCAGTCTTGTACTCTTTGAATTTCTCAAAGCACTCAGACTTACGGCGTATCAAATAAATGTATCCATACCTTGAATAATCGTCAATAAATGTGACAAAATATTCAAAGCCTCCTCTAGCTTGGATAGTCATGGGTCCACACAAATCAGAATGAACCAATTCCAACACATCTTTGGCCCTATACCCCTTTGCCGTAAAAGGCCTTTTGGTCATTTTACCTTCCAAGTAGGATTCACAGACTGGTAGTGCCTCCACTTCCAATGAACTCAAAGGTCCATCTTCAACCAGTCTTTGAATCCTTCTTAGGTTAATATGCCCCAATCGTAAGTGCCAAAGATATGTTTGGTTCATACAAGTAGGTTCTTTTCTCTTATTTAAGTTAGATGACATATTATTCATTTCCATAATTTGCATTGTGGGCGAAATAGGATTAATGACATACAAATTATCAACCAATGCACCAGAACAGTTAAAATATTTATTCTTTCTAATAACAATATTGTCATTAAAATAAACTGAATATCCATCCTTAACTAACATAGAAACAGAAACTAAATTCCTTCTAAGTGAAGGTGTATAAAGACAACCTCTCAATGTCAAAGACTTATTTCTACCAAAAGATAAAGTAACATCTCCTAATGCAACGAATGATACTTTTGTAGCATCACCCATGAACAAGCATATCTATCTATCATTGAGCCGTCTGGTTTCCTGGAATCCCTGCAATGTATTGCAGACATGATTAGTGGCTCCTGTATCTACACACCAGGTGCCGGTAGATAACACCGCTAAACATGTTTCAACTACTAGTAAATGAGATATACCTTCTTTGTTCCCTTGTTTGAGAAGTGGACAATCAGTCTTCCAATGTCCTGACCCTTTGCACTTGAAACATTTGCCTTTCGGCTTTTTCACCGCGCCTTGAGGTCCCATGTCCTTCTTTGCTGAGTTTGCCTTTTTCTGAATGTTATTCTTCTTCTTACCGCCTTTTGGCTTAGAAGTAGAAGCCTTTTCAGAAACAAAAACATGACCACTCTGCCTAAAGAGAGATTCAGCATCCTGTAGCTCTTTTGCAAGTTCTGCCAAACTATATAACCTTTTGTTCATGTTGTAATTAAGGTAGAAATTGTCAAAACTTTTAGGCAGAGTCCCGAGAATGATATCGACCTGGGTTTTCCCATCGATTTCAGCTCCAAGGATCTCCATCTCATTCAGATGACCCATCATCTTGAGAACATGATCCCTTACTGGTGTACCCTCAGCCATTTTTGTATTCATCAAATATTTCATAGCAAACTGCCTAGCTGCTCTACTCTGATGTCCGAAGAGTTCCTTGAGGATATACATTATGTCATAAGCTGTGGCCATGGCCTGATGCTGATGTTGCAGTACATTTGACATAGATGCCAGAATGTAACACCGCGCCATCTCATCTGCCTTTTTCCACTTCTTATAAGCCTCTTTGACCTCTTCATCAGAGTTAGCATCAGGCATAGGTGGGCATTCCTCAACAAGTACATATTTGTACTCCTCAGCAGTCAGAACAATGTCCAAATTATGTTTCCAGTCAATATAATTAGGTCCAATAAGTTTGTTTTCTTTAAGAATCACTATAAGTGGACTGAAAGAACCCATTTTTGAAATCTTGAGAATCACATAAATAAAATTTTGTAGGGCAAAAAAAAACTTTTTGAATTAACTAAATATTGATTCCCTCAAAATAATAATAAGAAATTTACCAACACCTTGAACACCATGAATTTAGCATGCCACGATAGTGTAGACGTATACAAATTCAACTTTGTTCAAGTAGATTTTTCTTATTAATTTTACTATCATGTCAATATAACTTTATGACAAATAAAATTAATATGCTGGTCTTGCTCTGGTCATACAAATAATAGCAGTGACTCCGATGGGGAGGATACCATTAATTTTATCTAAGTGTATACCATTACTTAATACTAAGTCCATTACCTTGTAATGAGTTCCTTCAGATGGAGAAGTGAACACATACTAGGTAACTTTCTACAATTATCCCTAAGGAAGTTTGTACTGGTGATCCATAATTATACTCATCCGATATGGAGGAAAGCACTAAAGCCAACATGCAAGTATAATTACATCACCTACAAACCAGTAATGGAGACCATAGGATTTATACTAAATAAAAATCCTCTCCCACTTAGTTATTTAACAATGAGGGTTTTTCTACTAGTTGATATTATGTCCATGTTATCCATTATTAATGTAGGCATGGTTTTTCAAAAAAAACAACCACATAATAATAAACATGCATAATCAAAAAAAGCAAAATGACAAAAATAAGAGAAAATATCCAACTATTATGGTCATCTTTGCTGCTCCATCCTCAACTATCTGAATCCAAAATCTGGCGCTGCGCAGATCTATACGGGATTCGACCTGCCCGGTCAGGTCGTGGGGTTCGGGGCAGCGCCCATTTTTTTTTTTTAGGTTTTGGCTGTCGATTCCTTCATCGAAAATCATCTGTCTGCCTCTGGACTGCTTAAAACCAGCATCTCGTCCGGCATCAGAAATAGCCACCACCGCCATCACGATTGATCAAAAATAATTAAAATTACATCAATCCTATGCCTCCCGAAGGAGTTCACACATAATTTAGATTGAAAAATTAAAATAATAAGCACGATCAACCCTCATGATTTTAATTACATCCACAGCAACAACAACATCCACGACATGTCCGTGGTTTAAACAACACAATAAAAAAATATTCATTGGACCATAATAGTTGGATCTAAGATGCCTGCAAAACCGAGTTAGAACAGATCTACATCTACTGACTATTACATAGTGCAGGTTTTATGGACAACATGGACGTATCAATCAATACGTAGATCGACCCTAGCTCTGATACCAATTGATAGAACTGGGGATTTCCAGGACCCTTTCTTTGGTGTGCGTATTGATCGATAGAAAGTTAAACAGATCTAATACGTGTTCTAACCCTTCATAGGCGGAAACTAGGGTTCACGAATTATACCTGCGGCAGAAAGAAGACAAGTAATTCCTGGCAATGTCGAGCGGACGACCCCAAGATCTTCTGCACGTATTCCTTCCTCGAGTTGGACGTCGTGTGGGCGACGATCTCCCAAACTTTTCTTCTCCTTGGCAGCCCTCTCTTTCTCTTCTTACGTGAATCACGAATTTAGAGAAAATTTTAGATTTCTGATAAGTAATCTGGCGGCCAAAGAATAGAGGATATATATAGGCTACGGCAGGGACCATGAGGAAAAATTAGGGTTAGGCCTCCTAACGGATCTGGATATCCCGTGTTCAGCCCGAACACATAATCCAGGCCCATTAACAATAGCTTGGTCCACTAATGAGCTATTGTTGCACTACCTCCCTAATCCCAAATTATATTTGTGGACTCCTTTTATTATATGCTCGTTTGGCTCCCCTTGTTAAGATATCGTATGTCCGTCGATCAAATAAAGTTACTGACAACTATATTGATTCGACATATTTTATCCTTAAGTAGTACCGCTCAACTTTATTTGTCAGGTCGTATATATTCCACCTGCATGGTTTATATGACAATCCTTATGAGCTCCTTAAGAGGACATCATCAACCCGATGTATCGGGACATGGATTCAATTTATAATCAACAGCCCATCATACATACAATGTTATTACCCAATTCATAGAGGTTGTTGATCCATAATGAATCTCACTCTTTTATGAGTCAAAGTAATGCACATTGCATATACATGTCCATTATTATATCCGGATTAAGAGCACAAGCATCCATAATAACAGAGGTATTTGTTCTCTTATGTAGTCAGTACAAAGAGAACAACCTCAAGTGGTCCTATTCAATACACACAAAGTGTACTAGTGTAAACCTATAGTCAAGATAGACTAATACCAGATTACACTACAACCTTTCCGATAGATTGTCCAAGTCCATCTAGGTTGTGAACTATTTATACACTCCATAGGAAACTGATAATATGATCTTCTGTGTGACACCACACACCATATTATCTATAATATAGAATATCAGACATTTGCATTAACACTTGCAACAAATACAATATGCAAACATTTGCCCATATGATTTTCATTCAAAATTTAAGGAAATAAGGTTACTACAAAAGTGATGCTTTTAGTATATAACCCTAACATAGAGTACTGAGAGCGATGGGCCTCCTGCATTACTTGCTCCCGAAGCTCTCCATTAGGCACACACAGTCTGGAATCGTGCCTCAATGTGCCGTCCTCTGCAATAACGAACTCCTCATCCACCAATCCTGCTCGAACCTGCTCTCGGATACACCGCAGAGTAACATCGTCGAACTGAGCTGACTTGATCCTCTCCATCAAGTCTGACTGAATTTGAAGGCCCCACATCTGCATCTGAAGTCCTGGCACGATCACCTCAACCCCCAAGCTCCCCAAATCTGCTAATAAGTGACGATCCATCGTCAAGCACATAGCTACCGGATACAAACTCAAGGCATCGACAACCACGTTGGCCTTCCCTGGATGGTACTGCAATGAAATGTAGAAGTCCTTCATCAACTCCAACCATCTGTGCTGCCTCATGTTGAGCTCTTTCGGTGTAAACACATACTTCAAGCTCTTATGGTCTGTGAAGATCTCCACACACTCTCCGTATAGATAGTGCTTCCACAGCTTTAGAGCAAAGATAACTGCCGCCAACTCCAAATCACGGGTAGGGTAGTTCTTCTCATGCGGACATAACTGTATAGATGCATAGGCAATCACCTTTCCATGCTGCTGGAAGACACAACCCAAACCCTTCCCTGAGGCGTCACTGTAGATAGTGAACCCGCCTGATCCTGATGACAATGTCAAAATTGGGACTGTCGTCAGTCGCTTCGTCAACTCATCAAAAGCAACCACTACTAAAATACCCCACTTTACCGACGGAAATTTAGCGACGGACGGATTCCGTCGCTACTAGCGACCAGTTTCCGACATCTTAGCGACGGCTTAGCGACAGACAGCATAACATAATTTTTTCCAACTTTAAATGTAAAAAATTGTCGGGTTTCCGTCGCTAAGTCGACGAACGTTAGCGACGGATTCTTTTTCGTCGCTTATTCGTCGTAAATGTTGGCGGCAAAATCTTTAAAACATTGGTGGGAACTTTAGCGACTAACTGGCGACGGATATATCCGTCGGAAAATACCTTTTAATTGGCGACGGTTTAGCGACTAATTTATTCCGTCGCTATTCCGTCGCTAGGTTCTGTGCCCTAACTTAAATTGAACCGATGGGGGGGAATTTTTCATTCCCCCCAAAACTCTCTCTCTCTCTCTCGCGGCTCTCTCTCTCTCTCTACCAGGTATCTCTCTCTCTCTCTCTCTCTCTCTCTCTTTCTCTAATTTTAGGTTTTGGGGCCCGGGGGGAGAGTTGGGGGGGGGGGTCGGCTTCGCGGGGGGGTGGAGAGGGCGGGGGGGGGTGGTGAATGGGGTCAGGGGGTCGGGGGGTGTGGGGAATGGGGGCAGGGGGTGGGGGGGGTGGGGAATGAGGGTCGGGGGGTCGGGGGGGTGGGGAATGGGGGCAGGGGGGTCGGGGGGTGGGGGGTGGAGAGGGCAGGGGGGTCGGGGGGGGTGTTGAATGGGGGCAGGGGGGTCGGGGGGGGTCGGGAATGGGGGCAGGGGGGTCGGGGGGCGGGGGGTGGGGGGTGGAGAGGGCAAGGGGGTCGGGGGGGTGGGGAATGGGGGCAGGGGTGTCGGGGGGGGGGTGGGTAATGGAGAGGGCAGGGGGGTCGGGGGGGGGGTGTTGAATGGGGGCAGGGGGGTCGGGGGGAAATTCTCCATTGAATTGTTTCCCTGATTTTGGACACCATTTTGGTTGTGTGACACGTGCCTATATGGTACATTAATTACCTACCTAAATTTCATCATTGAATTGTTAATTGAATGTGAATTGGGAAATTCCCCAACCAACTGATACTTCATATATCAATGTAACCACTGTTTCCTATTTTTCTTAACGATTAATAATATGTGTTATCTAAAATTTTATTTCTGAATAGCTAGTTATTATGTTAGAGTTTATGTGTTGGGATGTTGGGTTCATGTGGAGAATTAATTGGGATTTTGAATGAGGATTTGACATTGAGTTTTGATTGGAATGTGGACTGATACAGTCCTGGATACTTTCCTGTTTGAAACCGATTTTAATTCCAGTTCTATACTGATTTTTGCAAGTTCTTTTTCATGTTTAAACAACATGTTAGATTAGATTCCTGTTAGTTAGTTCACTGATTAGTTAGAATTCAATTTGGCGATTACAATTCGAACTTGGTTAATGTTAAACTGTCATTACAAAATCGGGAATTGATTTCCTTTCTTTAGACTGAGATTCGAATGAGGAATGGTATGTGAAATGTGGACTGATTTTAAACTGTCATTAATCCCCTGTTTTCAAACTGAGAATTAACTTCATTTCCTTAATACTTGATATTGATTCATCCCTTTTAAACTGATTTGAAGATTGATCCATATTGATTAAATGTGTTGGGTTAATTAGTTATTTGATTTTCGATGTTAGTCCACTGGCATTGAGTTCCTGTAATTTTTTCGTTCAAATTGATTTTGATTTAATATTCTTGTCAATATTTTCCAATGTCTGAGCCCACATGAACACATGCCCACTGTAAGTTGGTTCCTGAAATCTGAGTTTCCTATTTAATGTTTACTGTTTGTTAAATCCTGAGAAATTCTTAATCACTGTCTTGGGTCGAACTGAGAATGTAATTCCTGAAACACTTATAAGCTCATAGCTCACACATACACCTGTTTTATGGTTCACTGTCACCTGGAATACACACACAGAGTTTGGTTCACACGAGTATTGATATCGCCGATGCCAATACTCGTAGGAATATATAGTCCGATACCGATTCCGATACCGATACTTTGAACCTTGATTTAAATACATGTTAGTATAGTGTCTTCACATATATGTTAAGAGTATATACATGATTAGCAAGGTAACTAGATACAAGTTATGATACAATGTAAATGCAAGTATACATGTTAGCTAGATAGCTTAGACTTATATTGCAATCTCCTATTCACACGAGTATTGATATCGCCGATACCAATACTCGTAGGAATAGTCCGATACCGATATACATTGTAGAGCTCTGTTTTGCTATTCTGGACATGTTGTGACCTGTGCTGTTCTAAATAGGAGCCAGACACACTCCTGAGACGGGGGAGTATGTATAGTGATGTGGATTCTTACTAACTTATCATGTGAACCCATTTATGGGCCCTTCATTGAACCTTCTCATGTGCAACTTTCAGTCCATTCACAGTTCCCTATATTGTACTCTACATCACCTAGTTCACTTATATCTAACATCCTAACCCTAATCCAAATTTATGAGTATCGGTATCGGGCTATTCTTATGTTTAGTTTGTCTTACGATACAGATTTTCACATCCAAATTGAGGATGAGTCGTTATTTTGTTGATCGTACATGGATGTACAAACGGCAACACGAGAGTAGAATTGGTGTGAGTGACGATTTTCAGGCAGGCGTGGAAGTATTTCTTAATTATGCAATGAGCAAAGCTCAGTACATGGACGGTAACAAAATTAAGTGTCCATGTGTTAAATGTCACAATAGACGTTACGAAGAAGTGGTGACTGTGAGAGATCATTTGACCCGTAAGGGTTTCGTACGTAATTACGGCCTGTGGTCATCGCAAGGTGAACTATATTCGGAAAGACAGGCTGCGGAAGCTGCTACTTATGCTTTTGATGATAATGCTGCAACGGGTGTCATCGAAGACCACGGATGCTCTGTTGATTATGGAGATCTGCAGAACCTTGTACGAGATATGGTGTATGATGCGGCAGGGCCTAATTTTGATCCGGAGGATCCTAATCCCGAGGCGAAGGAGTTCTATGACATGTTTCAGGACGCAGATACTTCTCTATATCCTGGTTGTGAGACTCATTCCGCACTGTCAGTGACGATACGGTTGTTGAACATAAAGTCTGATTTTAACTTGCCACAAGCTTGCTATAATCGGATCACAGAAGTAATCAAGGAGGTGTTACCGAAGGAGTCAAAAGAGCTACCAAAAAACTTCTACAAGTCAAAGATGATGGTCCGACAACTGGGACTGGGGTACGAGAAGATAGATTGTTGTCGCAACGGATGTATGTTGTACTACAAAGAGAATTGCGTATCAGAAAGTTGCAGCTTCTGTAATGCGGATCGTTACAAGCCAGTACAGGGAAAAGGAAAGTCGACTAGAAAACGACGTCCTTACAAGTATATGCATTACTTGTCGATCACGAAGCGCTTGCAGAGGATGTATATGTCTCTAAATACAGCAGAACACATGACGTGGCACAGCGAAGAACGCATAAAGGACGAAGGAGAATTGTCATATCCTTCGGATGGAGAGGCGTGGAAACATTTTGATTTGTGTCATCCAGATTTTGCTGCAGAGCCTAGAAATGTACGCCTGGCGCTATGTGCTGATGGCTTCGCCCCTTTCGGACAATCGGGATCTCAGTACTCATGCTGGCCGGTCATTCTTACCCCTTACAATCTGCCACCATGGATGTGTATGAAGACTCCTTATATGTTTCTGACAGCTATCATACCCGGTCCTAAAAATCCGACGAAGAACATCGATATATATTTACAGCCGTTGGTGGATGAGCTGAAACAGCTGTGGGAGATCGGCGTCACGACCTATGATATTTTCAGGAAACAGAACTTTCAGATGAGAGCTTCACTCATGTGGACAATCAATGATTTTCCAGCATACGGTATGCTGTCGGGATGGAGTACGCACGGCAACATGTCTTGTCCGATATGCATGGAAAATAGTAAGGCGTTCCGTCTTAGGCATGGAAGAAAAACTTCTTTCTTTGACTGTCACCGTCAATTTCTGCCCGCGACCCATCCTTGGAGAAAGAATAAGGACGCGTTCAGATATGGAAAACAAGAATTTTCTCAACCTCCTGCCAGATTTTCGGGATACGATATTTGGGAAGCTGTAAAGGAATTGCCCACCGCAATGGAAGATCCATCGAACCATCGTATCGAGGGGTTCGGACAAAGCCATAACTGGACCAAACGGAGTATCTTCTGGGACTTACCTTTTTGGAAAGATGATCTTATAAGGCATAATCTTGATGTCATGCATATCGAAAAGAACGTGTTCGATAATGTCTTCAATACCGTCATGGATATTAAAGGAAAGACGAAGGACAATCCAAAAGCAAGACAAGACATAGCCGAGATATGCAAGCGTCCTCATCTGAACTTGATACAAAGGGGTGCTGGTGGACAATTAAGTAAGCCTATAGCGCCATACACATTGAGCAAGGAAGATAGATTAATAATCTGCAAGTGGATATCTAATTTAAGATTTCCCGACGGCTATGTTTCGAATTTGTCTAGATGCGTTGATCTCAATGAACGCAAGCTAACGGGAATGAAGAGTCACGACTGCCACGTGTTTATGGAAAGATTACTGCCCATTGCTTTGAGAGAGTTGTTGCCTTCTGCTGTATGGGTTCCGTTGGCCGAGCTGTCTACATTCTTCCGGGATATCTGTTCAACTAAGCTGACGGTGCAACATATGGTACAACTTGAGGAGAAGATTGTCTTAACAATCTGCAAGTTAGAGAAAATATTTCCACCGGGCTTTTTCGACAGCATGGAGCATCTACCGATTCATCTAGCATACGAAGCCCGTGTCGGTGCATCTGTTCATTATCGATGGATGTACCCCTTTGAAAGGTAAATAAAAATCGATATAATTTAAGTGAAATTTAAGTGGATTTTACAATTCATTGTTAATTCTCAAGATAATTTGTCTCTTTAGGTACCTACACCATCTAAAGAAGAAAGTTGGCAACAAGGCTCATATAGAGGGGAGGAAGAGGTTGATATACAAGACTTAGCTGTCAACCAGGGGAGAAAGAGGCGTCTTGTCCCAAGTATTGAGCCTGAAGAAGAAGAAGAAGAAGAAGAAGAAGAAGAAGAAGAAGAAGAGGATGAGGATGAGGATGAGGATGATGATACAGATGAAGTCGACGATGAGGATGATGATATAGATGAAGTCGACGATAAGAATGAGGATGAGAACGATGACGATGACGATGAGGACGAGGACGAGGACGATAACGATGATTAGATTGAATATCGGTATATATTAGAAGCACTTACAACTAACTTAGTGAATTCAGTTTAGACGGACACATTCTTATTTCAGTTTATGTTTTTGTCGTTCGATCATCTACTTATTGTATGATTTTCTTTTTACAGATGGCACTCTTAGTTCTCATTGTCTTGACGGCACTCGCTGCCCTGCTGCTGGTATATATATTTTAGTTCAGTTTTATATTCATTTATACTTCTATATTGTTAATTATATTTATGTATTCTATTTACAGGTCATGGTCACTACCACTCGTGCTGCTGGCAGTGGCCGTGGACGTGATGGTAGTGGTGCTGGTGGTGGCGGTACTGGCCGTGGTGGGCGTGGTGGTAGCGGCACTGGCCGTGGACGTGATGGTAGCGGTCGTGGTGGTAGCGGCACTGGCCGTGGACGTGATGGTAGCGGTCGTGGTGGTAGCGGTCGTGGTCGCCTTCCACATTCCCCGGATATAGAGTCCTCCGATCCCGACCTGGAGAGCCCGGCCACAGACTCTTCCCGCTGTCGATCTATCTCTGCGCATGGACCTTCATCTTCATCGAGGCCTGAGACTCCATCCGCTAGCGGATCCGTTCCGCCCCCGGATGCACCAGCGGGTACACCATCAGTTACTGCAGGGTGGGCTCCGGAGTACCCCCGGATTCAGCTTTATCCTGCTACCGGTGAGTACATCCGCGGACCCGCGGATCCTCCGACGCCTCCAGAGAGGCCGATAGGCGAGAACCGACGAGAGCTATGGCCCGCGGGTGATACGTAAGTAAATTTAAGTTAATTTATTAAATTTGTTTCATTTATTCAAGTTACTAATCCATTCTTTGCTTCTTTGTAGGTTTTTCCCGTATGATGCTGCCCGGATACTCGGGCAAATTATCCGGGAAAACTACCATGGCCCCTACCTCAATTTTTCTGAGGTGCCTCAGAACATGCAGTTCGTCTGGCTCGAGGAGATGAAGGTATATATATATCTTTTGGTTAATTATTAATTATTCTTTAATCCACTAATTTTTTAATTACGTGATAATTTAATTTGTATGTCAGACGACGTTCTGGTGGCCCCCCCATCGCGAGGAGTTGATTCGTAAGGCCTACAAAGCCGCCGCCGGGAAGAAGATACGGGATGCGGTGTACGACGTTCGTACGGCGCATTCGAGGAAGAAGTGGCTCCGGGAGGAGTACTACGAGCAGATGTTGGATAAGATGAATACTGCTCAGTACAGGGAGAAATCAGAGAAAGCGAAGGCGAGCAGACAGGCCGCTGGTCTGCATACGGGAGGTTCAAGGCCCCACGCAGCGACGCGTGCAGATTTGGTGAGATACCGCAAATTCATTTCACTATTAAATTCGGTACTATTAATATACGTAGTTAATTAAATTCGACGTATATTTCGTATGCAGGCACAACGGGCGGTAAAGGAGGGGAGAGAGCCGGAGTCGGTCACCGCCTACGATGTATTCCTGCATACACACAAGAGGCGGGCAGACGGGAGCTTCGTCGACGCGAGGGCCCAGGCGACTGATGTAAGTAATTACGTTTATGAGATTTATATTAGAAATATAATTATTGTTAACTTAATTAGGTGAACGTAGGATTCAAATTATAACTTAGGGAAACATAGGATTTAGATTATAACTTAGGAAAACTTATAGTATAAACACATTCATTGGATAGGCTGCATATCGTGAGGCCCTTAGTCAGATTGAGCCCCCTGCCGAGGTTGTCGACGAAACGACGCCCACCCAGACGCCCTCTTCTATGGCCGCTCGCTACGACGACGTGTTCGTAGAGTCTGTCGGCGGCTTTAATAAAGGGCGCGTCTACGGCGTAGGTTCCCTGGCGGCGTCGTTGCAGGGCGCGACTCCGAGATATCCACCGCCCCCGCCTCCTCCCGCGCCCCCGTCGGACGATATGAGGACGCAGCTTGCGACTCTCACCTCCGATATGTCGGAAATGCGGAGTCTAATGTCGGATGTGCTGGAGCGCCTTCCGCGTCCTTCTTCTGCTCCCGGTCCAGATCCGTCTGCTCCCGGTCCGTCTAGTGCGTTTGCCGGTCCTTCCGACCTTGGACGTTATTCATTTGACCGTTCTGCCGAGGTCCGCCTGGTACCGGATACTGCGCTCATTGGGCTCATGGACTTGATGTCGCCAGAGCAGCTCCGCAACCTTCCAGAGCATGTGTTGTCCCAGGTGCCGGCGTACATGGTGGAAGAGTACATCCGCAGAGCCGAACGACGACGCGATCCATCTCAATGATATTTGTACTATTTTTGGATATTTGTACTGTTTTTGAATTTTGAATTCTGGATATTTTGGAAGCGTATATGAATGTTTGGATATTATGAATATGTGTATTTGTGTTTGGATATTTCTGTTTGATATTGGATATTATGAATTTGGATATTTGGATATTTGTTGATCGTACATGGATGTTTGGATATTGGATATTATGAATATGTGTAATATTTACGAAAAGGAAATAGAATGTTTCTGTAATTTTTTTATTAATGTTGCATTTAGCGACGGACTAGCGACTAATTAGCGACGGATATATCTTTTTAGCGACCGATGAGCGACTTACTAGCGACGGAAAATCCGTCGCTAACTGGGTTATATAAATATTTGCAGTTACCGACGGACGAGCGACGGAAAATCCGTCGCTAACTGGTTGAAAAAAAATTTGCATGTAGCGACGATCTAGCGACCAACTAGCGACGGAACTTCCGTCGCTAACTGGGTTCAATTAATATTAGCGACGGAATAGCGACTACCTAGCGACGGCAAATCCGTCGACATGGTTCTGGAAATATGGTAGGTTTCCAGAGACTTAGCGACAGATAATGGGTCGCTAATCCGTCGCTAATCTGTCGAGGATGACGACGGACTAGCGACGGCTTAGCGACCCATTATCCGTCGACATGGTTCTGGAATTATGGAAGCTTTCCAGAACCAGGCCGACGCCCTACCCGTCGCTAATCCGTCGCTATAACGTCGAGGTTAACGACGGGATGGCGACGGAATAGCGACCGATGTTGCGTATCAGGAACCTCTCTGATACGCTTTTACCGACCTATTTACGACGGCTTAGCGACGGATATTTTAATATTATATGCCATGTAAACCGACGGAAACAAGTCGCTAATCCGTCGCTAATCCGTTGAAAGGCAACCGTCGGTAATCAGTCGCTAGTCCGTCGGTTAATCATTTGTCCGACGGCTTAGCGACGGACAAATTGTAGCGACGACGTGTTTTCCGACGGCCATTTTCATCAAATATCCGTCGCTATGCCGTCGGTAATTTATGTTACCGACGGATGAGCGACGGATGTGGCCGTCGCTAAAGTTGGTTATTTTGGTAGTGAACCTGACACTCCTCTGACCAGACAAACATTGCGTCCTTTCGGGTCAGCCTAGTCAATGGCTCTGCAATCCGGGAGAAATCCTGAACAAACTTCCTGTAGTATCCTGCCAATCCCAAAAAGCTCCTGATCTCCGCGACTGAACTTGGTGTTGTCCACGCCTCGACTGCTCTGATCTTCTTCGGGTCGACTGAGATCCCATCTTCGGTCACAACATGACCTAGGAAATCAACTCGATCCAAGAATAACTCACACTTCGAGAGCTTGCCGTAAAGCTGCTCCTTCCTGAGTGTAAAACCCCTAAATTTCTACTATTTTTTTATTAAATTTAGTACTGATTTAAAAAAAATGTATTGTACGTCGCATAGTCATATTGTACGTCGCGCACAAAAATTTTATTTTTCGTAATTGCTCGATGAGTGCGAATATGTGCGAGCGTACATATTTTTAGAAAAATCTTTTTTTTCTATTTTTATAGTTCAAGATAATGTAGATAATAATTATTTTTCCATTATACCAAATTTCTAAGTTGGTTATTTTAAGCCTTTCTTTCTAATATTTATTAATAATAAATTATATTTCATTATATACTAGAAAAGCATAATTTTATATAAATAATTATGCATATATATCTCATAATCAACTATTAGTTTATTTTTAAATAATAAGGTAATTTTTGAAATTATTATTATAATATTTTTTGGAAACATATTTTGAATTTTTTTGACAATTTAAATTTTGATTTGATTTTACGAATTGATTTAAATAAGTAAATTAATATCTATATTTGAAATTGATTTGATTTTAAACGAAAAGAGTTTAATTGGATTTAAATTGGATTTGTATTTGGATTTGGACTTGATTGATTTTAAATTAGTAGCAATTATCTATTAGGGATTTAAAACCAATTCTAATCCTACCCAAATAGGAATTTCCACATCCTATAAATAGGCAGGTACTCCTCCATATTATTTTCTCCACAATTCATCTTCCACAAAATTCTCCAAACGTGCGTCCATCGTGTCCGTGTTCTACCATCCATAATATTATTCCATTTTTTTTACAATTACATCAATTTTCTCGTGTCAGACACATCCCCGACACGACTTCGACTCCATCCGTGTCATGTAGGACACAAACCCTAGCCCTAATCCTAACCCTGTCCCCTCCGTTTGCCAACCGCCACAGTTTCCCCATCGTCGTCGTCTTCATCCCCTCTACGACACAATATTGCCACCATGGTCACGCCTATGTCCGACCCGCCTGCCATAACCGGCCGTACCTTCCTTGAACCCCTAAATTGACAAACACCACAAAACACCATTGTCACCACCGCCCTTTCCGCCAACAACATCACCACCGCCACTGCCAGTCCATCCCAAAAACCCTAATTTTAATCGAAACCTAACCTTTCACCGGCGTTCGCCTCCACCTGGCTGGAGCCCGCGCCTAGCCTCTAACCGCCTCCGGCCCGATCTGACGCCAGGATTCGCCGGGTCTCCTTGAAGGCAGCGTCAGCCACCTTACGACACGGCCCCTCCTCCGCCGCTCGGTGGTGCTCTCTCGAGCTCGTCCGCCGTGTCGAGCCGCCACCGGCTATGCCCGGAGTCGCCTTCAGGCTCGATCGGCTACGGCGAGCGCCATAGTCGCCTCAATCGCACCCACGCTGATTGGAGCAGTCTGAGCCCCCGCGGCCGGTCGGATCTGACCCACCTTGCGGCCACCGACTAGCTTCTTCTCCGGCATCACCACCTCCGGAGCAACCGCCGCCACTCTTTCCTGATCTCCCTAGCTCCGCCCGCTCGAACAAAACCCACCGCGCCACCGCCGATCTCTCCGGCCGCCCCTTTTCTCTTCAACTTTCGACCCGATCCGCCGCTCCCAGCCTCCGCCGGAACACCAACCCCTCCGTCGGACCTTCCAGCTGCACGACCCGAACGTCGCCGGCCGTGAACTCCGACCTCCCATCTCCCCCGACTTCTCCCCTCTCGCCTCCGTAACCCTTGCCGCCTGGCCGAGCCGCCCCTTGCCGCTCGTCTCCGACCGATTCCCGCTCTCTCTCCCTCTCGCTTCATTCTCTCTCTCTCGTTCTTTCACTCTTCCATTCCCCCTTTTCTTCACCAACCACTTCCCTTCTCCTTCTTATTGTTTTTCTTTTAAATTTTTTTATTTTGTTACGCTCTCTCGAAAGAGAGCAATAAAGCTAACAGTAGATTAGTTTTTATTATTATTTATATTAACTATACTAAAAATGTAGTATATATATGTGTAGTTTAGTTAATTTGGTATCAGTGTGTATATATATACAATAATTTTATTAGTACTAATAATACTGTTATTTCATAATATTATTCTGTTATTAATTAGTTTTATTACTAATATCATTGGTTTCACTAATACAAACCAATATTATTATTTATTATTAATATATAGATATATCTTAAAAAATATTATTATATTATATATATAGTTTTAGCCTAAAACTATATTGTAACAAAATATTATATTGGACTTTGAGCCTATATTTAAATTTTTTTAGGTTTTAGCCTGAAAAGGGTTTTCTAGATTTTAAAGCAATTATTTAAAATATTTTGAATAATAAGAATATAGTTTTAAAGCTTATAAGTAATTTCCAAATATTATAAATATTTCTCAAAATAGTTATATATTTATATATACCAATTCTTTCGATCGTCATATTATCCTTGGCTAGTCATATTCCCTATTTTCTTGCGAATATGTCCTTCCTCCTATTGACCGTAACCAAATTGATTGTCCTGGACCCAATGGAACTGTCCGTGCCACCATCAGAGGTCACCTTTATGTAGTTGTTACACCGAAGTTGCAGTTTGTGACACATTGAGCATTGCAGTACACCAGGTGCCCTACCAGGCAAGACACCTTGCCATTTGCTGTTTATTTATTTTAGCTCATATTCCATGCATTATTTATTTTCTTTATGCAAAATAAACTGTGATACATGGCATAACTTGTTAGAACTTACTGTTCATTTATATTTCCTGCTATATATTATTTTTCTTACACAATAAATCTAGATTTAAGGGACCACCTTATGTGTTGCATTCATTGGCCTTGACACGTTATACCACGAAGTTGTGTGTCGCATGTAGAACACGGACATGCGGGACTAGCTGGCCACCAGAGCGTATAAGCCGTGTGATAGGAATAACCGCTAATAGAAGTTGCATTCTAGTTTGACTTAGCGGTTATAGAGGTTTTGTGTTGTGGATACAACATAGTAGGCGCATTGGGCGGGGAAGAAAATTACTTAGCGTATGGGCTTCGATGCACTTTCCCTTTTGTAACACGTGAGCTCCGCCGGAGACGCGGGTCAGATTACCCAAGATTGCTGACGGCCACTGACGTTCTGCGGAACGTTATGCTCTTACTGATGGGGCCTCTGGTGCCCAAGGGGGGACGATGCCGATCCTATTTAGTCAGGGCCCATGCGTAGGAAGGATTGTTCTTAACTATATTTCACTTAGATCGGTTAGGCTACCTTTATCCGTTATGTACGAGTACTTTTGGTTTGAGTACTTGTATCTGACCGTGGCTTGGAACAATAACTTGTCGCAGATTAGTTCTTCACGTCTTATCCTTGTTTGGTTGTAGGTGTGACTTACTACTTCGATGAGAAGGTATTGAACCTTGTTGGGGTCCGGATACCATATTGGATTCATAGCATGGAAAGATACGTCACCATGAATTAGTTTACCATCTCCTGTCCTTGTTTGGTTGGGGGGATGGTACGCTCGTTCAATAGGTGTATTTTGGACCATGTTATAATTCAATTGACTTATTTATTTGAGCAGTATTTATTCATTTATATGGCATGATATTATGTGTCATGTTACGTCCCTCAAAGGACCTGGTTATCTCTCCAGGTGTGTGCTCTTGTCTTTCGCAGGTATTCTAGCTCTAGTCGTGATCATTGCTTCTTCTTTGAGGATGATTGCACTTGGATCATCTTCGCTTCGCTCGCCAAATTCATATCTTTTCTTATGTATTTTTCCTTTACTTGTTGGTAGTAGATTTGTCTTCGCCCAACATATTGTATCAAGACAATTCATTACCATTATATGATATCTTTTATTCTTTTATTTTGTGTGGATGAGATTAGATATATGGTTCTACTGCATTTTACAGCTTACGTATATTTATTATACGGCTGACATGTCTACGTTCCTAGTCCTACGTATTTTGGGACAGGGGCGTTACAATGAGAGTCTCCAGAACTACTCTCAAATGCTCCTCAGGCTCCTCTGGGGTCTTCGAATACACCAAGATGTCATCGATGAACACCACCACGAACTTGTCCAAGTACTGGTGGAACACCTTGTTCATCAAGTTCATGAACACCGCCGGGACGTTAGTTAACCCAAACGGCATTACCATGAACTCAAACTGGCCATACCGAGTCCTGAAAGCTGTCTTCGGAATATACTCCTTCTTCACCCTCACTTGATGATAACCTGACCTCAGATCAATTTTGAAGAATAACTTTGCTCCGCTCAACTGATCGAACAGGTCATCGATCCTCTGCAGCGGGTACTTGTTCTTGATCGTGAGGCTGTTGAGTGCCCTGTAATCGATACACATCCGTACAGACCCATCCTTCTTCGGTACAAAGAGTACTGGCGTACCCCACGGTAAAGAACTCGATCGGATGAAGCCCTTGTCCTGTAACTCATCCACCTGCTTCTTCAACTCCACAAGCTCATTGTTGTTCACTCTATAGACATGCTGAGATATCGACTCTGCGTCGGGTACCAAGTCTATAGAGAACTCCATATCCCTTTCAGGAGGCAACCCTGGCAACTCCTCCGAAAACACATCCATAAACTCAGCCATCAGTGTATGTGGAACGCTCTGTTCCTCTGCAGAAACTCCGTAGAAAACTCTACTGCTCTGTTCTGACTCCCGCCTGGTGAACTCGAACTCTGGCTCTCCTGGCATGCTGAAAAGAACTCTACCACTGCGACAATCTATACTGGCATGGTGCCTGCTCAACCAATCCATACCGAGTACAATATCGTAGTTCGGTAATAGTATTATGAGCAGACTTAAATCCAATTCTCGACCTTCCAAAACTACTCTCTGATCCTTACAAACATTACGGACGAGGATAATACCACCCCCAGTCGTGATCTTGTAAGTCCTATGCAATGGTTCAGAAGAAAGCTGGTGTCTAATGGCAAATGATACAGACACAAAGCTATAGGAAGCACCCGAATCAAATAATGTGAATACGAGAAAAGAGTCGATAAGAACAGAACCTGCTATCAGATCGCCTACTGCCTCGGTATCCTCCGTTGCCATAGCGAAAGCTCGCCCCTGCTGGCCTCCTCTAGTCTGCTGCTGGTGCTGGACAAACTTTTGTTTCTGAGTCGGCAATGGTCCCCTATGCTGCTCTACTGGAGCCTTGGTTCCTGTTTCATGTCCTTTACGCCCGAAAGCCTTAGGATACTCCCTCAACTGATGCTCCGATGAACCGCAGTGTAGGCACTTGCCTAGCCTCTTCCTGCACTCACTCTCCCCGTGCCTGGTTTCTTGCAGAAGTCACAAATGATAGCCTGCTGCTGTCTCGGTACCTGCTGACCCTGTCTCTACTGTGCCTGCTGAAACAGCCTCTGCTGCTGCTAGAAAGGCCTCTGCTGATGATTAGGCCTCTTGGCTGAGCCCCCACTGCCACTGGCTCCGTGTGAATCTCGACCTCTCTTCGTCTTCAGTTCCATATCATCTTCCGCTGCCATAGCTCCTATCAAAAACTCCTCGAATATAGCATTATGTCACTACCAATTCCCAGTTTGAGGGTATTTTTGTCATTTTGAATTTATTTGAAATTTATATATTTATTTGAAATTGTGTGGTTTTAATATTGATTTAATTAGTTGCCATGTGTTGTGATTAGCCCTAACCTAGATTGGACCTAGCCCAGATTAGTCTTAGTTAGTCATGAATAGTCTTAGTTAGTTATGGTTAGTCTTAGCTAGACATGATTAATTAGAGCTAACAAGAATGCAAGTTAGACTAGTGTGTAAACCTAGAATTTATTAGGGCCCTTGATTTGAATTGATGATAGGAGAGCCATTGATGATCCCCAAAACCCTAGCCCTAGAAATTTGGGCCGGCCACCTAGGGTTCCTCCCCCCCAATTTAATGTCCCTCAAAGTTTTCTGGCCTCTTTTGCATATTCTTCCATTTTCGAAGAGAAAGGTTTGGTTCTTCCCGCAACCCTTCCTATTTTGATCATTCCTCATCCTTTTTTATTCAAATCTTTTGTATTACAAGCTGATTATTGTTCTCTTACTGTTGGTGGAGGTGAATCTCAGTTTTGGCTTCCATTGGAGCATTGAGCCAGCAAGGAGGGATCCTCATTTTTGGGTTTTTCTTGAGGAAGAACAACCTATAGGTAACACTCTCTAAACCCATTAGTTTTCTAATTTCTTTGCATATTTGCATAGCTCTAGGTGTCCTCTAGCTGTAGGTATAGATTTCGTGTTGAGTCGTGTTCATTTCATGTCCGTATCGGACACGTATCAGCCTATGTGATGTTGTGTTCGATGAAATGCCACAGTGGGCTTTTCATCACTGTTTTCAAATTGTAATTGAATAGGAAATTGTGTTTTAATGTGGCTTAACACTTTCTCTTCGACTTTGTATGATTCGTGTCTTGTTTGTGTCGTTTTGGGTCATGGACACAGCTACGCGAGCGCGGTCAGCAGTGTCCTGCTGCTCGTCTATTTGTGTACCTTGTTTAGGACACTTGGACACGTGTGGTTGGACACGAAGGTAGGGGCAGTGACTGACATGACATCCTCCAAAGCCTCGTATCTAATAGTTTCGTATCGAGGGAGCTAGGACTCGTACACTAGTTTTTTACTGCATTGGTTCAGTCTGTTTTTGCGCTCTGATATGCGCATTTTGACACGACACGGTGACACTTCGTCTTGCTGCAGGATGTCACGTAGGTAGCCCTACACTAGGCGAACCTCTGTGCACAAGCACGAGACACATGTCGCCTTGTGTCGAGAGCACGAGGGCTCGACACCACTCGACCATGTTGTCTGAATGCAGCTTATGTGGTTCGGGTCTTATTTTGTTTGGACACATTTGTGTCCAGATTTTGGACACGTTATGGGTTGCTGGACACAACCAAATATGACACATCTATTATCAACCAACTACTTGCGATCATTTCATGTGTTGATTCATTAATTTCATATATTTTCCCAATCTCTGATACGAGAAGGGTATCCGAGTTTCTAATATATTTTTCCCTGTTTAATTCTATTTTACTGTGTTAATTTGAGTGATAACTTGTTAATTAAGTTCATGTATACATGTAGTTGTAATCTAGAATCATCTCCTCACTTTGTGTTTATTTCGAGCCATAATCCCTATGTTCCAGCCTTCTGAACTCGAATACTGAGTTCATACTATTTTTCCTATTTTATGTTACTATTTAAACCCAGTTTTGATGCTGCTGCAGTTGATGCAAGGCTGGGTTTGGGGTTAGGATTGTATTCATTAATCATTATAGACTCTTCATGGTTGATGCTTTAACCTATATATATACATGTTATTCCCATTCGAATGGTAGTGTAATTTATTCACATATTAATTTCCTATATGTACATTGCATGTTAAGTTAAAATCCAGAACTTAGTTGTATGTTGATACATTACTATGCTGGGATAGTCCAGGGATGGCTGGGTTGATGTTTGTTACTGCCACTAGTCTGCCTTTTCCTCCCCTTTCCTGTGTATGCAGGATTTGAGTGAATCCGGAACCCCTTAGCTAATTGCTGATTTGTTAGGGTATGCTCACACTCATACATTTGTATCTCCTATACACTAGTAGCCCTGCCCTCTTAATCCTGAAATTCTGAACCTCCTTAAATGAATGCTGAAATGTTGTAATGCACACACACGTGTACACTTCTTAATTCATGGACACTTGTATACTATTATAACACACCCACTGTCTTGAACCTGGGACTGAGAATCACAGTTTAGACACCCTATTGAACCTTCACCCTCTGTACAAGGACACCCCACTCTTTGTCAACCACCATGCCATGTAACCCTTCTCTAAATTATTGCTCTAATGTATATAGATGTATACTTGTAGCCATGCATGTTAAGTAAAATACATGTGTAATGTAGATGAGTTAGCCTTGTGCCATGTGTAGTGTAAACTCATAACTAGTGTTTGATTTCTCCTTTTCATGTACACCTCCATGTTCACACACACACGTAGCTTTACATGCTAGCTTCTTTTTTCTTGATATATAATATTGAATATATGCATAAACATGATGTACCCTTGATGTGTGGCTTGTGTTTGGCTCGTATATCCTTGGATTGGTGTATACTTGCTAGGGTAGACAAGGTTAGGCCTAGTGAGACTTGATTGGGTCTAGGTTGACCTAGTTAACCTAGTATTGACTAGTTAGTTGACTGAAGTTGACCAGGGTTGACTATAGTCTAGAATTGACCCAACATCATGTAGAATGCATCATAGCAGCTTACTTTATTAGTTGGATATGTTGTGACTTGTACTATTTTGATTAGGAGCCAGCTACCACTCCTCAGGAAGTTTTTCTTTCATATATTCAGGATATCAGGCAAGTACATTCTCTGACCGTTTCATACTTGCTAGGATTATTTTCTTGCTTGAGATTATTTTACTTGATACTGACACGATGGAAACACGGATTGGTACTATATGGATCCTTTCATGAGATGTTATCCCCTTCGGAAGCATCAGTTTCATCATGTCATGTGCGTTTTACTTTCATCATTTATTCCTGTGCTTTTACCATGCATATGCACTCTCGTGATTCATGTACTCTCATGTTCACGGAGCCCCCATATTTACATTCATGTGCACCCATTTATGGGCCCCCATGTGATATCATGTGCAATAACATAACCTGTCTGGATCCTTGTGTATTGATTGGGGTACGGGAGAGTATAAATGGTCATGTGAACAATTCCAAAGTAGTATAGTCATGTGCAAACTTTCATATTTATTATCAAGCCGTTCACATGTCTAGCTTGTACTCTAAATCACTAGTTCACTGTAGCTCTTTACTTATAGTAGATATTTCGTTACAGTCTTCTCTTTTACTCATGTATACTCTTCAGCATTTCATGTATTTTACTCTATTGCTTGTATTATATTCCTGTCATGATATGAACTGCGTGAGATGTACTGTGCTCGCTCCAGTCTTGACTGGACCTATTGAAATATTACAGATGGTTTTGAGGAGCTGTGTCCTACCTATTACGGAGCAGGCTTAGACGACACATGCGAGCTGGACTCTCAGGAGGATCCAGTACTTGCTGATGATACTAGACCTGTAGACTAGGCTAGTTAGCTAGGCTAGTTCTAATTATCTTCATGTCTTGTCAGATATACTTGTATTTATTTGGAGTCTGTATTCTGGATTTGTGGAGTTGTTATCTTAGACTTTCAGCTATCTCTATCTTATATTTATCATCTGTGGATTCTGTGTTTCATCTATTCTATCGTATCGTACTTTCTTCTTTAGTTGTGATTGAGTTGTACTTATTATGTCACCTCCATTCGGAGTGTATAAACTGTACAGGTACCTTATAACTGTTAGATGTATGTGACCTAGGACAGCGTTCTACATTCGATACTGCGGCGTAGGCTGGACGTAACCACTTCTCGTACCCTTACACTGGGTGCGGGTCGTGACACATTTTTAGTGGTGGCCCATGCAGGTCGAGTTTATGTAGTGGTATTCGAACTAGAGTATCACTACAGCCTGCAGTAGGATTAGGATATATTTGTTGAAGGTACTCAATCACATTAGGAAAAACACTTAATCAGATTTATGTTACCTAAAATAGCTGCATTATTATCTTTTCTTGAAAATAAACCGTCCTCCCTTGATGTTATCTCTTCATTCTCAGTGATTGCCCTCTCGTTTGATATGTCTTCATGAAGGTTATGGAGACACGATCTCATTGTCTCGATCGGAAAGACACCACTGAGGGGACTGCCACTTCTCGTCCTGATCAGCAGGACCCCGAGACTGCAGCTCCTTTTATGCCAGCCTAGGCTGGGATATCTGCAACTTTTGGGAGTGCACCTCTTCCTACTCCGAGACTTTCCCCAGTCATCCTTAACGTTCTTCAGCAGCAGCCGCCATCAATATTAGAGGACGTGGCACGTTTGATCTCCTTCTTCCAGCAGATAGTGGAAACTCAACGACAATAGTTGTTCAAGAGGAGACGTGACATGCATGGAGCCAGTAGCAGTGGAGGTCAGGCTAAGAGGCCTCACGTACAGATTCAGCATCAGTATCAGCAGAGGCCTGTTTAGCAGCACCTTAAGGGTCAGGGACGTACATCTTTCCACCAGGCATCCAAACAGCAGCAGGATGTTAGGTGCAACTTCTGCAAGAAGGCAGACCATAGGTGGAACGACTGCAGGATGAGGCTTGGCAGGTGTTTACTTTGTGGTTCAGCGGAGCATCGGTGTAGGGAGTGTCCCAAGAGCCAGACAACAATGACTCAGGTAGCAGCAGGAGCTAGGGCTCCAACAGAGCAGCCTAGGGAACCACCGTTACAGACGCAGCTGACCCCTAGACACCAGCATATTACCGGTTGCCCTTTCTATAGGAAACCAGGGCACGATTGGAGTAAATACCGGATGAGGTTAGGCAAGTGCCTACTTTGTGGGGCATCATATCACCAGTTAAGAGAGTGTCCCAAGATTTCTGGACGGGCATCTCAGAGAGCAGGAGCGAGGGCTCCGGTGAGCCAGCAGAAGGGACTACCCTTTCAGACTAAGCAGCAGAGATTCGTACAGCATAAGGCTGGAGGAGGCCAGCAGGGGCAAGCTTACGCTATGGCAGCTGAGGGTGCACAGGCAGTAAGAGAGATTATCGCAGGTTCTGTTTATCTCAATTTCGTTCCTTACCATATTTTAACCATCTCAAAATTCAGTTCCAATAGATCTTGTTTATCGTTCTTGTTCGTAGATAAATCTGATTCTTGGTATTCATTGTCGATTTAATTTTTCTGCCAAGATAAATCATATGGGCTATATCACCTCAGGTATGGGATATAGAATCTTCGATAGTCGTGTTAGCTGGCATAGTGAGGACATATAGTCAGATTTTGGACGTATTTCTCGGGTGTGGGAATTTAAGGTTTTCGCTGTCAAGCATGCGGCAATGCAAAAATTTTGAATACCATGATTCTAGAGGTATGTACCTTTGTCAAGGACTCTGTGATTATCGTAGCCTTGCTCACTAGCATGACGAAGACTCTGAGTAACATAATTTTGGACAGACGCATATGATTATCAGATTTTATCTTGAGAAGGATTTTAAACATATCATCTCTATCATACCCTTCTGTTGTTATAAAATTATATTCCATCATCAAATAACTTAGGAGTAGGGATATTTTAGTTTTTTAGAACTTATTCATATTTAGCTCTTTCATAGTGTAATGATATGACGACTTGTAGGGTGTCTGTTCCCTAGAGGTGGTAGTTAGCTTGGTATTAGAATAATAACCCATTGTAGATGATTCCTCTGACCAACCAATTTCCATATAGGATGTTAGTATGTCTTACAGCCTTGATGATTTATTATTATTTTTCCCTTACCCTTTCCAGTAAGGCACCCATGACCTTCGTGTCCTACTCGGACACGCCATCTTGTGCTTCATCATTATCACACGACTTTCCTGACACGTTAGACTCAGATACACAATTCACACTTCACTCTCTTGCAATTGACACTTCATTCCCTGCTACTTAGGCATATAACCTATAAATTTGATCATATCCTGCATATAGATGAACTACTGCACTACCTTAGTATCCTGTATACCTGAAGTGTCCACATAAATTGGCACTGCACCTTAGCATAGGCCCTGCACTTCACATAACATTCCTTGCATATCCTTGATTCACATGCACTCATTCATTCCTGTACTTCACATACTTTTACCACTTGCATATCCTGCAGTATATCATAATAACCATTGCATGTTCTGTTTACCTGATACCCTCATTAGTTTTACGGATACTCATCAAGTATCAGAACATGAGACCATATCTCATCATCCTTCATATTTCAACCCCTTTTATTATTTGCTCAGCCAATGTAGGGTCCTGTCCCTATAGAGCAACCCACCATATCTTCTTAGGTTCAACTTTTTCTCCAACCTATGTGTAGTGTCAGACTTCATTTCATTATAAGTTCAGACCTTCACCACCTTTGATACCTGCATTGGATGTCTTGCATAACTTGCATTCTCCACTACATGTAGTGATTGCATGCATCATCACACTGTACTGTCAAGCTTTATTTTTTATATCGCTGCATTCACTATGATTTATCTCACAACAGGACATTAGTTGAGTATTAGTTCCAGTTTAGCCACTTAGGCATTGTTCTGCTTCCATGGTTAACCACATTGTATGTCCTGCCCCTTGTATTGGTTAAATTGCTACTTGTGCTAGTAAACCTCTATGTTAGGCTAATGCTATGTATTGTGTATATATTATAAGGATATATGTGATAAGTAATATGGGTTAAGGGGTTCTGCATATATTATATAGATTAGGTATATATTATATAGACGTCTATATGTATGCATAGATGATACACTTAGAATAGTGTGGGTTCTATGGGGTTACATTAGAGATATATGGGTATTAGAGGATATATAGGGTTATGTGAGGTATTTTAGAGTATGTGTTATGGTTAAGGGTTAGAAGTTATGAGTCTAGTTTAATGTAGAGTATACATGTGTATGTTTGAACTTAGGATTTAGTTTGTCTTGATATTTTTTTAACACTTTAGACTATTTTAGTCTAAACCATAGATTAGCCATTGACCCAATAGTCCAAGTTGACTTAGTTGACCAGTTTTGACCAAGTACTTGGATGTTGACAAATTGACTAGTTGTTGACCGGTAGTTGACCATTGACTATGTTTGACTTAGTTGATTGGAGACAGGATTAGAAGTAGGTTGTTTGTTTGTGTTTAGGTAGGAGACATAGTTTTTCTGCGGATATCTCCGACTCGTGGTACCATACATTTTAGTGGAGGTGGAAAGCTTAGCCCGCGCTTCATCGGACCTTTCGTGATCAGTAGGAGAGTCGGTAATGTGGCATACAGGCTAGACTTGCCACCTGTGCTAGTAGGTGTCCACAACGTATTCCACGTATCACAGTTGAGACGGTAAGTGGCTGACCCTAGCCATGTACTCGATCACTCGGAGATTGAGGTGGGACTATTCTTAGTTATCCAGAGCAGCCAGTGGAGATTCTGGATCACCGAGAGAAGGTACTGAGAAACCAGGTGATACCCTTGGTTCGCGTCGCATAGAGGCATCATTCTCAAGGAGAGTCTACCTGGGAGCGAGAGGATGAGATACGCGATCAATACCCTTATCTTTTTGGACCTTGAGGTATGATTGTCTATCCTTCTCATCAGTTAGTTTCGCCTTTTAATTTCGAGGACGAAATTCTTTTAAGGAGGGTAGATTTGTCACTACCATATTCCTAGTTTGAGGGTATTTTTATCATTTTGAATTTATTTAAAATTTATATATTTATTTGAAATTGTGTGGTTTTAATATTGATTTAATTAGTTGCCATGTGTTGTGATTAGCCCTAACCTAGATTGGACCTAGCCCAGATTAGTCTTAGTTAGTCATGATTAGTCTTAGTTAGTCATGGTTAGTCTTAGCTAGACATGGTTAATTAGAGCTAACTAGGATGCAAGTTAGACTAGTATGTAAAACTAGAATTTATTAGGACCCTTGATTTGACTTGATGATAGGAGAGCCATTGATGATCCCCAAAACCCTAGCCCTAGAAATTTGGGTCGGCCACCAAGGGTTTCTCCCCCTATTTAATGTCTCTCAAAGTTTCCTTGCCTCTTTTGCATATTCTTCTATTTTCAAAGAGGAAGGTTTGGTTTTTCTCTCAACCCTTCCTATTTTGATCATTCCTCATCCTTTTTCATTCAAATCTTTTGCATTGTAACCTGATTATTGTTCTCTTACTGTTTATGGAGGTGAATCTCAGTTTTGTCTTCCATTGGAGCATTGAGCTAGCAAGGAGGGATCCTCATTTTTAGGTTTTTCTTGAGGAAGAACAACCTATAGGTAACACTCTCTAAACCCATTAGTTTTCTGATTTCTTTGCATATTTGCATAGCCCTAGATGTCCTCTAGCTGTAGGTATAGATTTCGTGTTGAGTCGTGTCCATTTCATGTCCGTATCGGACACGTATCAGCCTATATGATGTTGTGTTCGATGAAATGCCACAGTGGGCTTTTCATCACTATTTTCGAATTGTAATTGAATAGGAAAATGTGTTTTAATGTGGCTTAACACTTTCTCTTCGACTGAGTATGATTCGTGTCTTATTTCTGTCGTTTTGGGTCATGGACACAGCCACGCGAGCGCGGTCAGCAGTGTCCTGCTGCTCGTGTATTCGTGTACCTTGTTTAGGACACTTGGACACGTGTGGTTGGACACGAAGGTAGGGGAAGTGTCTGACATGACACCCCCAAAGCCTCGTATCTAATAGTTTCGTGTCGAGGGAGCTAGGACTTGTACACTAGTTTTTTACTGCATTGGTTCAGTCTATTTTTGGGCTCTGATATGCGCATTTTGACACGACACGGTGACACTTCGTCTTGCTGCAGGATGTCATGTAGGTAGCCCTACACTAGGCGAACCTCTGTATACAAGCACGAGACACATGTCGCCTTGTGTCGAGAGCACGAGGGCTCGACACCGCTCGACCATGCTGTCTGAATGCAGCTTATGTGGTTCGGGTCTTATTTTGTTTGGACACATTTGTGTCCAGATTTTGGACACGTTATGGGTTGCTGGACACAACCAAATATGACACATCTATTATCAACCAACTACTTGCGATCATTTCATGTGTTGATTCATTAATTTTATATATTTTCCCAATCTCTGATACGAGAAGGGTATCCGAGTTTCCAATATATTTTTCCCTGTTTAATTCTATTTTACTGTGTTAATTCGAGTGATAACTTGCTAATTAAGTTCATGTATACATGTAGTTGTAATCTAGAATCATCTCCTCACTTTGTGTTTATTTCGAGCCATAATCCCTATGTTCCAGCCTTCTGAACTCGAATAATGAGTTCATACTATTTTTTCTGTTTTATGTTACTATTCAAACCCAGTTTTGATGCTGCTGCAGTTGATGCAATGCTGGGTTTGGGGTTGGTAATGTATTCATTAATCATTATAGACTCTTCATGGTTGAGGCTTTAACCTATATATACATATTGTTCCCATTCGAATGGTAGTATAATGCATTCACATATTAATTTCCTATATGTACATTCCATGTTAAGTTAAAATCTAGAACTTAATTGTATGTTGATATATTACTATGATGGGATAGGCCAGGGATGGCTGGGTTGATGTTTGTTACTGCCACTAGTTTACCTTTTCCTCCCCGTTCCTGTATATGCAAAATTTGAGTGAAACCTGAACCCCTTAGCTAATTGCTGATTTATTAGGGTATGCACACACTTATACATTTGTATCTCCTATACACTAGTAGCCCTGCCCTCTTAATCCTGAAATTCTGAACCTCCTTAAATGAATGCTAAAATGTTGTATTGCACACACACATGTACACTTCTTAATTCATGGACACTTGTATACTATTCTAACATACCCACCGTCTTGAACTTGGGACTGAGAATCACAGTTTAGACACCCTATTGAACCTTCACCCTCTACACAAGGACACCCCACTCTATGTCAACCACTATGCCATGTAACCCTTCTCTAAATGATTGCACTAATGTATATAGATGTATACTTGTAGCCATGCATGTTAAGTATAAATACATGTGTAATGTAGATGGGTTAGCCTTGTGCCATGTGTAGTGTAAACTCATAACTAGTGTTTGATTTCCCCTTTTCATGTACACCTCCATGTTCACACACACACATAGCTTTACATGCTAGCTTCCTTTCTCTTTATATATAATGTTGAATATATGCATGAATGTGATGTACCCTTGATTTGTGGCTTGTGTTTGGCTCGTATATCCTTGGATTGGTGTATACTTGCTAGGGTAGACAAGGTTAGGCCTAGTGAGACTTGATTGGATCTAGGTTGACCTAGTTGACCTTGTATTGACTAGTTAGTTGACTGAAGTTGTCCAGGGATGACTTTAGCCTAGAATTGTCCCAACATCATGTAGAATGCATCATAGTAGCTTACTTTATTAGTTGGATATGTTGTGACTTTTACTGTTCTGATTAGGAGCCAGACACCACTCCTCAGGCAGTATTTCTTTCAGACATTCAGGATATCAGGCGAGTACATTCTCTGACCGTTTCATACTTGCTTGGATTATTTTCTTGCTCTAGATTATTTTACTTGATGCTGACACGATGGAAACACGGTTTGGTACTATATGGATCCTTTCATGAGATGTTGTCCCCCTCGGGAGCATCGATTACATTATGTCATGTGCGTTTCACTTTCATCATGTATTCCTGTGATTTCACTATTTATGTGCACTCTCGTGATTCATGTACTCTCATGTTCATGGAGCCCCCATGTTTACATTCATGTACACCAATTTATGGGCCCCCATGTGATATCATGTGCAATAACATAACCTGTCTGCATCCTTGTGTATTGATTGGGGTACGAGAGATTATAAATGTTCATGTGAACAATTCTAAAGTAGTGTAGTCATGTACAAACTATCATGTTTATTATCAAGCCGTTCACATATCTAGCTTGTACACTAAATCACTAGTTCATTGTAGCTCTTTACTAATCGTAGATATTTTATTACAGTCTTCTCTTTTACTCATGTACACTCTTCAGCATTTCATGTATTTTACTCTATTGCCTCTATTATATTCATGTCATGATATGAACTACGTGAGATGTACTGTGCTCGCTCCAGTCCTGACTGGACCTGTTAAAATATTACAGATGGTTTTGAGGAGCTGTGTCCCACCTATTACGGAGTAGGCTTAGACGACACATGCGAGCTGGACCCTTAGGAGGACCCAGCACTTGCTGATGATACTACCCCTGTAGACTAGGCTAGTTAGCTAGTTCTATTTATCTTCATGGCTCGCTCGCCGGGCTACGCCACAACTTGGGGGTGATTCCCCGGGTAGTCCAGGTATAGGTCTACGCGTCCAAGGTCCTGGAACGGGTCCTCGTCGCGTCGAGAGCGCGTACAAAGTCCGTTTCAGCAACAAATTTCAGCATAGTGTACTGTATGGCGGAACGATGCACGTCAGATTTCTCCGCGCTCGCTCAACGAGAAGCCGTGAAATTTTTGCAGCATGTGGGCAGAGGTTGCCCCCATATGCTCAAGAAATATCAGGCAAAAATATTATCTGTGCATCGAGATATAATACGCTGACGGCAGGGCATGCACGGCCTCGTGCACGGGATCGGTGCACGTGCGTCCGATGCCCGAACGCTGCTAAAATGTCATCGATTTCCGATCCATCTTCACAAAAGTTTCTTAAAATAATATTATCTAAACATTCGTGAACACAGAATCGAAAAACAGCAAGTTTTGTTTCTTAGCGGCATTTCGTCGAACACGTGTCTTGACGGGCCGACATATGTCCGATACTGCTACCAAACGAACTCGAAACGTAACCAAACTTTAAGGGCAAGTCTAGAGAACCTATGTGGATGCAAATATGAAAGAAAATTTAGAATAACAATGGTAGAAAAGGGTTTACCTATTGAGTGTCGAAAACTCAATAAACGGAGTCCCTCGGTCGTCGTGTCGGTCGATTCCCCTCAAGCAAATGCCTCCGCCTCCTCGTTAGTAATACTCCAGCAAATCCTCCTCTTCTAGACGAGTGAAACTAAGTTCGTTTGGGGAGAAACGGACTCCGGATGAAGAAACTAGAATTTTTGGAGGAGAACTTTTAGGGTTTCACTTGTGGAGGCTATGCTTCACAAATGAAAGAGAGAGGGGGAGGGTACGGCTGTGGCCGGGCATATGGGGGGTTTCTAGGGTTAGGGTTTCACATAGGACAACTCCCTCAAGTTGTAATAAGGCCCAAGTCACAAAGGCTCAAAAAGGCTATATGCAAAAAGGCTTAAAATCATCCAAAAGCCTTCTAAATTGAACCCGGGCCCTAAATAAATTCTAATAGGTAAAAAAATAAATTTTAAGACATGGTTAGGCTCCTATAGAAAGTCCACTAAGGTTAAACCAGTTGCCAGCACAACACAAGTCAAAATATCTAGAAAAATCATAAAATGGCCAAACTGGCTAAAATGACTAAAATACTATTTCTATGAAAAGTGGATGCTACAAAAACTACTCAGTGCTCTCTATACTGCCGAGGGACGATAACTATACAAAGATAATTACATTCATGATACACACACACACACACACACACACACACACACACACACACACACACACACACACACACACACACACTAATTAACTTACTTTGTAGGCCCATCGGCCCAAATCTCTATCCTTGTCTCATCCGGAGGTGTGCATGGAGGAGGCTCTGATATAGACACGCAGTCGGAAGACCAAGTCATACTCTATATGACGAATATTGAGACCGTAGAAATGTGCATCAGAATCATGCAAACGTGCCTGCTATGAAATCAAGTCGAGCCCATGGCAGACTTCTGCTTAACTCACGTCACTACCACATTACTAGATTATGAGTAATTTTGTCATTTATATAATTTATATATTTGGTGATTAACTTGAGGATATGTGTTTATTATTTATTGATTAGTGGACTAGACCATTTATTAGACTTCATGTTAGTAGATCCAATTAGACATGACTTAACACTTAGACCCAACACATTAGAGTATTCACATTTAGGCTAATTTAAGTCATTCCCTTATCCATTAGTTATTAGTCTAATCACTACATTAGGAATAGAAGCTTTCCACTAATTAAATAGCCTTCATGACAACTTAATAGAGACATTTTGGTCATTGTACATTTCATAGAGAGAGGAAGGGGGTGGCCGGCCATAATTTAGTATGGAGGAGACTCTCTCTCTCTCTTCTCCATTTTTGAATACTTCTCCAAATTTTGAGTTCTATCATAAATTGATTCCATTCCTCCACAAATTTCTTCTAAATATTTCTCAATCTCTTCCATAATCATCATCCAAGGAGCCTAGAAGCTTGGGTTGCAATGAGCACTAGAAGAGGAAGCATTTGGCTAGGAGCTTGTGTCCAAATTATGTCCATTGGACTTTGCAATGGGAATCCATCTTCCAATAGGTATAACCTTCAAATCCCTCTCTAATTATGTTCTAATTGTTCAATTTGACCATCAGGAACCCACCCATGGACTAGGAATACCAATAGGAAGAAGAATTAGCTTCTAATATTGTGATTGTTACATTGAGTTTTGTGCCCAATTTCGAAGAAATCCGAGATTGATGCACCTTGAGTTTGTCATTTGGTAAATTAGGTCTAAATAGACTTATATTGGTTGTGTGTGGTTAGATACATGTCCACAATTGGATACGAGTAGGTTGTATCATGGTATGGAGTAATTTTAGGATTTTTCCTTCGACACTTGTGATATACATGTCATATTCCTCACAACACACTATTAGCTATGATTTGTAATTATTAGACTCTAATTAGTGTATTAGTCTTGTTCATATAATTTAGATAGTTTTTGGTGAGGTTTGGTAGTGGTATCTTGGGCGTATCACAAGGGTATCATGGAATAGGGTGATACTAGTGTGGTGTGTTTGCCATAACAAAAGTTGAACGAACTTTTTGTATTCCAATGTATAAAAAGTACAAAAATACTCCTAAGCAGGATATTTAAGTACAAAAATTTCTAGAGAAGTGTGATGGTGGAGATCAAGCACTGTAATGGCTCCTTTACTCCGTTGACGATCTGACGACAACTTGAACTTGCTCTGATTTTCTGATGCTCGAGAATGGTACTCGGGGTTGTTGACCAGGAAGATGCCAAACTTTTTAATGAGGGACAACTCATTCTATTTATAGGTCAACACATATGCGATGTGCATAGGGTTTTTCTGGGCGCAGGAGCATTGCGCGTGGAGATATAAAAGAATCTGTTGTAATTGCACAATCAGGACTGCTACTGAGCTGACACATAGCAGACGTTGAGATTCTCTTCTATCAAGATCTTAGGTGGTTATCAACATAACCGAATAAACGACACATAGCGTACGTGTATTGCTTTATAATTTTGATCGGATGAAGTCAAGTTGGTTTTGCTCCTAGCTATAGAGTCAGATTTTGTTCCCATCTTTAGGAGCAGCAGTTTAAACAAACCGATTGGATATTGCCTCTATCAACAGAATCAAACTCCGTTCTTATCTTTGGAACGACGGTTTACACAAACTGATTGGATATTACCCCTATCAACCGAACCAAACTCCATTCTTTTCTTAGGAGCGATGGTTTAAACAAACCGATTGGATATTTCTCCTATCAACAGAACCGAACTTCGTTCTTATCTTAGGAGTGGTGTTTTAAACAAAACTCGATTGGATCATATCTGAAAAGATATAGATACTTGACTGGCCATATGGAACAATGCCACCTCATAGAACTGCACGTCTATATGAGCTACGCTTCTAGTGAGGTCACTACACTTTAAGGCGACGAGGAGACTGTGTCGAGGCAATGAAGTTACTACACTTTAGGGTGACGAGTTGGCTATGCTAAGGCAACGAAGTCACTACGCTTTAGGGTGACGAGGAGACCGTGCTGAGGCAACGAAGTCACTGCACTTTAGGGCGACGAGGAGACTGTGCTGATGCAACAAAGTTACTGCACTTTAGGGCGACGAGGAGACTATGCTGAGGCAAAAAAATCACTGAGCTTTAGGGCGATGAGTTGGCTATAATGAGGCAACGAAGTCACTATGCTTTAGGGCGACGAAGAGACTGTGCTGAGGCAATAAAGTCACTACGATTTAGGGCGACGATGAGACTGTGCTGAGTTAATGAAGTTACTGCACTTTAGGGCAACGAAGAGACTGTGCTGAGGTAACGAAGTCACTACGCTTTGGGGCGACGAAAAGATTGTGCTGAGGCAATGAGTCATAAATGAAGGAGCCCTTGAATGGATTGTGCTTCTGGATTAGATTTTGTTGTACTTCTGGGTTGAACCGAAGGGCGAGTCATGTCAAAGTCATTTTCTTACGAACATTATATGACCCCCATTGAATGGCTGAGTCAACATCCTCTTTAATTACCACCGTCCAGGGGCTCGAGAAGCGGTCACAAGTCTTAGTCAAATGAATCTATTAAATGAGATTCATTGTACTGAGTCCTAGGTTCATCCCATTACTCCTTAGTCCTTTGACCGAACGCCATGTGGCCTATGGGTTGGACCACATAGCCTATATATAAAGAGGAGTTTTCTGTTAATTAATACTTTGCTTACAGTTTCCTGTTATTTCCCTGTCATGCTCGACCCCGACTTAGCTTTGGACGGCCATGGGCCTTACACAAGTCGATTATTGGTTGTAGATCTCTTTGTTCAAAGATGCTGTGGCTTTGTAGAAGCACCACTACTGAGTTTCAAGATGTACTTGAGCTTTTGGCATAAGGAGTTCGAACCTGAACAACATCTTAGAGGTCTTCAAGATCCAAGCTATCAGGTTTGAATTGATTGCCAACCCAAAGAGCCATAGGTTGTGCTCTGTCTTGCTCTGTAATGGCTGCGTACCCTGTTTGGCTGGAAGAGCCACGAGCAGGAGCTACATTCTTGTTAGGGCCAATAGCTTCTTCATTAGCCATATTAGAGTTCCTTCTGCTTCTGACTAGAAAGTGGCTCGCTCTGACGATGAAGTGATTCGCTCTGACGCTGCTGCTCATTTTGGGGTCTACGCGCTTTGCATAATTTGTAGGCCGTGCTTTAGGGTTTAGTCTTTATATGTAATCCTGAAGAGTCTGTAAAAGATCTTTTGTAAACATAATTTTAATATAAAACTTTTCTTTATGCAATTTGTATGTCTCCTGCGCTTCTGTGAATTATGTGAAATGACTGTTGTCTTCTGCGCTTCCATACAATCTGCGCCATTTTTATGCTTCTACATGGTGCACTATAGGTGTCTGTCAAATTATCATGATAGGTGATATATATGAAGTATGTGTGTGTGTGTGTGTGTCTACTATATATATATAAATATGTATATAATATATATATATATATATATATATATATATATATATATTTATATTTATATTTATTTATATATATATTAAAATATATATATATATATATAAATATATATATATATATATATATATATATATATATATATATATATATATATATATATTACGTGTGTGTGTGTGTGTATGTGCTTGTGTGTGTATGCCTATGGTTGCTAGTGTAATGAGAGGGGAATTCATGGAGTGAGTGAGTGTATGCATATATACATGTATATGTGTATAGGTCTGTGTGTGTGTGTAGGTGGGTATCTATGTGATTGTGTATGAGATGGGGGGAAGTATTGTGCTACGGCAGTTTATATAGTAGTACCGGTGCTAGCTATGCATTAGCAGCAACTACTAGGATTAACAATAGTCTTCATAGGTGTAGCGTAAAGGCAGTCACTGCTAGGCTAGTAGGTAGTTGCTCTGAGGCAGGCTAAGTGGTAGCTGAACAGCAGCTAGGAGCTCCATGAACTAATTATAGTAGTGAGCTACAATAACAACAAGTAGCTGCAGTATCTCCAGAAATCAGATAGTTGTTGGCTGCACAAGGCAGCAGCTGCACAAGGCAGCAACTGCACTAGGCTCTGCAAGGGGAAGGCAGTTAGCAGCAACAACATTTGTAGCTGTAGTAGGCTGTGCAAGGAACTACATCACAGACAGTTAAAATTTTAATAGAGAGGGAGATCAATAGTTATAGGAATTAATATCCTGTGAGTGTGTATCCTAAGGTGATGCAATAGGTAACAGTCGATAGAGTGTAGTTAGAAGAAGCCAAGGTATGGAAAGTGTTAGATAAGACTGGGTTGCATTAGTATAGAATGTGGCTACAAATATATATATATATATATATATATATATATATATATATATATATATATATATATATATATATATATATATATATATAAGTAGGGAACTGGCATGTATAGATAGCTAATAGTGTAGGTGCAAATGTTTGGATGTGGTACAAGAATTTAATGCAGGTGGCATATGCCATATGTTAGTATACTAAGGATAGGCAGTGTGTGGGAGATGTGTAGGCAACAGTTGCAACAGGTAATCTACGATTGGGGAATAACCTATTTGCATTAGTTATGCGTGTGTGTATGTGAGCGTAGAGTGTGTGTGTGTTTGTGTCTGTGTGAGTGTATAAGTAAAATAGGAAAGAGATAGGTATCATAGAATCATGGACATGTATAGATATTATATAGATACTGGCAGGCCCCCATTCGCGGAATCGTTTGTCCTTGCTTTGATCCATACTAAATCGTCCATCCTTGCTTGGGTGTGATGTCGTACAAGTCTGGTATTGAACTTGTACAAGACAAAGACGATATTTAATTGATAATCTTCAAATAGGAACACATCGCAGTGGCAAAAATTGACAAATTGAAGATAAAGAGAACATATCTTTCTTATCGAATAGGAACACATTAATGATTTATAGCAGCGGAGATAAGCAAATAACTTGAAGTCACATAGATATGTAGAAATAAGCTATCTTTATTGATAATTGAAGTAACGTACAAGGCTTGTACTAAAGTAAAGATCATACAACCAACTCACATTACATTTGATAGCCAACTGAAACACCTGCCATTAGGCTTACATTGATACTTGATACATACACTTTACAACTAGATATACTGACTTGGCTTACAACTCGCTGGTACAACTGATTACAATATTTCATAAATTATGCCCTTTATAAACAGAAGAGATCATTTTGTACAAGGAGAGCTTCTGCATGCCCAACATATATTCGATTCTGCGGGACTGATCAAGATAACTTTGTGTACTGAGCTTCCCAAGCACGAGTAATTAAAAAGAGTGCCCACAATATGGGTCAGCACATCATCAATGTACTGGCGAGCAGAACCAGCCCACTCGCCTAAACCAACACTAAGTAATCATCTGAGCAAGCATTATTGGAGTGATCTTTCTATTCGGGGCCTAGCATCAGTTTACAGTTCATGGGCAATATTCATAGTGAAGCATGTAAATATGTTCTTAGCAGCTTTCATGTGGTGGCATCATTCAACAACAATTGAGTTGACATATATTGAATATGTTATAGTGATTCTCTTAGCAAGGCAACACTAAGCATACTGTATTTAACATGTTAAGCACGTTATAGAATTTCTCATAGAAAGGCAATATTACATCATTATTTCGTTTAGCATGTTAAGCAGGCAAGAACTAACATATATATTGAATATATCATATTTAAGTAATTTCTTACCGATAGTCGACTCCTCGTACCTACATCAAATACAGGTTAGGTGATATACATACTCTGCCTGCAAAAAACATTCATTAGCGTTCATTCTGACTACATGGTCACTTGCGTTGTTATACCATACGAACTTTTACCATTTAGGACTTCAAAGTAATACGATGACTCTAGAGTAGGTAGCTAGCCTCTAAGGATGTCTTGCAAGACCCATGCTCCCACTAGCACGCCAATGTTTTCTCCTAGGCCGAATCGGCCCCCCTAATGTCCCGGGGCACCGTTCGAGAAAATATGTATCCAAACCTTGTGCACAAGTTGTCTATGATCATGCCAATGCGTGTTCGACTCTATCGTGAAACATAATCGCTTGGTAAAATAATAAAAAAAAAGGTAAGGGCACAATGCATCATCTAATTTTATCCAAGTCATGTTCAATGACTTATTAATTTCCATCATTACCATCATTTCCACTTGGTGATCTCGGCGATCCCAAGCCTCATCATTTCTCATTGCATTAATTCATTTCAACATTTCTCATGGCATTCTTTTTATGAGAAACAATAAGCATTTCATTCATTTCAAAGGGGCATTAGCATTCATTTTATTGCTTATAAGAAAACATGCAACATCTCATATCTACGCAATAGTTACAAATAGTGGACATTTTCTTTTATATTTTGGTGTCAATAACATAGTCAGTTCATCTTTCAGGTATCATTCACAAAGCATCTCATTATTCAAGTGTTTTATTTGTTTCAGCATTATTAAACATAAGGGGCATTATCAATTCATTCTCCGGCATCAAGTCACATTAGCAGTTCAAATGTTATTCATTCAGCAGTTCAATGTTCATGTGATATCATTCAGCAGTATTCAAATGAGCATCTCAATTATTCAGCAACTAAAGTATGGGACAACTAGGGACATATTAAGGCAACACGATACTCCATTTTATTAAGCATGAAGGAGTAGGAAAAAAGGGACAGTTCAACTCACTTGTATAAAGAGTCTTCATTTTTCGGTCACATCTATTTCCACTAGACATAGCTCCACCAGCGAGCCATGTTCCAACACCCATTCCATTCGGCCAGCTAAGAGAGACTGCATCAGTCTCAATTCTGTTGATTTCCAACTCAAGTCACGGTCCATCATTCTGATCGCATCCAACACGTCACCCAAATGCCTCGCATGGAGCGGGACATTACATAATATACCACTCAGAAAAAGTTTCGTCCTCAAAACTTAAGAGAACAACTCATTCTACTAATTTCACTTAGTCACAACAAGTTCCTCATTCAGCTTCAATTCAATATCCATTTCAGCACACTCGGCCATCTCGAGATTATTATATAATTATACCACTTAATTTGTCAATGATTCAATTTGTCTCCCTCTTTTCTAAAATAATTGCACTTCTCATTGATTCACCAACATTCTTCCATATAGCTCTATCTTCATTATAGCCTACCACTTTGTTTTGATTCATACACATATCTTAGGCGTCCCCAAAATATATGTATTTCAGCCGAAGTCCGTACTAGTGCGATTTGATAAGCTCTCCCAACAGTGTTATCTTGGTCGTAGTCTATGACTTTGTTTGGATCCATACACATACTTTAAGCGTCCCCAAAATATATGTAATTCAGCCAACTTTTGTGATAGTGCAATTTGATAAGCAACATGTGCAACTCTCTTCCCCAAACGGACTTAGCATCCTTTCAATTGACTTACTACTCCTTTTGCTTTGCCACAATCGCTATCTTTCAAGCCACCAATACATAACATCAGGGACAAATCAGATAAGTTACTTATCCAAGCAGAATATTTTCAAATATTCGGGCCAAGGGACTATCTTAAAACCAACCATACTAAAGGTTCACAATAATTAATATATAATTTCTATTCATTTACAAATACAACAACGTTCCCCACTTAGGCAATTATCATTTCCAAACAAAATCTCAATCCGAGGGTTACCCATTATCGATTAATTAAGCTAAGAGTATAATTCTATGCAACATTCCGTTCAACATAATATCCATCCGTTAATATCTTGTTTCAACTTTCATTTTCGACTATGAAATTACAATCGACTTCTGAGGAACAGTTTATCTTTCCAACTCGATACACAGCATTCAAGGTTACTCTAGCCAACCGACTCTATAAACCGGTCTGTTATTCCCGTCATGAGCAGTCAGTTCTATCTTATAGAACAATTTACTGTTCGATACGTACCACTCAAGTCTTATCCCACAATTGTAGTTGCCACCTAAGGCCGACACATTATTTTACTAGTGCCAAATATCTCTAAGGCTCATATTACAACATACACTTTCTTAAGTCATACTCACCACCATCTCTCGTTCAATACCAAAAGAGTTATCCTATGGGTCGCCAATAGTCACCATATTATTCGGTTAAGTCTCTAAGGTTAGCTACACCGGCATCTAGACCTAGTCATTCAGGTGACTCCCCTAGAGTAGACGACTAGTAGGGTTATACTGGCTTTCTTATTCTTAGGGACAATAACCAACTGACAGTTCCCAGAAACTCTACCCAAACCTATGGATATCAACTCAGTCTGAACAATTAATCACCATTGTCGACTATGCCGACAATTGGTTATGCAGTCCACGGTCTCTAGGGTCAAGTCTATTTATCCAGGTTCATCCTCATGGAACTAATTCCTACAGAGGCTCATTCTAGACTTACCCAACGATCGACTAAGATCGATCTAGCAACATTACGGTCTAGATCCCGATACGATATACAATTCCCCGCAGTCTAATCCGTCAAGTAAATTTCCCAACGATTCAATTTCTATTCCAATTCCTTTGTACCCACACGGACCTATGAACCGAGGCTGACTATTCAAGGGTCATCGATTCCGATAGAGTCTCAACAAAACTATGGAATTATACTATTTGGTCTGCATGACAAAGTCAAACCACTAAGTCATAACCCATCAATATATATCCCAACCGACAGTCATCTATAACGTCACTCCATTTAGCGACATTATCCAACACATTCTTGTGATTCTCATCCCATTCGTTTTTCAGCCATCAAAATCTCATACGGACATTCATAAGTTTTCATACCGCAATGGATAAGTACTCCAATCCAATTCAATTTGACAATTCATGTATCAATTAACCATTCTCCATGCAATACAAGTATTCAGGGTTTCTACTTGTTTTCTTAGTGATATACTTCAAATTCTCGAGGATACATGCACATATGCAATGACTATCTATCTCAGTGTAACCCCTTTTCCCGAATTTTTGAAATTTTTTATTTTTGTTTTGGTTTTAAATATTTTTTTAATAGAGAATGAAATTCTTTTTCTATAAAAGATCTTGGACGACAACGAGCTTTGTCAAACTATTGTTAAAATAGATTTTTGCAAATTATAAAAACTTTGTTTGAAATATTTTGATAATACTAATTATTATTAAATTAATTTTCTTATCAAAGGTTATATTTAGATTTGATCTAGTCTTTGACTAATAAAATATATACTTATATGAAAATTACAAGGAAAAAATATTTTACAAAGTTATTCGATAATTATGAGTATTATTTAAAGTCTTATTCTTCTTAGTGGTTAAATTAGGATTTGGCTAAATATATTTTAAAATATTATTACTAATATCTAGTATTAATTTATTATGGATTGATTTTTATTTAGAATTTATCCGATTCGATATTTATCTGATTCAAAACCTTAAAAAGAAATTTAGTTATTATTTTGGTCTAGCGAAGGATTTGGGTTCGAAAATATTTCTAAAGACATCATAAAGTATTTAAAAACTATTTTTCAAATAAGATGTTATGTAATATAAACATACTTTAATTAGTTTTTCTAGTATCAATATTAATAAAATTACTTTAATAATATGAATATAATCCATTATTGGATTAAGAATATTCTAGGAACGAAGTCGTAAAGCAGAATACTCTAGAGGGGGGGTGAATAGAGTAGGCAGCGGAATATTGCTAATTAAAAACTTGTTAGCAGTTAGATCACAGATATAATATCAATAATCACAAAGTAATAACTATAAAGAAAAGAGATCAGAAGGCAAACGCAAACACAGCGTTTTATACTGGTTTCCCTCTTGTAAGGACTAGTCCAGTCGGAAGAACTCTAGCTTCCAGTTGAATCCACTATTGGAAAATCCCACAAGTTTTCATACGAAGTTCCTGCAACTTCTACAGACTCGTGCTTTGATATGAATAACTTGACCGACTTCAGTTTTGAAGAGTCTTTCTTCAATCAAACCTCTGATTATAATTTATCTAAAATCTTCTAGACCGTACCGTACCGACAAATTGACTAGAGAATTTTAACTGGCTTGGGATTTGAAAATGAAAGCTTTTTAGAAAAATCTTTGGAAGAAACGTAGGCTTTAGAAGAGAAGAGATGAAAGTGAATGAGTGATTTAAAAGATCAGAATTCCTCTCTATTTATAGTTTTTCCAAAGACAGAACTCTGGCAGAATTCGGGCAGAATTCGGACAGAATTCTATGTAACAATCCGCAATTGAAGGGAGACGAAGTTAAAAAACCAACGTTCACATAACGTTCACCTTGGCCGAACTCTGGTCGAGTTCTGTCAGGGTTGGTCAGGAATATTTTAAGAAAATATTTTTGGGACTTTTTGAAATCCTTCAGAAGCTTTTGTAAATAAGAGATGTTTTTCAAAACATAGGTCAATTATGAAAATGATTTTGGATAACCTATTTGCCATTACGACTCGGTGTACAATGTATTCCTGGAATCAATAAAAGTAAAAATTATATTACATAAAGAAATACAGTCTCGAGTGGTAAACATAGCTTCGGTCTTGAACTGAGTAGCTATCCAATCTTGATCAGTGTCCATGTGTCCAAAACGTCTTAAGTAAACATCTGAGTTATTCCGTATATCGAGACGGAGTTTGATCAATTATTAAAATCAGGTTTGACCATGACCAATGGGCCAACAATCTCCCCCATTTTGATAATTGACAAACCTTGACCGATATAACATCTTTGGTCTTTATTAAAACAAAATGTACCGAGATAATGTACCAAAAAATTGTTCCTGTTGATTGTTCATAACCTGTAATCTTGAAGATCGAAGATGTTAGATCTCTTTTTTTTCCCCGTTGTCACTTAGCAAAATAATTGCAAAAGAGAAAGCTCCCCCACAATATATGTGTAAGTAAAAATCAGTGAAGAAATACAAAAATATGGTTGTAAAAAAACATTTATCACAGGCATGGTATGAATGTCACAGACAGGAAAGAAAATGTGATAATCAGAAAAAAATTTCACAGGCAGTTTAAATGGAAGCATAGTAAAAGATAATGCTATGAGATATGCTAAAAAATATGCTGAAGAAAGCATATAACATGTCCATCAAAAAAGTCACAATAGAAATCATAACCAAATAAGAGTACTGATACTGGCTTGGAATGTCGGAGCATTTCCAAGTAAACAAAGACAATAACATCAGTCTCAAAAGTACGACAACTAGATAAGAATGTCTAAAATCACATATCATCCTCATCGTCATCATCATCATATGCAGTGCCAGCATATCCACCATGTCCGGATGCACCTGCTCCAGATGTGCCAGCTCCAGAAGTATGTGGAGTAGCACCAGAAGTATGACACCAATCGTAAGCGTTCCCGGGCTAGAACAGAAAATGGACCGCCTCATCATCAATACGGTAACAAGATACAGAAGGGTCTCTAGGAAGAGAGCTAGCAGAATGACCTGTCTGAGCAAATCTGAGATCGACGAATGAGTTGGCAATAGCTTGGAACCGAGTCACGTCACGAAACTCACGTTCCCTGGAAGTGTCAACAAAGAAAGTTTGCATATCCGAGAGGCGCTGATGAATACCCTCCAAAGTCATAGGGTAAGTCTGAGGAGGAACAGGTGCAGTAGGAGCAGGTACAAGAGGTGGAGGAGCAGTGGCAATGCTACGACGAGAAAGCTTGAGAAACTTGGGCTCAGGGTCCAGAGCGCAAGTGGATAAGTCTATGACAAAACGCTAAAAGATGCGAGGGATAAGCATCGCATAAGACAGATTGTTTTCTCTTCCGCGACATCTACCCATCATCTGGATGATAGTCTTAGAGGAAGAAAAAGGAATCCCCTTAAGAATGCGATAGAGGGGAGAGAGTTCTAGTACAGTGACATCTTCTTTTGAAGTAGATTTTGGAAGAATAGTGGAATAGATGATGCGATGTAACTCGTAGTTAAACAAGTTTAAGTTATTGGCCTTGAACTTTTCAGGACGAGCACGTGCTGGCGCACAAAGCTCATTCTTGAAACTAACAAGAGTCGTGCCTTCGGGAAAGTCGAAGTCGATGATGTCATCGAACGGGGCACCTTCGTTTAGAATATCAAGGATTTTCGCAAGCAACACAGCATCGAACTTGATATCAATCCCGCCAACACGAGTTCTTGCGGTAAAAGTGTCTAATACGAAGTTACAATAGAATAGTCTAAGGGCATTAGTAGCTATAGGGAATTGTAGGGTAGCGAGATGGTGTAACCCTAATGCCTCAAAGAAAGGATGGTGATCCGAAAATACAGTCCATTTAATCGGAGCGCCTGTGCATATAGTACGCATAGCAAAGTTGGCATACCAAAGCAATGCTTGGTCATAAGTTTTGAAGTAAAACTCATCCGACACGTCGTCACCCGATTGGACCGGGGAAAAGAGGAAATCTTGTTCGGATCAGAAGACGATACCTCTTCACTGGCATTAGTCTTTTTCCTCTTGAAAGGATTGAATTCCTTAGGCATTCTTTCCCAAAACTAAGTAACCCTAAGAATTTGAAAATGGAGGAGAGAAGGAGTTATTCCTTCCGAGAATCAAGTATGTTGTAGAGGACGCGATTTTCGTACGAATCCAAATTTTAGATAGAATTTTTCACGTAGATTGGAAGAAAGTGAGTGGAGAAAAGCTAGGGTTTGGGGGTTCTTCTTCTGCTGCTGCTGCTGTGATGAAGTGGTTTGGAAGAGATGAATATGAGAAGGCCTCGGGTTCTGACTTAAAAACGTACAGCACCAACAGAACTCTGGCCGAATTCGGACCGAACTCGGGCCGAATTCGCCTAGGGTTCTCCTAGATTTTTAAAAAAAAATTTATAGGTCATATCCTTTTCATCAACTCATTTCAAATATTTAATTCAAAGTTTAGTAATTTTAAACTTCAAATTATATAACTAATATTATTTTATAAATTAATTTTCTTTACTCAGCATCTTTTTCAGATTAGCTGTAGGAGTACTATCCCAGCTAACGGGAGTTCACCGAGGAACAATTAAGTACCGCTTCGCTTCGACCGTAGTCATGGTGACAGACAGACTCTTTGTAGGCTTGTCTCAAAAACAGTTATTGAGTATTGAATAAACTAATTGGTAAAACAAAATTAATTAATATTATTGACATCTAAAATTCCTAATTCTCGACGTAAATAATTGAAACGATCTTCCGCTAGAGGTTTTGTGAATATTTCAGCCAATTGATTCTGTGTGTCTATGTATATGAGGTCGATATCTCCATTTTGTTGATGATCTCTAAGAAAATGATGTCGAATCTCGATATGCTTAGTACGAGAGTGGCATACTAGATTCTTAGTCAAATTAATAGAACTAGTGTTATCACAGAAAATGGGTATGTGTGTGTAATGCAATCCAAGGTCTTCTAAAGTTTGCTTCATCCACAAAATTTGTGCACAACAATGTCCTGCGGCGATATACTCAGCCTCAGTCGTTGATAATGTGACAGAATTTTGCTTCTTGCTAAACCAAGAGACTAGGGCTTTTCCTAGGAAATGACTTGTGCAGCTGGTACTTTTTCTATCTACTTTGCATCCGGCAAAATCAGCATTAGAATAACCGGTTAGGTCAAATGACATGGTTTTAGGATATCATAAGCCGACATAAGAAGTGCCTTTAAGGTATCGGAAGATACGCTTAACTGCGCACAGATGTGATTCCTTAGGATTGGCTTGAAAATGTGCACATAAGCAAACACTAAACATAATGTCTGGTCGACTGGCAGTTAAGTATAGTAAGCTACCGATCATACCTCGATACTTACGTATGTCGACGGGTTTGCCTTGTTCATCAATATCAAGCTTGGTTGAAGCCGCCATTGGAGTGCTAAGTAGTTTTACTGCTTCCAGGTCGAACTTCTTTAATAGATCTTTTGTGTACTTTGCTTGATTTATTAACGTCCCATTGTTGGTTGGTTTGTTTGATTTGCAGTCTGACAAAGAATTTCAGCTCTCCCATCATGCCCATCTCAAACTCATTCTAGATACACTTTAAAAATTCTTGACAAAGAGATTCATCAGGGGGTCCAAAAATAATATCATCTACATAGATTTGAATCAAAAGAAGATTGTTATTGAAAGATTTTATAAACAGTGTCGTGTCAACCTTTTCTTTTGAAAAATTGCTGTCAAGTAGAAAAGAGCTTAGACGATTGTACCAAGCACGAAGGGCTTGTTTCAAACCGTATAAGGCTTTCTTCAACTTGAAAACATAATCAGGATTTTTGAAATCAGTAAAACCTGGAGGTTGAGCTATATACACTTCTTCTTTTATAAAACCATTCAAAAATGCGCTTTTAACATCCATTTGAAATAACTTGAAATTATGAAAACATGCAAATGCACATAACATGCTAATGGATTCTAATCTCGCAACTTGGTCATAAGTCTCATCGTAGTTGATACCTTCTTCTTGATTGTATCCTTGAGCTACGAGTCGAGCCTTATTACGAGTCACTAAACCATTCTCATTCAGTTTATTTTGGAATACCCAACGGGTGCCAATAACCGGATGATCAAGGGACTTGGAAATAAGTTCCCAAACTTGATTCCGTTCGAATTGGTTTAATTCCTCTTGCATAGCATCTAACCAAAAACTATCACTATATGCTTCTTCAATATTTTTGGGTTCAAGCTGTGAAATAAAAGCAACAAAAGAAGCTATATCTTTATTAGAGGAACGAGTACTTACACCCTTGGTAATCTCACCAATTACCAAATCCTTTGGATGATCTGCCAAGAATCTCATCTCTTTTGGCATATCCTCAGGATTGCTGGTTTCGGCTTCTTTGCTGGAAGACTCAGCTGGTGCTTGGTGTGAAGGTTCTACATCTTTGTGGGAAGGTTTTACAGTTGCTGTACTTGGTGTACTCACGTCTTCATTATCGTCATCGTCTAAATGTTGATTCAGTTCATCGAACTTGACATTAATTGATTTTTCGATGATCATGGTTCTCTTGTTGAAGACTCTGTACCCTTTGCTCTTTGCTGCATAACCTAAAAGGATACCTTCATCGGCCTTTTCATCAAATTTACTCAGGTTGTCTTTAGTATTAAGAATAAAGCATTTACAACCAAATGTCTTGAAATATGAAACAATGGGTGTTCTATCAAACCATAACTTATAGGGAGTCTTCTTCGATATAGGTCAAATTAGAACCTTATTGAGAATATAGCATACTGTATTGACAGCTTCAGCCCAAAAGTATCTAGGTAGACTAAACTGGTTCAACATTACTCTAGCCATTTCATATAGTCCTGTTCTTATGTTCCACAACTCTATTTTGTTGTGGAGTCCTAGGACAGAAAAACTCATGCAAATAATCGTGTGTGTCACAGAATTGCTTGAACTCTGCTTTCTCAAATTCGCCGCCATGATCACTACGAATGCGAGTAATCATGAAACCTTTTTTATTTTGTACTTTCTTGCAAAAGGTGACGAATTCTGACAAAGCATCATTCTTGCGTACAAGAAAATATACCCATGTGTATCTAGAGAAATCATCTACTATGACAAATGCATATAGCTTACCACCTAGACTAGCAATTCTATAAGATCCAAATAAGTCCATATGTTACAATTATAGAGGTCTAGTCGTACTTACAGCGTTTTTGAATTTAAAGACGGATCAAATAGCTTTATTCTTTTCACATTCGCTACGTACCGTATCCTTCTTGAAAGATATGTCCGGTAAGCCGCGTACCAACTTCTTTGTGGATAGTTTTGAAATTGTGTCTATGTTTTCATGACCGAGTCTCATATGCCATAGTTGACTCTAAATGCTCTTGGCCATCAAGCATCTACCTGCTTTGTTAGCATCTTCTAACAGATAGAAAACATATATGTTGTCTTCCTTGATACCTTCAAAGATAGTACGACCAGTTGAGCTATCAACTATAGTACATTTGTCTTTGACAAAGTTAATGCCATAACCGTGATCAACTAAATGGCTTATGCTGAGCAGATTATATTTTAACTCGGTAACTAGACAGACATTTTTAATCACAGGATAGGGAGCCTCACTAATGTCACCGATACCGATTATGTACCCTCTTAAATTATTATTGTAGTGCCCCGTCCCTACATCGTGCCCCGTTCTCCGTCCACGGGGTGCACGAGAAAGGAACACTGTCGCTATCGACTCGGTCGGGACCGATAGGTCGGGATCGATCGAATCGATCGAACGGAAATGGTTGAATTAAGATCCATTCCACGTTATGGAATGGCTTCTTCGGAACCAAGTCCCATACTCAGCGGGTAGCGCCTCGAGGATTGACTCTGCGGCTGAGTCGGGAGAGACCTCCCGTTGCTCTGTTTCTCACGCCGCTTACGTTGGTTTTGGCTTTGGTTTTCTGAATGTGTTTTCGTGAATGTTTTTGATGGATTTCATGGCTTACGTTTCAAACTCGCATTTCCTATCAAACTTTTTTCTTAATACAGTGTTCTAATCGGTTGCTTGTGCGATTTCAGGTAATCGCGTAGGCGACGTCTAACGCGGCCAACCAGCCTCTCGCCTCAAGCAAAAACTCAAGGTGAGTGGCTGACCTCCTTCGTCTCGACCTCTATTTCAAAATGAGAACTCGGGTAATGGTAATGAAATTGAATGATTCGCTTTAAAAACACAAGTCCTATGTTTGAGAAGAGAAAAGATGAGTTGTGTAGAAAAGAGATAGAATTATTTTAGGCCTGCAAAATAACCAAGTAAATGAATCGATTTCATAACAAGCCCCAACGGTACCCCAAATATACCTTGTTAACCTATCAAGGTTATGGACAACTTGTCGACAAGGGCGATGGTTTCTTCGAGCGACAACCCGGGGCCACGGGACCGACTCGGCCTAGGAAGAAACATGATATAGCTGAGCTGGGTATGAAGCAACCGGTAATACGGGGACTTGCATCGGAGCTCCCTACTTGCGTAGCAAGGGTCCCGTTTACCAGGCTATGTCCAGGATGGCTAGTAAATGCCAGTGACCTCCACATCACACACTTGATATAAATTGTTATCAACTAACAGGGAAGGTAATGGTGAGTTTTATGTTGCACGGCACGCTCTGCCGAGGGAAATTCTGGTGTAACTTACTTGGGTTATGTTTCGTCAAAATGCTTCGTATGAAAATACCTAGGATGGTTACAAAGATCACGAAAAGCAAAGTTGTGTAAATTTTTATCTAATTCTTGAACCAAATGAGAGCCTGGAAATTAATTAGCCACTTGCCAGTACATGTTGATTGTACTGATCCTCGCTCTCTCTACAGGTGCGGTAAATCAGGAGGAGCATGCCGCATAAAGGGAGGCTACGCTCGTATGTTTTGAAGCTTCGTCCGTGCGGTCGAAGCTTGGATCCAATCTCTTTTGAAGACTCCGCTGTCGAAGGCCAGAAGACAGATGGAGCGATTTCCCGTCATCCCAGGTGGTTTTGTGATGCTGGTTGTAATCAAGGGATGAAATGTATGGAATTGCTATCTCGTCGACGTTCATTTTGTAATGGAGTCAGTTTGTAAAAAGCCCGCACGGCACCCTTGTATCGAGTCTGTAAAATGATGTTCATTATCAATAAAGCTTAAGTTCCTTTTCTATAATGTGTGTTAAATTTACTCTGCGCATTCTCTTGTTGTTGTGTTTCGGATAACCTTATGACTATGCCTTGTACGAGCGCAACTTAGGCTTGCACGGCATCACGCCCGGGGGATGACTATCGATTCTACGGAATCGGGGCGTGATATAATGGTATCAGACCACGGCTTTACGTCCTTGGCCTCCAGTGTCGAGTTTCTACTCTCAAATTGTTGGTTTCGTATTGATGAGATATGTCGTTCCATACGAGGAAGTCCGTAATAAGTTTTGTGACTAATGTATTTTACCTTCAAAATCCTAGAAGGTGCGGCGGTGAATGTGGCGGCGAACGAAGAAAGTGCTTCGAGCGGCTCGAGTAGCTCGAGGCCCGGACCCTCTAACGACGCCATGGAAATGATGTTGCGTATGCTGGAAGCACAACAACAACAAGCTCAGGAGAATCAACGTCTGAATGAGCAACATCGACAGGAGAGTCAACGCCTGAATGAGCAACATCAACGGGAGACGGAGGCACGCCAGACTCGGTTCGAGGCCCGATTCGATGCACAATTCAAGTTACAGCAGAAGCAGCTTGATACTCTTCAGCAGATTGTCCAGATAGTGGTGGCCAACAACAACAACTCCGTGACAACCCAAGCCGTAACCGAGCCTGCGGCCAGACAAAGTGAAGTCGAACCGGAGGTACCCGAGCTTATGCCTGGAGCACCGAGAAGTTCCAACTTCGACGTATCAAAATTCACAAAAAGCTTTCGTACTTCCTTCTGCGGTACTGAAGACCCTTCATTGGTGATCGATTGGCGGGAGGAATTGGAAGACCGGTTTGAGCTTCTGGGCGTCGATGAGTCCAAGAAAGTCGCATGTGCTTAACTTCTACTCCGAATGAACGCGCACAACTGGTGGGCCGTAAAAAAGCGAGCAATCAGACGCGACGACGAGACATCAGCAATTTCTTGGGCCACCTTCCAAGAGGCGTTCGAAATCGAGTACCTTCCCGAAGCCGTTCGACAAGAGAAGGAGAATGAATTTCTGCAGCTGAAGCAAAGAAACATGATGGTACGGCAGTATGTGGCAGAGTTCAACAAGTTAGCTAAATTGGCTGGAGAATTCCTGCCCTCCCTGGCGAGTCATGCTCGACGGTTCGAAGTGGGTCTACGACCATCTATTTAAGCCCACGTGTCTGTTCCGAAATACCAAACGATGGGTGAGTCTCTCAACCACGCCCTCCGCCTTGAACGCCAACACCCTCCAGGTGCTGCCGGCGCTGTGCATACATACAATCACAAACGCCCTAGCTACGTGGGAGGAAAAAATGTGACCAAGCGTCCAAACAATGGACAACAAGGCGGGTATCAAGGGCATAATCCATGGCCTTACTACATCCGTTGTCACCAGTCTGGTCACACTATCGTCGATTGCTGGATACCATAAAAGGGATGCTGGAACTGTGGAAAGAAGGGCCACGTTCGTGCTGAATGTCCTACTAGAAGGCCGAACCCAACGGCGCCCCAACAGCACCGTCCAATGGCACCCCAACAGCACCGTCCAGGGAATCAAGTCCCAGCGCCTCGAGCCCATCAACCCGCACCGCAAAATGGGCAAGACCGTCGCCCCAATGCCCAGGGCCGCCTCTACGCCATGACTCGAGATGAAGTACATGCATCAGATATGGTCGTGACAGGTATACTAAATTTTAATAATGTGCCTGCTCGTGTACTATTTGATTCAGGCGCTTCGCATAGTTTTATATCGGCGGACTTTACCGTCGAGCACAAATTCCCTATAATATCATTAGATCTCAACCTTAGTGTAAGTACACCTTCGGGCACACCAATACTCAAAAACTTAGCCTGCGCGGATGGGATTATCTGTATCGGCGGTCAAAAGATCGATCTTGACGTGATAGTTCTAGACATGAAGGACTTTGACATCATTCTGGGAATGGATTGGCTCGGGCCGTGCAACGCAACCATAGACTGTGCCGGAAAGACAGTCACCTTCTACATACCTGGAGGGCCTGAATTCTGCTTTTCGTGTGGTGAGGCGTCGTCGACCTGCTTGCTGATCTCGGCAATTTCTGCTCGGAGGATGCTGCATTCTGGGTGCGAAGGCTATTTTGCGTCCGTCCGAGACATACGACAGGATGGTGCAAACGCGGGTCAGACCGACGTTGTGGCAGAATTTCCCGATGTGTTCCTAGACGAGCTATCCGGCATGCCCCCCGACCGATAAATCGAGTTCAACATCGATACATTCCCCGATACTCGACCGATTTCCAAGTCCCCGTACAGAATGGCCCCCGCCGAGCTGAAGGAACTCAAGGTCCAGCTACAAGAGTTACTCGACAGAGGATTTATTTGGCCTAGTGTTTCACCGTAGGGAGCGCCCGTGTTGTTCGTGAAGAAAAAGGATGGGTCCATGCATCTGTGAGTCGATTACCGAGAACTGAACAAGGCCACCATCCGGAACAAGTACCCATTGCCCCGTATAGACGACTTATTCGATCAACTACAAGGCACCTCAGTATTTTCGAAGATTGACCTCCGCTCGGGCTATCATCAACTTAAGATCAAGTTAGACGACGTACAAAAGTCAGCCTTTCATACTCGGTACGGCTACTACGAGTTCCTGGTGATGCCATTCGGCCTGACGAATGCCCCTGCCGCCTTCATGGATCTGAAGAATCGGGTATTTTGACCCTATCTTGATAAATTTGTGGTAGTCTTTATTGATGATATTCTCGTCTACTCGAAGGACAGGGCGCAGCATGCAGAACATCTACGGGCCCTGCTCCAGACACTTGGAGAAAATGAGTTGTATGCAAAGCAGAGTAAGTGCGAATTTTAGCTAAGAAGCGTATCCTTTCTTGGTCACATCATTTCGTCCGAAGGTATTGCAGTCGACCCGAAGAAAGTGGAAGCGTTGCTGATTAGAAGCGGCCGGCGTCTGCTAGTGAAATTTGAAGCTTTCTTGGTTTGGCGGGATACTATCGACGCTTCATGAATGACTTCGCGAAGATTGGATCGTCATTGACTCGCCTCACTCAAAAGGGAGTCGTGTATGAGTGGTCGGATGACTGTGAAGCTTCATTCCAGAAGCTAAAACAGAGACTAATTTTGGCACCGATACTCGTACTTTCGGATAGGCCAGAGGGTTTTCAGATATTCAGCGATGCTTCAGGCCAGGGCTTGGGATGTGTGCTCATGCAGCGAAACAAGGTAATATCCTTTGCCTCCAGACAGTTAAAGCCGTACGAGAAGAACTATCCTACGCACGATTTGGAGTTAGCGGCGATTATGTTCGCATTAAAATTGTGGTGTCACTATCTATATGGCGTGGCGTGCGCGATCTATACCGACCACAAGAGCCTCAAGTATCTCTTCACCCAGAAGGAATTGAACTTGCGACAGAGATGCTGGCTCGAACTGATCAAAGACTATGACTTGACGATCGACAACACTCCGGGAAAGGGAAATGTGGTAGCGGACGCTCTGAGTCAAAAATATCTTGCCTCGCTATCCATCGACCGCAGACTACTACAAGATCTAGAAGAAATGGGCATCGATCTCCGGGTTCGATTCAGGGATGTACGGTTGGCACAACTGCAGTTAGAGCCGAGTTTGCTGGAAAAGATCATGGGCGCTCAGAAGGATGATCCGTACCTGAAGAAAATGTGCGAGCGAATTTCGACAGGTAGTGCGACCGACTTGGCGGATGATAAGACCGGCGTGCTAAGATTGAATGGCCGACTATGTGTTCCGGATGATTCAGAACTACGAAAGGAGATAATATCGGAGGCGCATTATACGAAATATACCTTGCATCCAGGCAGTACCAAGATGTATAAGGACCTCCGCACGACCTTCTGGTGGCACGGGACAAAGAGAGATATGGCGCTCTTCGTGTCGCAATGCATGGCCTGTAAGCAGGTGAAAGCTGAGAATCAGCGACCGGGCGGGGAGATGCAGAACCTTGCTATTCCCGAGTAGAAATGGGATCACGTCACTATAGATTTTATTGTTGGCCTGCCGAAGACCCCACGGGGGAACGACGCCATCTAGGTCATCGTCGATCGATTAACCAAGTCAGCACACTTTATTGCCATCAAAGTTACTTGGAAGGTTGATCGCCTGGCGCAGATTTATCTTGACGAGATAGTACAGCTGCACGAAGTTCCAGTATCCATCGTCTCTGATCGGGATTCACGGTTCATGTCGCAATTCTGGAGTAACCTTCAGTCGGCGCTAGGTACCAAGTTGCAGTTCAGCTCAGCTTACCATCCTCAGACCGACGGCCAAACGGAGCGCGTTAATCAGATTCTCGAAGACATGCTACGACTCTGCACAATTGATTTCAAATCAAGCTGGGACGTCCACCTACTGCTGGCAGAATTTGCATACAACAATAGCCACCAGTCCAGCATCCAAATGGCACCGTATGAAGCTTTGTACGTCCGAAAGTACAGATCGCCCATTTGTAGGGATGAAGTCGGAGAACGACAGATACTCGGCCCGGAGCTGGTAGAACAGACTTTGAAAAGGTCAAGCTAATTCGGGAAAGACTGAAGATTGCACAGAGTCGGCAAAAGAGCTACGCCGACACCCATCGAAGACCGTTTGAGTTCCAGGTGGGCGATCACGTGTTCCTGAAGGTGTCGCCCATGCGAGGAGTAACTCGGTTCGGCGCGAAGGGAAAGCTGAGTTCGAGATTCGTTGGGCCGTTCAAAATACTCGAGCGGGTCGTCCCAGTGGCCTATAAAATTGCCCTACCGTCAGCGCTCGAAGGTGTGCACAATCTTTTCTACGTCTTTCAGCCGCGGAAGTACGTGCACGACCCTAGCCACGTGGTAGATTTTGGCCAGCTGGAGCTAAAGTCTGACTTATCCTACGTTCAAGAGCCAGTTCAAATCTTAGAACGCAAGGATAAGCTGTTGCGAAGTCGAGTGATCCCTCTTGTTCGCGTACTCTGAAGGAACTATGCGGCGGAAGAATCGACATGGGAACTCGAGCCAGAGATGAAAGAAAAGTTTCCTTCATTATTTTCATAGAGGTAGGTTCTGTTCTTAAGTTTCGAGGATGAAACTTTTTCTTTGTTGGTTATAGTGTAGTGCCCCGTCCCTACATCGTGCCCCGTTCTTCATCCACGGGGTGCACGAGAAAGGAACACTGTCGCTATCGACTCGGTCGGGATCGATCGAATCGATCGAACGGGAACGGTTGAATTAAGATCCATTCCACGTTATGGAATGGCTTCTTCGGAACCAAGTCCCATATTCAGCGGGTAGCGCCTCGAGGATTGACTCTGCGGCTGAGTCGGGAGAGACCTCCCGTTGCTCTGTTTTTCACGCCGCTTGCATTGGTTTTGGCATTGGTTTTCTGAATGCGTTTTTGTGAATGTTTTCGATGGATTTCATGGCTTATATTTCGAACTCGCATTTCCTATCGAACTTCTTGCCTAATACAGTGTTCTAATCGGTTGCTTGTGCGATTTCAGTTAATCACGTAGGCGACGTCTAGCACGGCCAACCAGTCTCTCGCCTCATGCAAAAACTCAAGGTGAGTGGCTGACCTCCTTCGTTTCGACCTCTATTTCAAAATGAGAACTCGGGTAATGGTAATGAAATTGAATGATTCGCTTGAAAAACACAAGTCCTATGTTTGAGAAGAGAAAAGATGAGTTGTGTAGAAAAGAGATAGAATTATTTTAGGCCTACAAGATAACCAAGTAAATGAATCGATTTCATAACAAGCCCCAAGGTACCCCAAATATACCTTGTTAACCTATCAAGGTCATGGACAACTTGTCGACAATGGCGATGGTTTCTTCGAGCGATAACCCGGGGCCACGGGACCGACTCGGCCTAGAAAGAAATAGGTTATAGCCGAGCTGGGTTTGAAGCAACCGGTAATACGGGGACTTGCATCGGAGCTCCCTACTTGCGTTGCAAGGGTCCCGTTTACCAGGCTATGTCCAGGATTGCTAGTACATGCCAGTGACCTCCACATCAAACACTTGATATAAATTGTTATCAACTAACAGAGAAGGTAATGGTGAGTTTTATGTTGTACGGCATGCTCTGCCGAGGGAAATTCTGGTGTAACTTACTTGGGTTATGTTTCGTCAAAATGCTTCGTATAAAAATACCTAGGATGGTTAGAAAGTTAACGAAAAGCAAAGTTGTGTAAATTTTTATCTAATTCTTGAACCAAATGAGAGCCTGGAAATTAATTAGCCACTCGCCAGTACATGTTGATTGTACTGATCCTCGCTTACTCTACAGGTGCGATAAATCAGGAGGAGCGTGCCACGTGAAGGGAGGCTACGCTCGTGTGTTTTGAAGCTTCGTCCGTGCGGTCGAAGCTTGGATCTAATCTCTTTTGAAGACTCCGCTGTCGAAGGTCAGAAGACAGATGGAGCGACTTCCCGTCATCCCAGGTGGTTTTTTAATGCTGGTTGTAATCAAGGGATAAAATATATATGGAATGGCTATCTCGTCGACGTTCATTTTGTAATGGAGTCAGTTTGTAAAAAGCCCGCGCGGCGCCCTTGTATCGAGTCTGTAAAATGATGTTCATTATGAATAAATCTTAAGTTTCCTTCTCTATAATGTGTGTTCAATTTACTCTGCGCATTCTCTTGTTGTTGTGTTTCGGATAACCTTATGACTATGCCTTGTGCGAGCGCAACTTAGGCTTGCAAGGCATCACGCCCGGGGGACGACTATCGATTCTACGGAATTGGTGCGTGACAATTACAGAAGGAGACGTATCCTTCTTTATTCTTCTTCGACAGTGTTGCGAATAATGATACATCACCGGTCATGTGTCGTGAGCAACCGCTGTCGAGGATCCATTTGCTTCTAGCATGTGAAGGGCTTTCCACCTACAAAACAGTTTACAGATGAAACTCTTGGTACCCATTTCTTGTAGTGTCCTGACATGTTAGTTTTTGGTATCCATGCATAAACATTTAGATCTACTAACTTTTTAATTCTACATGCAGAGGGTATATGATCAATGAGGCCACAATAATGATATTTTGCATGTTGAGTGTTGAAAGTAGTGTGAGGTGCATGATTGGTAGGTTTTGGTTTTCTAGTATAGAAAAATGCATGCCTATTAGTCTTCTTGAGTAGTGGTTTGCTATGGTTTGGTCTGACAGTGTTTGATTTGGGTGTGTTCCGATGATTCGGTAATTGACACGTGTTAGAATAGGAAGCAGCAACTTCAGGCCATTTTCCTAAACTAATTTCCAATTTTTTGGAGGTGTCATATAATCTAGTATAGTCAGATGTAAGTGTTTCCATTCTGACCTGTGTACACTAGAGATTCTTTCTCTCCTTAGATAGGTCTTCCTTTAGCTGGATGATAGTTTGGTCTTTTTCTTCGAATAACTTGATAGTCTCGTGTAACAACAGCTTAATAGAGGAAAACTCACCAGACTCAATAGAAGTATCATTATTTCTAACGTCAGCTAGTTGGTCCGTAAGTCTTCCTATCTCACCTTTGTACTCTTTAAGTACCTTCTTAGAGGTTTCATATTTACTACGCAGTTTCCTGTAGTCATTTAACAGGTCACTGAAAGCCTCTCCTAATTGCTCAAAGGTGAAATCATCATAAGGATCAAACAGAGGATTAGTGGTTACCTGATCGCAAGCCATCAAGCATAGATTTGTAGCGTCATCCGATTGTTTGCCTTCTAAGTCGCTGGCTTCGCTTTCATGCCATATGCTTGTATTGGCATTCTTCTTTGATATAGATCTCTTCAGGTAGCCTTTGTCATATTTGCTACTTTTTCTTGTTGATGATGATGTTGTTAGACAATTTTTCTTTATATGTCCTTTCGTCTTACATCCGTAGCAAATAGGATCTTCCTCATTGTTGTTGCTGTCCTTGGTTCTTCTGTTGAATCTCATGAACTTCTTGAATTTTCTTACCAGAAGAGCTTGATCTTCAAAGTCAGAGTCGCTGTCGTCAGAATCATCTTCGACAGTTCTTCTATGTTGAGCCTTGAGAGCAATCGACTTCTCTGACTTCTCCTTTGGTGTAGCATCTTCAAAGTCTTGAAGTTCCAACTCGTGAGTGAGTAGCTTACCCATGAGTGTTTCCAAAGACGTTGTTGAGAGGTCATTTCCTTCAATGATTGTTGTAGCCTTTGGAATCCAGTTCTTCGTAAGAGCTCGTAGAAGTTTGCGAATCTTCTCATGGTTACTGTATTCCTTGCCTAATGAAGACAAAGGATTTACAATATCCAGGAATCTCGTAAACATCTGAGTGACGGATTCACTTGGCTTCATCTTGAATGCCTCGTACTCTTGGATAAGTCTGCTGATCTTTGACTCCTTGACTTGTGTTGTTCCTTCGTGGGTTACTTCGAGAAGTTTCCACACTTAATTTGATGTTGTGCAAGTCGACACCCTGTTAAATTCAGTTCTGTCCAAAATACCAAATAAAGCGTTAATAGCACGTGCGTCAAGATTGGCCTTTTTCTTTTCGTCCTCAGTATATTTATCATGGGGTTTATTAACTAAAACTCCCTCAACAGTAATACAAGAAGGCTTTTTGTAGCCGTCAATAACTATAGACCATAAGTCAAAATCAAGAGATTTTAAGAAGAAACTCATCCGTGTTTTCCAATAAGTGTAGTTTGTGCCGTCAAACAGTGGTGGTCTGTTTGTGGCTTGGCCTTCACTTGTTAATTTCACAGTTGCCATGTGTAATATTGTGATCTATATAACAATTAAATATAATTGCAGGAAGACCAAGTTTAAAAACTAACGTTCATATAACGTTCATCTTGGCCAAACTCTGCCCGAACTCTGGCCGAGTTCTGTCAGGGTTGGTCAGGAATATTTTAAGAAAATATTTTTGGGGCTTTTTGAAATCCTTCAGAAGCTTTTGTAAATAAGAGATGTTTTTCAAAACATAGGTCAATTTTGAAAACGATTTTGGATAGCCTATTTGCTAGTACGACTCGGTGTACAATGTATTCCTAGACTCAATAAAAAATTACATTGCATAAAGAAAAACATTCTCGAGTGGCAAACATAGTTTAGTCTTCAACTGAGTAGATATCCAATCTTAATCAGTGTCCAAAACATCTTGAGTAGACATCTGAGTTGTTCCGTATATCGAGAGAGAGTTTGATTAATTATTAAAATATGGTTTGACCATGACCAATGGACCAATAATTATTTTAATTTATTTTGAATTATTGGTTAATATCTTGCCAATAAAAGATTTGCTAATTAACTTGAGTTTATACAATTTAAATTAATTTTGATAGTTTTGTATAGTGTTTTAAACTTTTATTTCGAGCCGTTATTAGATTTAGATTAGGAATTTTAGTTTTCATATTATATTGATTTAATCTATTTTTTATAAGTACTAAACATTATTCTATTTTTTATTATTTGATCACTTAATTGATATAGGTTTAAAAGCATATGATTAAATTACTTGATAATGTCACGGTTAATTTAAATTAATTTGAAAGAGTTTATGATTAGGTTAATTTGGTTATATTGACTTTAATCAAGGGGAAGGGTTATCCAATCGGACTTATAGTCCTTATCCTCCTAGGAGATTCACCTCCTATATAAGGAGAGCTATTTCTCCTACAACGAAAGCCAAACACACACTGCCTCCTTTTCCTATATCCCCCACCACACCAAAGCTATACCATCACGCAACACCGCCATCGCCACTGCCATGACAAGCCAACACTACCAGCACCCGTTCACCACCAGTTCGTCCGGACACCACCACTCCTCTGTGCCCACCGGCGAGCTGCCATCAAAACACTTGCCTACAGACCAAGAAAAATGTGACCACCAGCACTTCTCACCGCCACCACCCTCATAAACATGGTCAGTCCACCTCCACAACCACAGCCAATAACAAAAACTTGTGTCCCGGTGTCCATGTCCGTGTCCTAGTCTACATCTATTCTCCTTATCCAGTTCTTATACCAGCAGTAAACCTCATGTCCGAGTCGGACACAACCACAGAAACCCAAAGAAACCCGAGTCCAACATCTGGATACGATCTAAACTCACAGCAAAAATTCAAAATCAAAATCCTAACCTAAACCCTGGGGCCGTCGCTTCCACCCGCGGCTGCCCTCTTCCCCACCAATCATGTTTTCTTCGACATCATCATAGCCACTATCGACCGCACCTCGCCCTGTCCTCCTTGGCGAGCAGCGCCAACGCCGCCAGTGAACGATCCCCAGGTTCCTGCCGCTATCCGACGAGGACCTCCGAGCCTATGTCCGCATAGATCTCCTCCGCGCGAGTGCGTCTCCTCACCGTCGAACCCTCCGGCCATAGGCACTCCTCCGCCCTAGTACCGTCCGGCCTGGCCGAGACCGAAGTGGCTGTCGAGCTCCGCGTCGCTTTCTCTCGCCTACCGCTCTGACGAGAAGACGAGCCCAGGTGAGCGTCGTCTTGATCTCCCTTTTCACTCTCTCCCTTCCAACCTCTTTTTCTTCTCTGGACTTAAATTCTCTCTCTTATTCTGCTGTGGAAGAGAACATCAGAGGTTTCAGTTTAAGTTTAGTTTTAATGGGTTTGGGCCATGGGGGCTTTAGGCCACTATATAAGCCAATTGTATTCACCAATATTAGATACGGGCATAGTTTGTTTGATGTAGAAAATCTATTATCATATAAATAATGTTTTGGGTATTATATTTTGTGTTAAATATTTACTGTTGGGATGTATAGTTTTTTTTTACTGTTGGGCTGTATATATATATATATATATATAAATAATATTATCATATGAATAATGTTTTGGGTATTGGGTATTTTATTTTATGTTAAATATTTACTATTGGGCTTACCCTATCCAATCGGACTATCTTGGAAGCAATGGTACTATCGGTTTCACCAGCTGAGGACCCCAGACGAGTACATTTCTGATAGTTTTCATATTTGATCATTTCTATGATTCATGTATTTAGTAGTATTTTATATTGATATTGTATTAATTCTCGACACGATGTAGTATGTATGGATTCCTTTCTTGTTATATTTCGTGATTACTTTGTTCCTAATTAATATTCGTGTTTATGACCTGTTGAATCCATTAGTATTAGTCAATCGGGGAAATACATTAGTAGACATGTAAATATACCCAGAACTATCCCTCGTGTCTATTTGTGCCTGATAGCAGCCACACAATACACTTGTGGGGTACCGAATTTACCCCTTAGTCGTTTACATATCGAAAGTGGTATTTCAAATCACTAGTTAGTGTAGAAGCATGAAAAAGTGTAACATTTACAAAAGCGCAGAAGACATCAATTGCTTCATATACATCACAGAAGCGCAAAAGGCGTCAAGATGCTGCGCACACCAAAACTATGGCCACCAAAAGATAGTGCATAAAAGGAAATTCTTTATAAAATCATGTTTACAAAGATCTATTAAAGACTCTTCATGATTACATATAAAGACTAAAACCTAAAGCACAGCCTACAAATGCACAGTCCACAAAAAGTGCAGCAGAGTCAGAGCGAATTACTTCCTTGTCAGAAGCGTAGCACTTCCTAGCTCCAATATGTCTAATGAAGCAGCTCCTGCTCGAAGCTCATAGCACAACATGTGGCTCTTCCAGCCTAACATGGTGCACAGCTCCCCCACTTCAACAGCAATTGTTGAGCTGGACAGAGCACAACTTGTGGCTCTTCGGATTGGCAATCAATCCAAATCCGGTATCTTGGGCCTCGATGACCTCCAAGTTGTTATTTAGGTTCAAATTTCTTATGCCAAACGCTCAAGTGCATCTCGAAACTAGAAAGTTGGCCTTCACCAAGATTACAGCTTCTTTGAACAAAGAGATCTACAACCAATAGTCAACTTATGCAAGGCATACAGCCGTTCGAAGCTAAGTCAGGGTCGAGCATGACAGAGGAACATCGAAGAAAATGAGCAAAGAATTCTCCAAAAGCTTCCCTTTATATAGGCTGTGTGGTCTAACGTGCACACCACATGGCAGTCGGTCAAAGTACTCCGGGATAATGGGATGAACCTAGGACTCAGTACAATGAATCTAATTTAATGAGTTCCTTTGACTAAAGTCATTGTCACCGCTTGTCGAGCCCCCTAAAGTGGCAACAATTAAGAAGATGTTGACTCAGCCGATCAATTGCAGTAATTAATCTTTCCAAAAGCCTAGTGACTTTGTCGCCTCATAAATACAATCTCCTCGTCACCCAAAAGTGCAGTGACTTCGTCGCCTCAGAAGCACAGTCTCTTCGTCGCCCAAAACCGAAGTTACTTTGTCACCTCAGAAGCATAATCTTCTCGTCGCCCAAAAGTGTAGTGACTTCGTTGCCTAAGAAGAACAGTCTCCTCGTCACCCAAAAGCGCAGTGACTTCGTCGCCTTAGAAGCAGTCTCATTGTCGCCCAAAAGCAGTGACTTCGTCGCCTCAAAATCATAGCCTCCTCGTCGCCCAAAAGCTCGGTGACTTCGTCGCCTTAGAAGCACAGTCTCCTCGTCGTCCAAAAGCACAGTGACTTCGTCGCCTCAGAAGCAGTCTTCTCGGTGCCCAAAAGTGCAGTAACTTCACCGCCTCAGAAGCACAGTCTCCTCGTTTCCTAAAAGCGCAGTAAGTTCATCACCTCAGAAGCACAGTCTCCTCGTCGCCCTAAAGCACAGTGACTTCGTCGCCTCAGAAGAAAAGTCTCCTCGTCGCCCAAAAGTGTACTGACTTCTTCGCCCCAGAAGCGCAATCTCCTCGTCGCCCAAAAGCGTAGTGACTTTGTCGCCTCAGATGCAGTCTCCTTGTCGCCCAAAAGTGTAGTGACTTTGTCGTCTCGGCAGCAGTCTCTTCATCGCCTAGAAGCAGACTCTCTGATGCTCTCCAAAAGCACAGTTCGTATAGCACACAGCTCCACCACAACGTGGCATCATGCCATGTGGCCAGTATGGCAGCCGTATCTCTTTAGATACAATCACATCTAGTTTGTTCAAATGATTGTATCTCCTCAAGATACAACCGAATTCTGTTTGTTTAAACAACCGTATCTCTTCAGATACTCGGTTTCATCCGAGCAAGATCTATTCGGTTTCATCCGAGCAAGATCATCGAGCAATGGACACACGCTATGTGTCAGTTACTCGATCAAGATTGATTAAGGATATTAACTGTCCAACATCTTGATAACGGAGAATTCCCGTGACTGCCACATGTTAGCTCAACAGCAGCCCCTACAGGGCGGTTACAACAGATTATCATAAAATCTCGTGCATGCAGCGCTCCTACACGCCAAAATATCCTTTTGCACATCATATATGTGCAGCCTATAAATAAAGAAAGTCTTCCTTCGTTCGGAAATTCGATGTCTTCTTGATTGGCAACCCAGAGTACCACTCACAGGCATCAGAAAGTCAGAGCAAGTTCAGTTCATCGTCAGATCGTCAATGGAGTAAAGTAGCAGCTGTAGTGCTCGATCTCCATCATCACACTTTTCTAAAAATTCTTGTACCTAGATCTCCTGTTTAGGAGTCCTCTGTACTTATTTTTTTAATGTTTAAAATACAAAAGTGATTTAACTTTTTGTTCATGTCAAACAAAATGGCGACTCTGCTGGAGATTTCCTCCTCCGACGAGAAGGTGGTGATGCAATCCGACGACAACTTGTTGGGGTCTTCTCAAAAGTTGCTGGTCGTCCTCTTCGACCAGCAAGCCTTTAAGGATCTCATGTCTGAAGAGAAGTCGAGCCCTTTGAAGCGGTTCATAAAACTGAAGAAGACTCGACGTACTTGGGTGTCCAAGGTTGCTGCGACAAGCAACAAGATGGAGGCGGATGTGCTCCAAAACCCCTTGAACGACGAAGCATCAAAGACGTCTTCACCCGCTGAGAAGCGTGGTAAAGAGCACAGCTCCCTTGCTGCTGGACGCCAGACAAAAGTGCAGTACAGAAAGAAGGGCGCAGCTTTCCAATCGTGCACGAAGACGACTACGCAGGCGAGAACTTCTATTTTTGACAGAATTGCCTACCCCTTGGGAAAGACTATGTTGGGTTCTGAGTGTTATGCACTTTTTAGGGCTAACATGAAGAAATCCAAGGCAACATGCGCCTTGGTGATCGATGTGCTATGCCAACAAATATGTTGGATTCCGAATGCTATGCACTATTTAGGGATAGCAGGAAGAAATCTAAGACAGCACACACCCAATGTGCTACACCGACATCCATGTTGGACTCTAAATACTACGCACCATCTGGGGGTAGTAGGAAGAAGTCCAAGACTGCATGCGCTTCGAGCGACCAACGTGCTATGCCTACTGCTGACCGAAGGCCTGTGTTGACAGTCACGTGCGCAGCAGATAGGAAAATATACAAAACTTATTCGATTGCTTCGATGCCTCGACCAATAAAACCCTGTTGTCACTTGAGCGCTCATGCACATGATTCAAGCCAGGGGCGCATACTGCAAGGACAGACTCATGCGAACAGCACTGCTGTAAGCATGAAGTGAGTCTGCCACACGAGCAACTCTCTTACCAAGACCTAAGCGTGCCTCACGTGCAGGAACTAGGAAGAGGGAAGCTATATTTACACCTTCATTCATGCGCACAACGTCTCTGTGCGCACGAAATGAGTATGGATGTGGGAACTTATGATCTGCATAACGTGATCTCTCACAAGCGCAAGACGAAGGAAGACTCTGCTACACACAACACGTCTGTCTCAAGGCATACTTGTGCCAACATCACCATCCACTTTTGTTGTCACCAAACAGCAACATCGTTACCAAGGAGGCAATCCATTTTCCGATGACTACAACCTGTGGTACCGGTATAACAAAGACTCGACAAGAGATTTCCGAGTACAGAGTAAGATGAACCTCTGGCTGCTTTATGCTTCGCTGCATGGGGGTCGCCATTCCTCAAGAAGCCTTCCAAGAATTCGTCCGTCTCGGCTAACAAACCTAAAGGTCGACGTGGAAGCAGCAAGCCAGCAGTACCGAGTACGGGTGTGTTCCAACACACGTGTGCCAAGACCAGACCCTTGTCGCAAGAGCATGTCATTTCAACCGCAACCCAGTATGGGGGTAGCCAAAATGTGACATTCCACGACAACCCCTCACTTCAACTAGAAGAGGGCTTGGGCGGAACTAATACGTTTGCCTCCGTTGGTATAAATTACCAACAAGCTGGAGGTAGCAACTGCTTCAAGTCAGAGGACGATTGTAGCCTACCTATCTATCCTCAAGAAGGTAAAACTCAAGGGTCCGAGCCAGAGAGTGAAAAATCCATGGTGCCATCTATGTCCCCCCACCTGATGTCCGTCTACCTTGCCAAAGGTAACAATACGGGGAGCAACAAGGGTCACAATCATGAAAAATGTATAGAGCCCTTGAGATACACCTGAATACGTTAAATAAGACATTGCATGCCTTGACTTCTGTGGTCCTGGAGATTAAAGACAAATTGGCATCTAACGCTTCTACTCCAGCAAATCAAGATCCGGGAATAAATAGGGAGTCTAATGCACCTCCCCATAAACCAAACACTGCCCCAGTCGTCTACTCTATCAACGACTGGACCCATAATGTCAAATGACATGCAAAAAGCTCTCATGGAATTATACACTCGCTTTGACGCCCGAGAAAAGCAAGAATTACTCCAAAAGATGGGGATTCAACAACCATATCCCTCTGAATGGGATAATGTGATATATCCTCCCAAGTACATGCCACAGACGCTCGCACCATTCGATGCGAAGGAGTCTCCTCGTCGATACTTGAGGTACTTCGCCTCAGTAATGGGGCATCTGCCAAAGGATGACTCTCTGCTTACGAATATATTCGTTGGGGCATTGCAGGGGGTAGCCAACGAATGGTTTTGCAATCTCCCCGACAATTGCATCTCATCGTTCGACGATTTGAAGCGTCTTTTTCTTGCTCAATTCTATGAAGGAGGAATGGACATGACGATGTCCACTCTCATGAATATTATCCAGAAGAAGAAAGTGCCTATACGTATTTACTTTTAGCGCTTCTGCCAGGCGGCCCTAAGGCTACCACCTTGGGTGCCCGAGCCCATGCTTATGGATTCATGCCACAAGAATATGCTTCCCGTACTCAAATTATGGCAAAGTGCTCCATGCACAGAATGGACACCTTTTATTACCAGCACAGATATGGCTGAAAGAAAAGCTCGGGATGCATAATCGTCGAGATTGAGTTTTCCTTCATTAGAGGACAAAGAGAAATGCTTGTCCAGTAACAACCCTACCCACAAGGGCGAAAAGGGAAAGCAAGCCCTGACTATCAACTTCTCTAAGAGTTCAGCGTCAATGAACCAGAAGCTGGCAGAAGCCCTGACTGTCAACATCTCCTTCAATAATGATGATGTACTAGAGCTCTTTGACAAGCTGATGAAGGGGGACAAGCTTCAACTTCTGCCTCCCAAGTACCCTAATAAAGTAGAAAAAGTGGACAATCCAAAGTACTATCACAATCATCACTACGTTCACCATTCAACACATGACTGCTATGTGTTGAAGAAGTAGATTCAGTGCCTCATTGACGCCAAGGTCATCTCACTCGACTACGAGGACAAGAAGGTCACCGCCAATATGGTCACCCTCAAGTTTGGAAGCTTCCCGAAGATAGAGGCTCAAGATGGTGTCGTCCCCATCCCCAAAGCGACAATGGAAGTGGTCAACCTTCCACCGGGCCATGACAATGCTCAGGGCTTCATCCTGCTTACGATGCTACGAGGCAAAGTTATATGGGTCCTTCCTGATCTTGCCCCAGACATGATGCTACCTGTGGCGCGCTCTGTTAAAAGAAAAAAAACCAAGTCTTGTCGTATGGTTTCTACATCGGCCGACGACGCTCTGGTTACCACTCGCTCGGCTCACCAACGAAAAGATAACCAGGCTCCGAAGGAGGAGGTACCTCTGCCTGCAGCTACCATCGTACCTCATATATCAGGAGCAGGCCCATCTCAAACTCCCGCAGCAGATAAGCAGAAGCAGAATGAGATTTGCTTTGACAAACCACTGAAGAAAGACTCAGTAGTGGGGCCAATCAAGCCCTACAACTTTAACATATTGGCACAGCTTTCCAATACTCTAGCCCGGCTGTCGCTCTTCGAGCTTCTCCGTCTCTTCAAAGAGACTCAGGATGCCCTCAGCAAGGCTTTGTAGAATGCTATTTCGTTCCTCACCCAGGTGCAACCGCCCAAGGAGGATCCTACCGCTTGCCCATATTGCCATAACGTGGTCGAGGTGATTCCTAACATCACCTTCGCTTAGCAGGTCATGTTGCTGAAGAACAATCGGCGTACTTTACCCATGTACTATATTGGGTACATTGGTGCCATCAAGGTCAATCGCATCCAGATCGACCATGGCTCCACCCTTAGCATAATCCCCCAGAGTTTACTCCAAACCTTGGGGATTCCGATGCAATGGCTGACCGCGTCAAATACTACAATCAGCGGTTTCAATGCTGGAAAAAGCAATCTGTCTAAAGTGCCAGATAGACGACCTCCAAATGGATGTGACCTGTTATGTCATTAATGCAGACATAAACTACAATATGTTGTTGTGTCGACCATATATTCATGAGTACATGATTATACCCTCTACTCTCCATCAATGCATGAAATATGTGACTAGCGACGGGATTATCAGGACTAAATTTGCTGACGTCGACCTGTTTCGAGGACTTAAAGCATACTGCACTGATGCTGATTTGTATAAATCGGTCCCTAAGATTACGATGCTAACGATGCCGATGATGAGGCAGAGACTACATCAGAGAGTGAAGCTATTGCCGAAGAATCTGAGCCTGCGTGTAAGGCACCATTGTGCGTTTCTTGAGAATCTGTGGTCGAATCCAGTGTCCAACGCAACCTTGTAGGCATCAAGGAGAGGCCACACATTATTAAATTTGAATGGTTTTCTGTGAGGAGTAGCTTTCGTGGCCATCCGAATCAGGATCGGCGTATGGTCACTCGTGCCGCAAGGGATTCCTTCTGCCTTAGCTTCGGAGAATGTCTCGAGCCACTTATTGTTGTATAATTCCCGATCCAATTGACAGACCACTCTGTTATTTGCAAAGCTATTGCCCCATGACCAGAAGTGACCAGTGCGCACCATACAAGATAGTTCGGAGCTGAGCAAATAGTCTTAGAAGTCTGCCAAAATAGATGTCGGGACCTGTCTTCCTTCTATCTTCTCACTCTCCATCAGCATGGCATTGAAGTCTGCATATATTACCAACAAGAGCGTGTCCTCAACCTCAGCAAAGACTCGTATGAGATCCTTCTAGAGTTGTGGTCTCCTCCTCCTGTCGTTGTGCCCGTAGACTGCCCCTACCTCAACTTTGAAACCCCCCTTATTAGTCACCTCTAAAACAATGAGTTTATAGGATAGAAATCTAATCTTGCAAGTTCAAACATGGGTATCCCACATAGTGCATATACGCGCCACTATGCACTGTTCCAGGTTGTGAATTGAGTCCCAATGAGTTAGGGTTCTGCTCCTGAGTCTATTAGAAATTTTAATTTTGCTTTCCATAACAGAAATGATCGTACACTTCTAATGGTACATCATGTTGCTAATCTCCTTCCATCTCCCGATCGAGTTCGCCCTCGGACATTTTATGTGATTATAGATATGGATTATTGATGGAGGACGCCCTGTCTTGTGCCTTGACTCTCCCTAGGACAATGGGGAAGAGCGGTAGATCTTTGTGCATTCCTCTCTTATCCGATGAGTAATATGTCACCGATAGAACCACCTTCTAACCAGAGAGTCCAATCTGGGTTAGAATTTGTTAAGGCCAAATCCTCCATTTGTTGATCTCCTTGGTGGTGACTAGCCATCTTATTTCCTGTGGTTGCTCCTCCTGCTGTGTTTATTGGA